>CM037777.1:79895293-79917061 GCA_021229015.1 Solen grandis
AAAATGCGTGACCCACTGCATGCATGCTTGCTTGTAGTGATGCTTTAGATTGTGATAGTAGCAAAAAGATTTAAGTGTCA
The DNA here is from genome assembly GCA_021229015.1 of Solen grandis. Lineage (NCBI taxonomy): Eukaryota > Metazoa > Mollusca > Bivalvia > Adapedonta > Solenidae > Solen > Solen grandis. The sequence goes on from CM037777.1 coordinate 79,895,374, forward strand.
GTCTACAATTTTAAATCTCTCTCGTGAGATGAAATAAGCAAATATGTAAGAAGAAAATACTGAAAACTAAACATTTTGTTGCGGTCAAAGGTTGCCATTTAGGTAGCAAATGTTCTACTTGCTAATACTAATTTCGAACCATGAACCAATAAATTACACACTACTATCAGTATTTGTTTCACTCAGATCAAAGATCATGTTTTGCCAAATATTTGATATGCACTTTGGAAAGTGCAATAAAACATCATTAAATAAGAGTAAAATACAATAAAGGCTTACATTATTGCAGAAAAATCCCCCAATTTAAGCCCATCCCCTTTGGGCCCGGACTCTTTCCCCAACAGTGAAAAAACACTTGAAGGGCAAGAAGCATGAAACTGTTATTTCACAACCATAAAACACAAAGTACGCTAGCAGTATGCTTTAAAAAAACAATTGCTGGTAAATGCAGAGAGTCTGCCTGTGGTAAATGCAGAGAGCCTGCCTGTGGTAAATGCAGAGAGTCTGCCTGTGGTACATGCAGAGAGCCTGCCTGTGGTAAATGCAGAGAGCTGCCTGTGGTAAATGCAGAGAGCCTGCCTGTGGTAAATGCAGAGAGCCTGCCTGTGGTAAATGCAGAGAGTCGCCTGTGGTAAATGCAGAGAGCCTGCCTGTGGTAAATGCAGAGAGCCTGCTGTGGTAAATGCAGAGAGCTGCCTGTGGTAAATGCAGAGAGCTGCCTGTGGTACATGCAGAGAGCCTGCCTGTGGTAATGCAGAGAGTCTGCTGTGGTACATGCAGAGAGTCTGCCTGTGCTTCAAAAGTGATGTGCATTAGAGACCTCCCGTGCCACGACAAAACCGAAAGTAGGGGCTTTTCAAAAAATTTGCTTTAAAATCGGTCAATTTATCGGTATCTTCTTGAAGAATATACTGAAAAGAAAACATTCGATGGTCATATTATAGACATAATCAAAGCAATAACTGCTGACGCCTGTAGAGAGTGCCGAGGTTGTGCTCCATGTTGGTACATCACTAAACTGTTCGGCCGAGTTTCAGGTCGCAGTCGCTGATAATTGAAAAGTTTTCACGCTATACATAGCTAAGATACTCTAATATTCCGTGCAATACTTAATATTGAGCAACTCAATTTTGAAAAGTGACCATTGGACTGTTTCTTTCCCTTCGTCCAGCGTTTGCTAGTGTTTATGGCAGAGAATGACGGTGCGAACGCAGAGAGCCTGCCAATATAGCGATTTCGCAGAGAGCCTGCCGATATGGTTATGCACCGTGTGATAGTCGAGATGAGAAGATTTGGGAAGCAGGAATAATGGTGAACACAGGTAGAAGTGACACATCGTCGGAAAACCCACGTTCGCTTCAAACGTTTGGCTCCTTAATCGACTGTGGGATATTGGTTAGCAACACTTCGTACTTATGAATTATTGATTAGGAAATTAATTGGATCCGTTGCAGAGACAGTGCGGCGGCAGCAGGAATCATTTGACCAATGAAACGGCGCGCTTCGTTCTATTATGTAGAGTGACGTCACGCTCCTCGCCTAAGCGTTGCAGTTTATTTTGCGGGAACAAATGAGTCAACGTTTGCTTTTGTAAATTTCAAAATACTCGATGCGTTATTTCATTGGTCAGCAAGTAATATTAATATTCATGAAAACGAAGTTTTGCCAGCTGAAAAAAAACACAAACCAAATGATAACGGGATACATACCGTGGGGTTTCGGCGATGAAAGTAACAGGAAAGCAATAGATCCAGTTGTTGAGGAAGTGATACAGAGACATACTTGGACGGTGACATCGGGAAGGATGGGGTTGAGATGCATAATCGGAGGTCAGATTAAGCTAAACAGCGTGGAGGTCAGGCCAAATGATGGAAGAAGAAATCGGATAAAAGGAACAGTCTCACTGAGCAAGCCAGTCAAGATGGACGGAGTGGGATGAAATCCAGCAGTGTAAGCTTACTCGAAATGACATCTGAAAGATGAACGGCGGCTGAGTGCGTGTAATGAAAAAAAATCGTCGCAGTGGGGCCGTAATTCGGTGTAAACGGGGCTTTAGGTTCGATTTCTATATTTTCACATTTCATTTTAACATCAAAATACACCCAGTATACGAGTGTGTATAATTTAAGAATGAATAACTCGTTCAGTTTTAATCGGATTGAATCGAAAATTTACAGGCGTGTGGAGAACTAATTTTTCGTCAAAGACACGAAATGCCATGCTGTTACGTACCATTAGTGACATAATAATTTTTGAACAACCCTCTTATTTGGAAATATCTGTTTACTTACCCGTAATCCCATAAATGCATCATGTAAGTATTAATAGCTGTGACTGACACGTAAGATATTAGATGTACAGGCCAGTGTGTTAGAAGAAGGAAGTAACTGTACTCGGAATAAATGTTATATCATTTGCTTGATAATACATTTGTACTCTCTTTATTAAAACTGCAACGATTTAAATGCCATATCATAAATTTAAGTAAGCGCAAGTGTACTTAATTGTATACAGCTCCGTTGCCGAATGGATAAAATTGCTGACTTAAAGGTCAAAATACTATGTTATCAGTCTTCTCATAAAATGATAAATAAACAATTTAATATTCACCGTCCTTTTTTAAACCTTTCTTGAATAGTTCATTATATAGTTGGTGCAGCCAAAAGGAATGTTTCGCATATAACTAACTACTGTTATTCAAGCTTTGTAATACAGCATTCCATAGGCTAGGATGATGCAAATTGGGGTGCTCTAAAGAGAACATCCGATTGTTTATGGTGGCTGATTTCTGCCATTTCGTGTTGTCGTGTCTTCGCCCCGAAAGGCGAAGGCGAATAACGAAAACATGCCATATTGTCGTTATTTCGCCTGTCGCCTTTCGGGGCGAAGACACGACAACACGAAACATGTCAGGCGAAATAACGAAAATTTAACAGGCGAAAGGACGAAAAAGTTTCGCCTTTGAATGTTTTCGTGTCCGCGGGTCGAAACCTTTCGTGTTGGCGCCCTTTGTTTGTCGTGTCTTCGTGTCTTTGCCTCGAAACGCGAAAGGCGAAATAACGACAATGTTGCAGATTTCGTGTTGTCGTCCTTTCGCCTCGAAGGCGAAAGTCGAAATAACGAAAATGACTGTACGTTTTCATTTATCACTTACTAATATTTTTTTTTTATATAAATACCCGTCAATTGCTGCATGTATTGGAAATCCGTATCTCTTTAACTTGTCATAACCATCTATATGGATCAAATAATTTGGTCCTTTGTTTATGTAGGTCCGACGATCCATCACTCTATTCCTTCTGCTCGCAACACCATCTGGATCAAGCATTCTGAGTAGGGATGATACTTTTTTCCTTTAAAAACACATTTAAATGTATGATATTGTAAAGTAATACTAAACTCTATCAGTGTGATATAAGCGATATCACATAGTTCATACTTTAGGTGATAAAGATTTTTGGTTCCTATCTGAACATTAAAATAAAACGGGAACGGATAAAGATTAAATCACGTCAGTTTATGTCAAATAATTTAACGTAGTTTTGAGCCTTTTTTAGTTTTCTTTCGACTAGTTTAACGAAAAGATATAGAAAACAGCATTAAATAAAATGAAATTTGTTTGTTTTGAGAAAGTATGGAATTTATCTATCTCAGAGTTATAAATTTCATATTTTCATTCGCGCTACGCGCTCGTGAAAATATTGTAATTGTATCACCTTTCGATGTGATATATTCCACATTCACTCAAACAAACAAATTCCTCTTTATATTTAACCATTCTTCTGAAAATGTATTATTTGTCATCAATATGATATAACAGAAACTCAAAATGTTATTTAAAAAACAACAACAACAGCGCAGCAAATATTGTGTGAATGTGGACAGACATTATCTCTAGTGCATAGTACTGGTGTTTTAATTTATGATCCAGTATGCTACAAAATGCATATTTTTCATGAATATTTAATTAATAGGAATGAAGAAATCAAGTGGTGTTTTAATTTAATGCCCCAGATATGCTACAAAATGCATATTTTTCATGAATATTTAAAACTAAAAAGGAATGAAGAAATTAAGTATAAATTTTAGATCACCTCGACACATTAATCCCATGAGCAAAGTCAATCGACGGGTCATACTTCTATATCCAAGATTTGATCCATTTCCCTTCCAGTTCCCTCTGAAAGAAAAAAAAGTATAAAAGACATTAAATTTTATGTATGACACAGCTGCAATGGAAATTTATATGATAAAAAAAGATATTTGGCAACCCCTGTGAACTTGTTAATGAAACTAGGTACATGTATCATTGTGTAAGCAATCTTACTTAAAAATAAAATCGCTAATTCATTGTGATATTTGACAAACGAAATACATTAACGAGACCCATCAGTAACTTTCAAAAGGAATCGAGAACCCCTTTAAATTTTTTTTTTAAATGGTAATACTTTTATTAAGTTGTTCATATAGCCTATCGCTACGATTTCCGCATTTTACATTTTCTCTCGAATTAAATATCGAAAAATTATTTAAAGGATCTGGTACAAGTTCTTTCTGGTAAATGTCAAATTCTCTCTACGAGAAGACAGAACTAATGTGATTTTTTTATTTACTTATTTTTTTATTTTTTTATTATATTTATTTATTTTTTTTATGATTTTCAAATCAAATTTCGTCTCAAACATTAGAGAAGGGGAAACAATTTTTAAGAAAAAGCATAAAATCATGTGTAATGAGTATAAATTTCAATGGGTTGGGGGGGAATCCCCGATTTCCGATTTCACGAAAGCACGCTAATGACGTCATTAATTATACAATGGCCCATTGTTTAGGGTATTTACATAACGAACATTCGAAATCGCCTCTCTATATGTATTAATGCTCTTTTTCTACCATTTCTGTTTTCTCTACACATTTCCTTGTAATACGCGTGTCAATACGTATATTTTGACAATCGGGGTGAAAAAGATTTTCACCTTTTTATGTCTAATTCTTTAATCACAAAACCCAAAACCCGCAGCGGTATTTGATCCGCGGCGAGTTAAACCGCTTAGTCAGCGACGATAAACGGGTATAAGCGGTTTTTCATAAGGCGAGATAGTCGCTTTTTTGCATTTACCCACGCTACGTTTTTCACTTTCTCCGTGTAAATGGTCGGGAAAGTTTATTTATTTATTTATTTTCATCCGCAAACATCGCTGATTATAGTTCTTTGTCTTTCGCTCTCTCTTTCAGAGCATTTTTCTTTAATTTTTTCTCCATCTTTCAATATTATTTCCTTTTTAGTGTATTAAAGCATTGTCACTTAATTATATTTCTCTTTCTACAATTTATTCGTAGGATTTTACCGGTCTTTTTTTCTCTCATTAAGACTTCAATTCCCGTAAAAAAGGTGGAATTCGGGTGGTCTAGCGACGATAAACGGTATTAGCGGTTTTCATAAGGGGAGATAGTCGCTTTTTTGCATTTTCCACGTAAACTTTTTTTCACTTTCTCCTGAAAATGATGGGAAAGTTTTTTTATTTTTTTATTTATTTATTTATTATTTATTTTATCCACCATCACGTGATTATTTCTTTGTCTTTGCTCTCTCTTTCAGGATTTTTTTTTAATTTTTTCTCCTCTTTCCTATTTTCCTTTTTGTTTTCGCATTGTCACTAATTAAATTTTTCTTTCTACAATATTTTTTCGGGATTTTCCCGGTCTTTTTCTCTCATTAAATTCAATTTCCCATAAAAAAGGGGGACTTGGGGGAAAAATGAAAAAAATAAACTTTGTTGACGAAATCCTAGCAATAAATATAAAAAACAAACTTATTTTGTTTTTTTGATTTTATAGTAACCATGATGAATTTCAAAAAGTTTATTAAAAACACCTGTTGGGGCAAAACCGCGCGGTTAATCCGGTTTAGTTGCGACAAAAAATGGGAGAGAGGCTTTTTCATAAGGCGCGGGAAAATCGCTTTTTATTTATTTTTGTAAAACAAAGGGTCGAAGTAGTGTAGTTGGTTGTTGATGATGAATGTTTTTTTTTATGTTGTTTTAAGCGTTAATAAATCGAGACTTTTGGGTGTTTCAAAAAGCTTCTTTACGTTTTTTTTTTTGTAGTTGTTGTTTATGTGTAGGTTTTTTTATAGGGTAGTAGTATTAAGTAAGTAGTAGTAGCCACCCCTGGAGTAAAACTCTGCGTTTCTAAACCGAACCTTTTAAATCTCTCTATCTAGTTAGGTTTGACAATCGGTGTGAAACGATTCTCCCCTTTTTTTAGAATTGTTAATTCTTAACCCAACAGCAACATACGTCGGTTTTTATCCCGGCGATTTTAATGGCTTAGTCGACGAAAAGGGATAGGGGTTTTTTTCATAAGGCGAGATATCGTTTTTTGGCATTGTACTTTTTTTCATTTCTGTGTAAGTAATGGGAAAAAAATTTACTTTTTATTATTTGTTTATTTTTTTTATTAGTTTTTTTATTTTTTTGTTTATTTATTTATTTATAAAAATCGAAAAGATATGTTACATTGGTTAGTATTCGCTTTTTAACAGAAGTTTTAGTTATTGTTTTATTTATTTTTTGTTTTATTTTTTTATTTATTTTTTGTCAAAAACGTGGTCGTAGTGAGTAATAGTTTTTGTTGAATAAGGAATTTCGTTTTAGTTGTTAATAATATTGGTTATATTTCGTTTTTTAACGGGAGTATTAGAGTTATAGAAATGATGATTTTTATTAATACGTTTGAATGATTCGGGTTGTACCTTGCTTTTACAAGTGTAGTAGTAGTTTTGTTGTTGTTTTTGTAGTAAGTTGTTTTAAAAATGGTTGGAAAAAATCGAGATTCTGAGGGGGTGTCACAAGCTTTTACATTTTGTTTTTAAATTTGTTGTTTAGAGAGTAGTAGTTATAGAGTAGTGAAGGGGGGAGTAGTATAGTTGTAAAAATTTTACGAAAAGGAAAAATTTTCCAAGTTTACGCCCCATTCCCCGAAAAGAAAACGGACTTTTTATTTATATATATATTTATTTTTTTATTTATTTATTATTAAAGTAATTAATTTGAAATAATAAAAAAAAACAACTAGAAACCGGAGAGTGGGCGCAGTGACTAAAAAACCATAACTTCTGGTCCAATTTTTAAATTTCCCTTTCCCTTTTTTTTTGGTTTTTTGTTTTCATTTTATCGGGACATAACTTTAAATATTTAAAGTATATTGACGGGAAATTTTAAAATATAAATGAATTGTAGTTGGAAGTGCAATAACCAAAAAATCGTAACATACCTTGATTAATTTTCTAATTACTCCCCTTAAAAAATGTTACAATGAATTTCTTCCAATAATAACTTATTTACTATTTTTGAAAAATTTTTTGTTGGGAGCAAAAATCTGAATAAACATTTTAAGGATAAAAAACTTAAAATAAATGATAGCAAGTTGAAGCAGTGCAGCTACTATTTTAAAAAATTTTCTCCCCTTTTTTTTTCTATTGCATTCTCGAAGGGGATAGTGTTTTCCCAAACTTTGTTATGTTTTTTAATTTCTATCACTCACTCACACCAACCCCCTACTCACTCCCCATCATCACTCACTCACTCATCACTCACTACTCACTCCCCAATTACTCACCCCTTTCTCATTTACTCATTTCAATTACTCATCATTACTCACTATCATTACTCATCAGTTACTCACTTACTATTATTTCCATTACTCACTCATTTTTTCACTTAATTTTTCAAATATCATTTTCTACTACTTTTCACTCAATTACTCATTACTATTTACTCCTTTTATCACAGTTACACTAGTACTCATTACCACTCAATTACTTTTCTCACTCGTAATCCCCAGTTAATCATTTTTCATTCAATTACTCATTTTTCACTTTACCCTTTTTCATCAATTATCTTTATATCACTTTTTATCATTTATATCCTTTTTCTCTCAATTTCTATTTACCCCTCATTTACTAATTGAGGAGTGAGGAGAGTGAGTGAGGAGGAGTGAGTGAGGAGGAGGAGTAATTGAGGAGTGAGGAGGAGTGAGTGAGGAGGAGTGAGTGAGGAGTGAGTGGAGTGGTGTTGGAGGTGGAGTGAGTGAGGAGGAGGAGGAGTGAATGAGGAGTGAGTGAGGAGGAGTGAGTGGAGTGGTGGTGGAGGTGGAGTGGTTGGGGAGGTGGAGTGGTGGTGGAGGTGGAGTGGTGGTGTAGGGTGTAGGTGAGTGGATGAGTGAATGAGTGAGTGATATGTTTTGAGTAATTGAGCAGTGAGGAGGAGTGAGTGAGAAGGAGGAGGAGGAGTGAGTGGCGAGGAGTGAGTGATGAGGAGTGAGTGAGGAGGAGGAGGGTGGATGTGAGTGGAGTGGTGGTGGAGGTGGAGTAGTGGAGGTGGTGGTGGGTGGAGTGATGGTGGAGGGTGGAGGTGAGTGGTGGAGGTGAGTGTGAATGAGTGAGTAAATGAGTAACTGAGTGAGTAACTGAGTGAGTAAATGAGTAATTGAGTGAGTAAGTGAGTGAGTAATTGAGTGAGTAAGTGAGTAACTGAGTGAGTAATAGAGTGAGTAAGTGAGTAACTGAGTGAGTAAGTGAGTAAGTGAGTAACTGAGTGAGTAAGTGAGTAAGTGAGTAAATGAGTAAGTGAGTGAGTAATTGGGTGAGTGAGTGAGTGAGTGAGTGAGTGAGTGAGTGAGTGAGTGAGTGAGTGAGTGAGTGAGTGAGTGAGTGAGTGAGTGATATGAAATTATAAACATAACAAGATGTGTTCGGAAAACACTATACCCCTTTCTGAGAATGCAATAGAAAAATAAAGGGAGATAATTTTAAAATAGTAGCTGCACTGCTTCAACTTGCTATCATATTATGTTTCAAGTTTCTAGTCCTTAAAATGTTTTATTCATGAGTTTTGCTCCCAACAAAAAATTATTCAAGTAGATAGTAAATAAGTTATTATCTGGAGAGAAATTCATTGTAACATTTAATAAGGGGAGATAATTAGAAAATTAATCAAGGTAGTGTTACGATTTTTGGTTATTGCACTTCCCAATCTCACAATTCATTTATATTTAAAGTTTCCAGTCAATATACTTTAAATAGTTTATAAGTTATGCTCCCGACTAAAATTGAAAACTAAAAACCAAAAAAAAAGGAAGGTAATTAAAACTTGGACCAGGTAGAGTTATGGTTCTTAGTCACTGCTGCTCCTCTCTCCGGTTTCTAGTTGTTTTTTTTATTATTTCAAATTAATTACTTGAATAATAAATAAATAAATAAATAAATATATATATAAATAAATGTCTCGATTGCTTTTACGGAGAAGTGTGCGTGCATATGCTTGGATAATTTTGCCTCTAGTACGTAACATTAATACTACTACTACTACTACCACCACTTCTACTACTACTACTACTACTACTACTACTCTACATAAACAACAACTTCAAAAACAAAATGTAAAGAAGCGTTGTGACACCACCTCAGAATCTCGATTTATTCCAACGCATTTATATCAACATTACTACAGAAACAACAAAAAGCAAGTAAAGGTCCCTTTTAACGATTAATAATATCATCATTTCTATAACTACTAATACTCCTGTTAAACAGCGAATATATAACCAATATTATTATTACAACTAAAACGAAATTCATTATTACAACAACAACTATTACTACTACTACGACCACGTATGTTTGACAAAAAATAAATAAATAAATAAAACAATAAATAAATAAAACAATATACTAATTTTAAAAAAAAAAAAAAAAAAAAAAAACTAATAAACAAATAAACAAATAAATAAAATGATAAATTTCTCGATTACTTACACGGAGAAAGTGAAAAACGTACAATGCCAAAAGCGACTATCTCGCCTTATGAAAAACCGCATATACCCGTTTATCGTCGCTAGACTAAGCCGGATTAACTCGCCGCGGATCAAATACCGCTACTGGTATGTCTGCTGATTGTGATTATAGAGATTAGACATATTCTAAAAAGGTGAGAATCGTTTCACACCGATTGTCAAAACCATAACTACGCATAGAGAGATTAAAAGGTTCGGTTTAGTAAACGCAGAGTTATACGTCCGAGGACGGGTGACTACTACTACTGCTACTACTACTACTACTACCGCTACTACAAATACTCTACTACATAAACAACAACTACAAAAAAAAAAAACGTAAAGAAGCGTTGTGATAACACCTAAGAGTCTCGATTTATTCAAACGCATTAATATCAACATAAAAAAACATCATCATCATCAACAACAGCAACTACTACTACTTCGACCACGTATGTTTGAAAAATAAATAAAAAGCGATTACCGCGCCTTATGAAAAAGCGCTCTCTCCCATTTTTCGTCGCTAGACTAAGCCGGATTAACTCGCGGCGGTTCAGTGCCGCAACAGGTGTTATTAATAAATCTTTATGAAAGTCTCATCATGGTTACATATAAAATCAAAATACAAGATAAGTTTGTTTTCATATTTATTGCTAGGACTTGTTCGTCACACGAATGTTGTATTTATTCATTTTTACACCCGAAGTTCCACCTTATTTACTGGAATTGAAGTCTTAATGAGAGAATAAAGACCGGTAAAATCCTACGAATAATATTGTAGAAAGAGAAATATATTATAAAATGCGTATACACTAAAAAGGAAATAATATGTGAAAGATGGAGAAAAAATTAAAGAAAAATGCTCTGAAAAAAAAAAAAAAATTTCCCGATCATTTACACGGAGAAAGTGAAAAACGTAGCGTAGGTAAATGCAAAAAAGCGACTATCTCGCCTTATGAAAAACCGCTAATACCCGTTTATCGTCGCTAGACCACCCGAAGTTCCACCTTATTTACTGGAATTGAAGTCTTAATGAGAGAATAAAGACCGGTAAAATCCTACGAATAATATTGTAGAAAGAGAAATATAAAATGCGTATACACTAAAAAGGAAAAAAGATGGAGAAAAAATTAAAGAAAAATGCTCTGAAAGAGAGAGCGAAAGACAAAGAACTATAATCAGCGATGATGCGTGGATGAAAATAAATAAATAAATAAACTTTCCCGACCATTTACACGGAGAAAGTGAAAAACGTAGCGTAGGTAAATGCAAAAAAGCGACTATCTCGCCTTATGAAAAACCGCTTATACCCGTTTATCGTCGCTAGACTAAGTCGGATTAACTCGCCGCGGATCAAATACCGCTGCGGGTGTTGGTTGTGATTAAAGAATTTAGACATGAAAAGGTGAAAATCGTTTCACACCGATTGTCAAAATATACGTATTGACACGCGTATTACAAGGAAATGTGTAGAGAAAGACAGAAATGGTAGAAAAAAGAGCATTAATACATATAGAGAGGCGATTTCGAATGTTCGTTATGTCATACCCTAAACAATAGGCCATTGTACTAATTAATGACGTCATAGCGTGCTTTCGTGAAATCGTGAAATCGTGGATTCCTCCCCAACCCATTGATATATACTACTGTAATGTAATCGATCCATTTTAATTATAACATACTTCAACTGCCATAGCAGCTTGCTGGCGTTGTGCTGCTGTAGAATGCCGCTTAAGACCTAGCTTTCTCAGCTCCCTGTGCAACTGTCGCGTACTGAAATTATACATTTTTAAAATTGAATAATTTATTTTCCTACACAGAATTTTTATGGACATCGCTGAGTGATGTGTATATATTTTATATTATTTGTATATATATCTAGAATTTATAAATTTATTTTAATTAAAGCTGGTAATAACAACTGGCCTCCAGGAACAACCAGATTTAAAAAAAGCTAACATAAATTTATACTTATACGTAAGCTTCTACATATAATGTGTATTAAAACATCAATTTTATTACTCAAAAGGATATTATCGGCGTATATATTCTGCTGCAGTGAAATAAAGCTATCTTCACCTGGCATTGTTGATATTTACAGCAAGTATGCATATGTGTAAACGTTCTGCGCATGTCTACCGGAAGGCGAATCCCGAAGCGTTGTCATTTTTGTTATTTCGACTTTCGCCTTTCGAGGCGAAAGGACGACAACACGAAATCTGCAACATTGTCGTTAATTCGCCTTTCGCGTTTCGGGGCGAAGACACGAAGACACGACAAACAAAGGGCGCCAACACGAAAGGTTTCGACCCGCGGACACGAAACATTCAAAGGCGAAACTTTTCGTCCTTTCGCCTGTTAAAATTTCGTTATTTCGCCTGAGATGTTTCGTGTTGTCGGTTCCTAAATCGTTTTCCCTGAGATGTTTCGTGTTGTCTTGTTAGCATAATAAACACTGCTAAATTATACTGATTATCTACTACAATTCCCTACTAGATACCCCAAGTTTTATGACTGTACCAGGGCTGATTCATATGTTGTGAGCCTCATATGTAAGGATATTTGGGAGGCATATCTTATATTTCAACATAATCCCCTTCAGTGTTTATACATTTTTTGTCAGCGACGTTAAAGGGCCTCAATGCAACTTTTAAAGAAGTAATTTTCTTGACTGTCCTGAAAGTCCTCATGTATGATGTCATCATCTGACTGAAAATGGGTACCCAAAATGGCTTTTTTTTTTCAATCTTGGAAATTGGTGGATGTGTAATCAATGCTGCGCAACCAGTGACTCTCCCTGCCATATTGCATGCACCGTCCATGGTCTGGGATCGGCTCATATTGGAATCAAGACCAACTTTAGTGAACATTTGTAGAATTTTCTCAGAAATTGCAGCACATGTAATCTCTTCACATGCCACAAATTCCAAGAGTCTCTCAACAGGTATCGAATCAGGTGTAATATATCGTTATCATTCTATCTCTACCTCTGTCTGTCTATCTCTCTCTCGCGGATATGAACGTATAAATCATTATATAATAATAATGTATATTCTTTCTGCTGTAACTGTATATTTTTTATTGTACCACATGGGCTATTTTGAATAAACATCTATCTATCTAAAGAGAGAGAGAGAACTAGAGAGGTCTAAACGTCGCCTGCTATTACCTGTCCGTCCCGCACGAGCGGGCCCAGAAAAGTGGTCTATACAGGCAGCCTACACTACTAATCCGGTTTACATTGGGTATTTACCGTGCCTGGATGGAGAAGACGGGATTTTCCAGTATCTACAAGAAATGATGAATAATTTTCTAATTACTTGTATAGAGAGTCACCTTTGCTTTATCCATGGTAAACTCAAGCAAGTAAAAAACTTACCATCTCACATCGCTCTCGCCCCGACACTTGCCCAGTTCAAGGCAGGTCTTGCCAAACACACGTATTAAATTCCTAACTCTGTTTTTATTCTTATAAGCATGTAAATAATCCTTTTAAATGTGCAGCATTGGCTCCTTAAGTATAGAATATATCCATTAATTCATATAATTATATTAATCTCGCTTTACTGAAGGCTACTCCATCCATGCCTTTCCTAATTCTTCATGAAAATCTCTGGTTTGGTGCAAAATGATTTTAACGTTGACTGTTTTTAACTAATAAACTCACCCCCAGAGTGACCTTCCCAAAGCAATTGGATGTACAAGATACTCATCCTTACATTAATATTATATAATAATCTATACTTGAGGCCAGCTACTGGGTCATGAAATTGATCTGTACTTGCTGGACCAGAAAAGCGTTGTTTTTATCTTATTCTTTCTCTTCTTATTTCATGCTTACTAGGCTAACAAGCTTTCCACTTTTATTCAGTCTCACTGTCTGTAGTCGGCTCCGACTCGGGCTATTTTATAATTCTCACTCTACTAACAACTCGGCGCGCAGACCTGTCTAGAACACTCGAAAGAGATGTTGACAGTATCAGAAGATAGATAGAAGTATCATTTACTTGTAAAGTTTGTAATGTTTTTCGTTGACCTTGAAGGAACGTAGCTGTCAGTACGCACGTACTTAGCGTTTGTTCCACTTTTTCAGCCAATGAAATAGCTTTTCTTCAGTCCAAATTAAAAAATTACAGGCCTATTACGTATTATCGTATTTTGTCCAGGTTATGTGAAAAAATATTTTTGTTTTGAACGATTACGTGAGCCGCGTGAGTAGACTCGCGTGCTCCTACCACTTTCATCAAAGGTGCCGCTGTGGCCTACGTGACAGAATTGAGATAATCTGTAGGTATAACTTATAGTTATTTTTTTTAAGAATATGGAATCAAAGATACATAACTCGGCGAAATATCGTATATTCTCGGTGCGAATCCTCGGAGGTGCGCGAAAGAACGAGAGCTCAGTGTTATTAAGCGATATCAAAACAACGATTAATGGAACGATTCATTAATTTTGTATAGTTGTATAACATTTTACTTAAATTATCATGGTGTTTTTGTCATATTTTCTAATCATTTTATCATAAATTTGCGCAGCAATAGGGTATATATCTATTATTTCAATAATTAATCGTAATAAATGTTTGATTTTCTTGATGTGTTGTCCTATACCCGATTGCTTGAAATAGAACATGTAGATCTAGTTGTTAATGCAAAAGGATTTTTTATCACATTCTAAAACCAATAAATTATAATTGTTACTCAAAATAATCCACTTTGATGTAAGTGAATTATTTATTCCATAGTTTATATTACTCAAGACGCCACTTTGGAATTAATACATTTGATTCTACGGTTGTTGGTATTGGACTTTCTTTTTTAATTTGTATTCAATTACCATTGACAGTTTATTACATTTGAAGGAAATTTAATGACGCATTCGGGAATATATTTCATATAGATGTCACAGGGTGAGAAAAATGTGCAGCCTGACCGGGACTCGAACCCGGGGCCTTTCGCTTACAATACTTAACCGACTAAGCTACCCGGCCGCATACACATCTTTCTCCCCTATTATTTGTAATAGGTAATAATGATGATAATAATAATAATAATGAGCTACATAACAAAAAAACGTAAATTATTTTACATTCACTTTATACTGACTTCATTACTAGGCTTAAAAAGTGCATTTCATCCAAGATGGGCTGGACGTGAAAAAAGTTTTGTTAACAAGAGTGTTCTCTAGAACACATGTGTCACCTGCTTGACCATCGTCGGAAACCCCATTTTCGCTCAATACGCTTTGCTTCTTAATCGACCGTGTGATATTTGGTTAGCAAAACGTCGTACTCATGAGTTATTGATCCGTGGCAGAGACAGCGCGGTGACAGCAGGGATCATTTGACCAAGGAATCAGCGCGGGAAGTTAACTTCGTACTACCATGTAGAGCTGACGTCACGCTTCTCGCCTAAGCGAAGCGGTTTATCTTGCGGAACAATGAGCCAGCTTTTAATTTTATAAATTTCAACGAAGAGTATTCAAAATACTATGCGTTATACTCGTATCACTGGTCAGGAAGGAGCAGATTAATACTCATGAAAACGAAGTTTTGCCACCTAAAAATCCCACAGTATATAAAGAAGTAATAACGGAATACAATGTATATACCATGGGGTTTTGACGATGAAGTGTGACGGAAAAAGTGTGACGGACAGACAGACGACGGAAAAGTGATTCCTATGTGTCATCTCTGCTTACAGCAGGTGACACAAAAAATCCTGAAGTCATGATTGACTTAAACCTCATCATCCGAAGAAATAAATTGTTGTAAATTTGTCGTGCAGTGTTGCATATATTTAGATTGAGAGTAAAAGTATACAATCGCTCTCGCAGTTTTAATTAATGTTTTTACTTTTATTATATTACATATCCTTAATGGATAGATAGCCAGAAAGTTGTCTATCAGTTTCAAATGGCGTCGGAACACAACTCCGTGCAGTAGTTACTTCCTTTATTCGAAAATACAAGCGCACTGGCTATTTCTCACAATATCGCGGTCGCGCAGAGGGTACACAAGCTTATTTGAGTAGCGCATCTTCTGGTTTAGGTCTTTGGCCGTGTCAAGATAATATGTCTAGGTGTGCTATTATGCCTTATGTCTACAGCAGCATCATATCTGTCTCATATTGACAAAATTTCCAAATAATTGATATACAAGTACTTTCGGTTGGACGTGAAACCAAGTATCCGAACATCAGATACAAACTTGTAAGTAAGAGACTCCGTCTGGTTATTTAATATATTATAGATCTTCTTCGGACATCACTTATGTAGCCCATGTCTCACAGCAATATGGTGTGGAC
The DNA here is from genome assembly GCA_021229015.1 of Solen grandis. Lineage (NCBI taxonomy): Eukaryota > Metazoa > Mollusca > Bivalvia > Adapedonta > Solenidae > Solen > Solen grandis. Next base: position 79,911,516 of record CM037777.1, read on the forward strand.
GATTGATCTTGGTGTTGAGTGCGATGCCTAGGTCATACTACTATATATGTAGTCCAGACACCGTCCCAGGTTGCCGAGTAGTTAGAGTGTCCGCCTCAGGAGCGGGAAGTCGTGGGTTCGATCCCCGGCCGCGACATATCACTCGTGAAAAAATTGGTACTGGTATTGTTCCCTTGCTTGGCACTCAGCATATAAGGGTAGTTGCAGGACTGGTTGTCAGGATAATGTGACTGGGTGTTGTATCATGCTAAATTTCTACGGCGTGGTCCTGCAGTGTGACAACACTACATCTGTTTCAAGAAGACATAGTCTCCAAATGACGGTAGGGGAAAAAAACAATTTTATTTCCTCCACATTAAAGATCACCTGAACGCCCCAATTACAGCCAAGAAAAAAAGTTGTCTCCAGTCCAATCAGATTCAAGGTTTGATTCTTTGTTTCGGAATTAAAGGCCACCGGCCCACAATCCAATATACACACGTAACAATATGATTTTTATATAGTTGTGTCTCAATATATTATTAGAATTTAAGTATTTTATTCAGCAACTGATAAATATACATTGAAATGTGTTTAATATAAGTTTTTTTTTGTTTCTGTTCTTAACAATTTGTAAAATCATATATTTCACTACCTTCAGTATACCAATTAAACAGAAATTGGTCACGAATGATATTATATTTTGGACAGTGAAAAAAGACATGATATTCACATTCTATAACTATGACATTTTTATTATTTAAACAAAAATCACAGAGTCTCTCATTTTGGGGAATATTCAGATGTCTGCCAGTTTCAATTAGAACATCTTAATTTTGATAGCGCTATTCTGTATCTAAAAGGTATCTTTATTGAAAAATATATCTCTCAGTATTCAAAAGGGATTTAACATCTGCTGGAATTATTCACGTCACTGTGTCAGTTTTGTGTTTAACAATCTAATCTTTGTTTAAGTTGAGATAAAAACATGTTAATATCCCTTATATTTTGTGAGAATCCATGCAAAACCAAACCCGTTAGAAAATAGTAAATGCTTTACTTTAGTTGCCCAACATATTCGATCAGTCTCATAAGTCTTTTGAGCATTTTGTAACAACGTTAGAATTACACCAGTATCTTATGCAAATTAACATATATGTAATACATAAGTGTAAACCCCCACACTCTCCCAGAGTCATACATATATTTATGGTTTTATTCAGGTTTAAATGCTTTCAATAAAATTTATTTTGAACCGATTCAACAATATTACAGTATTCGTAGCCCCACACCTGGGGCCCATAGCATAATGTTGGTTTAATGATAACCTCAAACATTTAAAAAAGTTCTGATGTAAGAAAATGGCCAAATGGTTTCAGAAAACTATTAAGTGTGAAAATAGATTTTTGAGCTTTCGCCGCTTACTTTCATGGGCTGCATTGCATGATAATTTTAGAGTAAACAATAAACCCATATATATGGAAGCGTATTAGTGCCACATTGACACTTTAATGTGCAAAATTCACACTTTTTTCTGTAAATGTCACACTTTTTTCCTGCAAAATTCACATTTTTTTTCTGTAAAAGTCACACTTTTTTTCTGTAAAATTCACACCTTTTTCTTTAAATTCACAGTTTAATCTATAAATGTTACAGATTAAACTGTAAAATTCACACTTTTTTCTGTAAAATTCACACTTTTTTTTCTGTAAATTTTACACATTAATCTGTTTAAATAATGGCTGGGTCTATCGGCACGACGGTCGTGCAGATAAGCAGCCTTATCGGCATGACCGTCGTGCTGAATAGGTTGTTACCGATACGACAGAAAAAATAAAAATAGCACAATTAGAGCTTTCTTTCTTTCTGTGATAAAAGACCGTTTGCTCAGTTCTGCCAGTGTTGGTGTTTTATGACAAGGGCATCCTCAAAATAACTTTTTAGCGCTTATCTTAAGTGGGTACCGGTGCATACAATATATACCTACAACATATACCTACAATATATAACCATAACATATACCTACAATATATATCTACAGCATACACCTACAGTATTAAACTACAGCATATACCTATAACATATACCTTCAATGTATACTTACAACATATACCTACAATATATACACACATATATCTATAACATATACCTTCAATATATACTTACAACATATACCTACAATATATACCCACATATATCTATAACATATACATTCAATATATACCTACAACATATACCTACAATATATACATACAATACATACCTACAACATATACCTACAATATATACCTACAATATACCCACATATATCTATAACATATACCTTCAATATATACCTTCAACACATACCTACAATATATACATACAATACATACATATAATATATACCTACAATATACCCACATATATCTATAACATATACCTTCAATATATATCTACAACACATACCTACAATATATACCTACAATATATAACCATAACACATACCTACAATATATACATACAATACATACATACAATATATACCTACAATATACCCACATATATCTATATCATATACCTTCAGTTTATACCTACAACATATACCTACAATGCATACCTACAACATATACCTACAATATATAACTATAACATATACCTACAATATATATATCTATAACATATACCTACAATATATATATATAATATTTAAATATAGCATAAGCCTATAATATATACCTTCAATATATATACCTACAACATAAACCTTCAATATATATACATACAATACATACCTACAACATATACCTATAATATATATCTATAACATATACCTACAATATATACCTACAGCATATACCTTCAATATTTAACTATAGCATAGGCCTATAATATATACCTTCAATATTAAACTACAACATATACTGATACCTACAACATACCAGTACATACAATATATACTGTACATACAACATATACCAGACAAATATCATATATGTACAATATTTATATTTATAAATACAAATACATATAACATATACATACAACATATATGCATAATATATACAGGAAAGAAAGAAACAAGTTTTATAGAAAAAAAAGTGTGAATTTTACAGATTAATGTGTAAATTTTACAGAAAAAAAATGTGAATTTTACAGTTTAAACTGTAAATTTTACAGAAAAAAAGTGTGAATTTTACAGATTAATCTGTAAAATTTAAAGATTAAACTGTAAATTTTACACACACAAAAAAAAGTGTGAACTTTACAGAAAAAAATGTGAATTTTACAGAAAAAGTGTAAGTTTTACAGATTAATGTGTAAATTTTACAGAAAAAAAGTGTGAAAGTGTAAAATTTACAGTTAAAACTGTAAAATTTACAGAAAAAAAGTGAAAATTACAACAACAACAAAAGTGTGAATTTAACCGTTTAAACTGTAAATTTTACAGAAATAAAAGTGAAAAATTTACAGTTTAAACGAAAAAATTTCAGAAAAAAAATGTAAATTTTACAGATTAATGTGTAAATTTTACAGAAAAAGTGTGAATTCTACAGATTAATCTGTAAAATTTAAAGATTAAACTTTAAAATTTACAGAAAAATAAGTGAATTTTACAGAAAAAAAGTGTTAATTTTACAGAAAAAAAAGTGTAAAATTTAGTTAAAACTGTAAAATTTACCGAAAAAAGTGTGAATTTTACAGAAAAAAAGTGTGAATTTTACACAACAAAGTGTAAAATTTAGTTAAAACTGAAAAAAAAAAAAAAGTGAAATTTTAGGGGGGGGGGGGGGGGTTAAAATTTACAAAAAAAAAAAGGAAAAATTTACAGGAAAAAAAGGTTTTTTTACGATTAAAAATCGAAATTTTTAGTTAAAAAGTGTCAAAAAAAAAAAAAAAATAATAAGGCAATTCAAATTTCCTTCCGAAAATTCTGTTCCCCAAATAAAAAAGTTTTTTTTTGAAGGGTTTTAATTTTTCCTTTTTTTTCACAAGGGCCGGGATTCAATTTTCTCCCTCGAAAAATATCCCGGGTTCCTTTTTTTTCTTTTTTTAAAATTACTTTTTTCAAATTCTTTTTGGCCCTATCAGAAAGTGGTATTTCCGCCTCTTCTTGGTTGATGTCCCCCGGGGTTTGGAGTCCTTAGTTACCCAAATTTTTCGGGCTCCTGTTTTCCATTGGTCAGCAATTTTTTTTTACAGAGCGTTTGGATCAGAAAAAGAAAAAGGAGTTGTACGAAAGTTTTTTATTATTGTAAATTTTATAGTAAAAAGCCTCCAAAAGAAAAAGTAAGTAACAAACCTGTTGACATGGCCACCTGCGTCCTTCTCTTTAGAAGGGTTTAGGTAAAATTTCTTTTTAAAAAAAAATTTTTTTAAAGGAAAAAAAAGGGTTTAAAGTGTTATAAAATTGGGGAAAACCCAAAATAAAAATTCCCTATTTTGTTACAGGTAAAATTAATATTGGAAAAATTAATCCCAAAAATACAAAGGGCAATAAACCCAAAAATTATGAAAGGGAGTTATCATTTGGCACTGCACCCTCCCAAATAAGATCTATCCACCATGAAATTAAATTGAACCCAAATTCTTTAAACTTTTCCCACAAAAATTAAGTCTAAAAAATAAAAAAGGTCAATAACCAAAAAGTATAATGATATAGTTTATCATTTTTTGCCTGCACTCCTCCTCCACAATCATTCACCTATGAATACAAATTAAACCTCAAAATTTTTTTTGATTATGCTCCGGACAAAATTAAGTCTAAAAAATAACAAAGGCAATAACTCCAAAAAATTTTGAAAGATAAGTTTTCATTCATGTCACTGCACTCCTCCTCCAAAAGATCTATTCACCTATGAAGATCAAATTGATACCTCAAATTCTTTTCGAGTTATGCTTACAAATATTAATCTGAAAAATAACAAAGGCCCCTAACTCAAAAAATAGAAAGGGAGATTTTTCATTCTTGTCCTGACTCCCCTCAATTAAATCTATTCACCTAGAAGTATCAAGTTGATACCTCAAATCTTTTTTGAGTTATGCCGGGGCAAAAATTAATCGAAAAATAACAAAGGGCAATAATTCAAAAATTTTGAAAGGAGGTTATCATTCTTTGCACTCACTCCTCCTCAATGAGACTATCCACTTTTTGAAGTCCAAATTGATACCTCAAAAACCTTTTAAAATTTTCTTTGGACAAAAATTAAGTTAAAAAAAAACAAAGGGCAATAACTCAAAAATTTGAAGGGAAGTTTTCATTCTTCCACGCACTCCTCCCCAATAATATCTATCCCCCTAGATTTCCAATTGATACCCAAATTCTTTTTAAAAATTTTGCTTTGGACAAAAAAAATTTAAATTTAAAAAAATTAGAGTTATCATTCTTTTGCACTGCACTCCTCCCAATGAGATCTATCCACCTATAAGTATCAAGTTGTTCTCAAATACTTTTTAGTTATGCTCCCGGGCAAAATTAAGTCTGAAAAAAAACAAAGGGAATTTCTCAAAAAAAATATGAAATGTAAGTTACATTCTTGTGCACTGCACCCCTCTTCAATGAGCTCTATCCACCTTTAATTAAGTTA
>CM037777.1:79917161-79932338 GCA_021229015.1 Solen grandis
AAATGGCAAATTTCTTTTGTGTGAATAAGTTCGTCTTTTTTCAGTTTAGAACCCATTAGTGTCAGGGTAGTGTTCATTTAATTGTACAAAGGTTATTCCGTTCAGTTTTTCATTGAGGGTGTAGAAAACATAATGAAAACATAATGAAATTATGATTAAAAACAAATATTAAGAGGTAATTATAGTTTAAACTGGATTAATTTTTCATCATTGACTGGCTTCTTTCTCTATGTGTAGGAAGGAGGAGTTACTTATTTTTAGATTCTGTTTTATTATTTGATAAGTTTGTGTTTTTTGACTTTTACTTTCATAGAAGGGTCGTAAAAGTTATCCCGACATTTTCCATTCCATGTGCCTTTGCAGTATTATAAGCTAATAAAATGCCACAAATGATTAAATACATTTATGGATTAGAATAATAATAATGATGACTTTTAAAGAAAAAGAAAATACATGAAAAAAAAATGCAATTTATACATTTTTTTCAAGATTTTGATTATAAAACTTCAAAGTAAGTAAAAGGATGGGATAATGTGACCCTCATGACCCTAAACTTTAAGTTATTTACCTTTAAACATCTGTTGTCATTGTGTCATTATTAGGGTAATAATAGTAGCATGAATTAATAGCATTAACACCATCTAGAGGTATCCACACTCTTACATTCAGGACCAATCAGTTGTTGATGGTCCAACACCGATACAATACAACAACATGGGCAACAGAATACTTACATTGTATAGTCCATCTGTCTACAGTACAATACAATCTGTTTACATGTCTAGCTATCATGTCTACCATGCTTGGGACTGAGAGGAAAACCTGATAATTGGTTAATGGCTGTACTTAGTCCAATTAATCACACCGTTTTCTTTGATAAAATTGAACTCTTTGATCTCTTGTATATGTTTTCTTTTCATGTATATAGTATCAGAGGTGTGTGAAAAGTATATTGCACCTTAAAGTCGTGTTAATTGTGATTGGAACAGGATGTTTTAAAGATAACATTTTTGTTATTTATTAATAATCATCAACTTGTATTAAAAGTTTACAAAATGTAACATCACAACAGTAATTGTTATTCTTGTACAGAGATCCAGGTTAATAACAACTTGGCATGTTTATGAGATACATGTATTATTAGACAAACTATAGCTAGGACGGGAATAGCAGGATGCTGGTATTAGCTTTGTTCAACATACCAGTGAAATGACTAGATCCAAGGAGAAAGGAATTATCCTTTCAAATTAGATAGCAATTTCTATATACTGGTACCATGCATAACATATAAAGTATTTGTGGTGATGACGCATAGGAATTTATTTTAGGAAATGTTGCTTTCAGCAAAGTTTCACAAAGTAATTAAGTAGTTACAGACTTTAATAGCAAAAAATAAATAAAACTACATTGCGCAAGCACACGGTGTCACTATATATGACTACCAACTATTTTGTGTGTAGAATAGAGGATGAACTATTCTAGCAAGATTTCATACATATTATTTTATATGATATACACATATAATAAATCCCTCTATTTTCCAGATGGAGGGACAGGCTGACATGTATAACCAGCAACAGAATGCGGAGGATTCTCATAGTCAGCTGTCAGGGGATGGGGACAGTGGGCGGGGCGGTTCTGTTAGCGATGGCCATAGCAACATGGGAATCTCTCATGATGGAGGTATGTTTGGTGGCCAAATTATTTTTGAATGTGTCATAAATTTTGTATATATATATATGATTAAGAAATTATAATAATAATTGTTTTTATGGATATATTGCTGCATTAATTTATAAAGAAATTAGACATTAGTGTGCAAAATCCTACCTCAAACAATGTAATTCAAAATGCTATAAGGATAATCCTTTAAGTTTTTTATGGAATATCTCTTCCTCTAATACAGGATATGGGCTTGCTATATACTCATCAGTGTTATTAAAGTCCTGTTCAAAAATGGGCTCTAATATCATGTCAGAGATCTAGAATAATAAAATGCAAACTTAAAAAGGCTATTTGTATAATTATGTTGTACTGTGCCATTTTTTTTTTTACTTTATCAATTCTTAGAATAGTAAGTGATGTAACAGATTGTATAACATAATTTATTTTCTTCATCAGATGACCTGCGCATCCTGCAGTTACAAAACATTGTGCGACAAAGTGGCCGACGGGGAACCCCACCTCACCCTCCACGACCTTCGTCGAGTCACCTGGCAGATGACATCTGCAACAAACAGAGTTCATCATCTTGCCATAACTCACAAACTCTTCCACCTAGAGAACCTCTCAAAAGTCAGTCTAGTTTTCATAAGGAGCATGGAAATGACAGTCGGAGTGTGAATGACGGTCGAAGTGTGAATTTCGCAAACACAACTAATGATATTTTCTATGTTCCTAACAGTGAAAAGTCAAAAACAAATGTTCAGAGGTATCCCTCCTACAGTGAAAAGAACTCCAATCGCAATACAAACTACAGTCCTAGTTATTCGTCCCCACGAGGGAAATCTAGTCCCGGAATACAGATGGGGTTGTCTTCGTTTTCCAGCCAGTACCAGTCCCATCCGCTGAAAGACTCTCATTACCGAGTGCCTCGGCAGCACTCAACGGAGCGAGTGGAAAACTATCCCCATATTCATAACTATCCACTGGATCAAAATAAAATGAATATCCATAGCAACAGGCTGCTGGATGAAACAATGGACAGTATTGCAACTACGGCTTACGATGACGAAGATAACACTACCACTTCGGGTAGTTACACCATCGACAATAACGGAGCAGAAGACTTTGTGGAGCTTAATGTTGCACAATTAAAAGACATTTTCGTGTAAAGTCTTTTCATTTGGTGCTATTTATGTATTAAAATGAATTCCAATTTTTTATATTTATAATTTTTTTTTTTTGCATGTGAAATGATCAAAGGGAGATAACTATGAAAACTGAGGATAGCATTAAAATGGCAGTTATGTTCCTTTAATAACATAAACTTCAGCTGTACAGTTGAGATTAGATGTGGTTCATCAAACTGTAGATATCAGTCGATATTATAATTTTACCTTACCATGTAAACATATTTATGACAAATAATCTTTCATGTTTAAAGGAATTAAAACTTTTTTTTTTTTTAAAACCTGGTTTGTAGTTTTGTCTGAATTTTATGTTCTCAGTTGAAATTCAAAAACTTTATTACTAATGTTTATTTTATGTATATCAATCTGTCTCAGATGTATAAAACAGTATTCAGTTTCTTCTGTTGCTTGAACATTAATTCTAATTTATTTTTAATATTTTGTTTTCAAGTGCTTTTGATAATAACGGCTATGCATATTCAACAAATATTTCAAGTTTATATCAGAATTTACGCATGTATTAATTGCACATCTCTTGTTTATGTGTAATTTGATTTATAGTATCTTATTTTTGAGATGCTTTTAGAAATATACTTGAATTTGTTTGGATTTGTCTATACTTAATTTAAAAGAGAATGAAATGTACAACAGTTCTAACATCACAAATATTATTCAGTAATATATGTCTCTACACTTAACTCTCACTTTTGTAGACAGCAGAACAATATTTAATTGTATCTGAACTGATAATTGGTTTCAAATATGAAAACTCACATGACAGTAATGGTCATTTTGACCTTACAGGTTTGATACACAATTTGCAAGTTTTTTTTCACGTTTTCGGCGTTTTATTAAATTATCAGCAAGCATTTTATACATTTATGCATGTTTATGATTCTTTATTTATACTCGACATGTAAATCATTTAAAAATCAAGCCATTGCATTTATGATTATTAAGTTTATGAATTTTCTGCTCTTGGGTAAAATATTTATCAAATGATTACAGACTTTTCCTTAAAACATATTATAGTTTTTGATAATGTCATAGAATAACAAAAATTAAAAAAATAACCAATTCCATTTTCTGGTTCTTACATTTAATCCAGCCATGTTTGTATTGATTTCATATGCAAGACCATAAACCAAGATTCAAGCTACATGAGCACTTCCATGTTTCCACTTTTCAAAGATTTTCAAGTGGCAGCTTTACTCAAATGACCAATTTTCCCCCAAAAGTTCCTCAAACATCTTGTTAATCATTATTTATTCATTCATCTTTTCTCTTTCATTTCCTTCCCGTCTGTCACATTTCACTAGTTTCTGATCTGTTCTATTCATTGCCTATTCTGTACCATTAATCAATTAAGCTTTTAATACCTTCCTTAGATTTAGAAGTTTTGTTAATGGCATTGATATTATATTTTCTTGTTAAATTTTATTGTTATTGTGTATGATACAGAATAAATTGTACATTTGTCTCAGGTGCTATTTATGTGTACAAATTATAAATAAAACAATGTAAAACTGAACATGGGCTTATTTGATATATCGTGGTACCTATTTAGCGAAACATATTCAAGGGCTGCGCTACTCGCCATTGCTGTTCAAAATTTAAAATCTACTTTGGGGCATGAAGGTCACAAACACCACCTGGTACATATCTTTATTTCAAGCCAGGCTTCACCTGTCATTATTGAACCCTGCTGCAGTATGTGAAGTTAGAGGCTATACTGGAATCAGGTACCCTTAGTTTCCCATGTCACTTCCTTAATCTTACCTTTTATATCTCTGTTAAGGGATGTGTACTCAAGTGACACCTAACCCTTTACTTCATGAATATTCATGTTCAAATTTATGACTTCATGAATATTAAATTTCTGAACATTAACATTTTTAAAAGCAAATGAAAATTTTTCTTCTTGCAGACTGTAGAATCTAAACTAAAATTTTGTATAAGCAAACAATGAAGACCCTGATCAGACAGCTCCTATAGGAGATGTCTAATCTGGGTCTGCTCTGTTTGCAAATGCATCAAAATGAGACTATATAGTAAGGTAACCTTCCTCATACAGACACATGAAGACTATCAAACACTAAAGATCACGCGATTACTCGCGGTTGATAGTTTATGCTGTTCGCGTCCCTTGTCTGAATGAGTTTGTAATAATTGGAAGTTTTGAGATCAGCTCTTTGTGATACTATGAGTGCGTCAAATAAGCATAAGGGAAGTTAAGACCTTATGGTCAAAGGTATTAGGGGTATTGTGGGTGAATGTGGGGCCAAGGTAGTTAGTACATTGTACTAAAAATAGAAATTTGAATATGATATAAGAAGGTTTGTGGTGTGAAATTTGACAAAGCTGTTTCAATGAAATTTGGGGAACAAATTATAGCTATTCATACTGAGTAGTTTTCACCGTTCTTGGGTCGGACTAATACTTTGTGTCTGGGGTGGGTGGTGAAGGAATCCTTAATCACAGGAGGCACTGAAGTTGTTCAATATCTATGTAAAATACTGGTGACTGTAAGTTTTCTTTTAGATAGAAAATTAGAATGCTAAACAGTTTCCACCTAAATTCCTGAAAGCAAGATACAGATATTGAATAAATACACTTCAGTAACCATTGCTGTGAGTTCCAACGTAACAAGGGCAGTAATGCTACTGTCATAAATGGCATGTGATAATTAAAGAAAATAACTGGAATCAAATCAACACATTCCAGGAAAATATGTGTCAAATCCATAATGATAAAAAATTCTGTCATCAGGCACCATAACTGGTACAAAACTCATTACTGAAAAAAGAAATGAAAATGTTTTATTTAAAGTACAATCAAATCCATCCCTATCAGCAGGAGATATTCTATTAATATAAAGATCCTGCTTTCAATAAGTAATCATTGCTATCAGCAAATCCTGAAGTGATGTTCAGATTGCAAAACAAAAAATGGTAAAAAGAAAAGTTGCTATGGAAACTTTCTTTTTTTTATAAGAGTTTTATACAGTTGTATATCCTTCCACATAGGATAATAATTATATAATGATATATCAGGTGTTGCATAGTTTTTGGTCTACATTGTAATTCCTCAATTTTATTTTTTTTATTTTTTTTTCTTTTGAAATACATTGCTTTACTCAAAAATAAGCTAATAAAAAATCAAATTGCTATTTTAGATAAATGAGGTTTTCACTGGACTTAAAAAGGAAAACAAAAAATATTTAATAATTCAGCTGTGGTAAATTTTGGTGTGAGACACCCCATTTAAGTTCTTGTGAAAGGGTGGACATTTTTAATCTGTGAACCTTTGTGGTCATTTTGCAGTCCCCAATTAAAAAGATAGATTGCATTCTATTGCATAATTATCAATCTCATTAAAATCATATCCTAATTTGCACTCCTCTACATCTGCAATTAGGATCTGACAACATCGCATTAGGGGTCACGTCAGATTGACCTTTTAAGTCATTTATATGCATAAACAAGTGCTCAATTTTAAATCAGTTAGATAGTGCGTTTCTAAGTGACTTCGGTAGAACATTTTTCACAGGGCGAGAAAAATGTGCAGCTTGACCGGGACACGAACCTGGGACTTTTTGCTTACAGGGCGAATGCTCTACCAAATTAGCCATCCGGCCGCTTAGACATCTTTCTACTCTATTAGGAGATTGCTGCGGTTACTTCCCCCTGATATACCGAACGATTCTGTAGCCGCCGATTTGATTGGCTTATACAAAGATCAATCTGAGACGACCCTCTATATGATGTGGTCAGATCCAGTTAGCATACTGAATCTGATTTCAATGAGATTGCATAGTTATGAACATGCACCTGGTGCTTCTGGGCATGGGTTATTAAGCATGTCGTCTCAATGACCCCACTTTACACAGTAGCGCAGTTAACCAGCAGCACATGCTGTTTGAATGTGTCATTAAGTGTGGCCAATATACACACCAGATTAGCATTACTAAATGCACAGGACCGACTTTTTAGTTTTAAAGATCATGGTCACAAATACGGCATAATCAATTAGTATAAACATTTATAAATAGTATATCAAAATAGAATCAGAGGATTGTCTGATATATTTTATATTCTTTTTATTATTAAAGCAAATGTAGGCAAATATACATATCGTCTATTAATTTTTTTAAATAATATTATATGTAGTTATTTTCTTGAAATTCAGGTAGCAAAGCATTTTTCTAGTTCTTTTTTCTAGCTATATTTTTCCATTTTTAACACTTGTTTCAAAAGACCTGAAAAAGGAATGCAAAGGCACATAGAAATTATAAAAACAAATATTTACAAATATAAATATCCTCTTTCATTTTTTTTACAAATTCCTTTATTTTATCAAAATTTAGCTAGCACAGCATTTAAGGCCATAATTTCCATTTTTGCACTTGTTTCAAAAGGCCCACAAAAGGAATGTTAAAGCTAGCAAACATTTTTAGAATATGTATAAACATATAAATTTATTCTTTCAATCCTTCACTAGAATAAATACATCTAGCACAGCTTTTTTCTACTACTAAAAAGCAATATCTTCCATTTTTAGCTGTTTTTATCAAAAGGGCCGCAAAAGAGCCGCAGATTAAACAAGCCCTGAAGGGTTCCGCAATATAACCATTTTGACGGCTCATGAAAACAACTAGGATGTAAAAATACACATTCAATATATTAGTTGGGGTGGCCTTAGTGATAAATTGAACTTCTTTCTATGGACATTAATCGTTAAAGTAACACGTTGTAACTTTTATGAGAGTAAATTAGCAAAATACCAAAGCACAGAATGAAAGTTAGGTTTTCAACGGTGATTATGTAAAATGTACCTCGATTAATTATTACCATGAAGTGGAAATGAAGTTTTTAAGATTTTTGGCCATATCTTTGGGCCTTCTGACGTTTAAGGATCACTGTAATGGTAATCCAGATTTTTTTTCATATTCGATCTCTTTAAGTAGCGAATTTTACGTAATTAGAGTAATATTTCGCATTCGGATGTGATTGATACGCCCACTTCCCCACTTTTTTAATGGAACAGAAAGTAAAGTTTGGAAATGTAAAACCACCCTTAAGATGATTCATTTAACTTTGAATGAGGCAAAATAGCACAGCCTAAAGAAGTTTATTTGAGTATCATACCTAAATCCCCTATCGTAAGGTGCTTATGGGCATAGTTTGAGTCAAAAGTATGAAAATCGTACTACAGTACAATTTTTATTGTGTCACCTGCTGTAAGCAGAGGTGACACATAGGGACCACTTCTCCATCGTCTGTCCACCTGTCAAAAGACTCAATTGAGCAGCATTAAAATAAACTTGAATTTACATCTTCAATCTTAGAGTGGTAAAAACATTGTGTTCAGAGAAAGTGCAAAGAGTTTTGAGGCTATTGATTAATTGATTTTAAGTCCACTGAAATTTGAACATGCGTGTGGTCACGTACCCGGTATATGTTTTCATAGTTACATAATCATTCTATTTTATTTGAATAAGGGAGTTTCGATACATCTTGCTTCTGGGGCACTTTAGTTTTAGCTCGACTATTTGAAGAATATGAGAGCTATTGTAGTCAGGGTTGGTGTTGCAGCTTTTGGTTAAAGTTTTGCATGCAAGTTACTATCAACCTTATATCTCAATTACCATTTATGGTATTTACTTGACAGTTTTTGAATATGTTCAGGGGCATCAGACAACCAAGGTAGATAACTCTTGACTGAATTTAATATTAATTATAGCCCCTTTTTTACTTAGAAATTTTGGTTAAAGTTTTACATGCAATAGAAAATTTGGTTAAAGCTTTGCATGCAAGCTGCTATCCAGCTTGTATCTCAATAACTATTCATGGTATTGACTTGAAAGTTTCTGAATATGTTAAGGGGCATCAGACATCCAAGGTAGATAACTTTTGATGGAATATATTACAAATTATGGCCCCTTTTATAACTTAGAAAATAATTAAAGTTTTGCATGCAAGGTACTTTCATGCTTATACGTATCTCAGTATCCAAGCATGTAATTGATTTGAAACATCTTAAATACGCTTTAATAGGAGTATCATACTATCAAGGTAGATAACTCTTGATGGAATATAAAGTACAAGTTATGGCCCCTTTTTAAATTAGAAATTTTGGTTTAAGTTTTTGCATGCAAGGAATTTCATGCTTATATTTCAGTAACCAGGCATGAGTTTGATGGTATCATACTATTGTGGCAGATAGTTTTTGACTGAATATAATGCTGATTAGGGCCCATTTTTGACTTAGACTTTTTGGTTAAAGTTTTGCATGCAAGCTTCTATCCAGCTTATATCTTAGAAATTGTTTATAGTATTGACTAGAAAGTTTAGGAGTGTGTTCATGGGCATCAGAAAACCAAGGAGGATAACTCTTGGACTGAATTTTATACAAATGATGGCCCTTTTCTAACTTGGTTACTTGGTTAAAGTTTGGCTTGGTTAAAGTGTTATTATGCTTATGTCTCAGTAACTAGGCATGGGATTGATTTTAGACTTCATAAACCTATTTAGGGGTATCAGACTATCAAGGTATATCATTTAATATTTGGTATATCATTACAGGATATAAAAGGGCAAGAATTGATATAGTTTTCATTTGATTTACAACAAGCATTTTGAATAATCGAGCATGCTGTCCTCTGACAGCTCTTGTTATTTAGATTATTAATGGTATATCTAAACATTGGCAAGTTGAGCATATCATCTTATTTTCTGATGTCAGTTTCAGGTACCCTCAGCAATAGAAGGCCAAATGTTCTGTTCATAGTTGTTGATGATCTGAGAACTTCCCTGGGTTGCTATGGAGAAGATAATGTCATCACCCCAAACATTGATAACCTAGCACAGCATTCTGTCATCTTCAAAAATGCATTTGTTCAGGTAATGACTAAGTTTAAATTATTACTTGATTAATATGTCATAATCAACATATTAAATGTGTCACTTTTTTATACGCCCATCTTAAGATGGGGCGTATTATGTGAACACTCACCGCGGGCGGGCGGGTGGGTGTGGAACATTTGTTGTCCGGGCTCTAACTTCAATACCGTTTGCCCAATCCTTTTCAAACTTTCCACACATGTGCATGGCCATTATATCTCAGATGAATTCGATATCCAGCATTATCGCGTGAATGACTTAGAAGTGATGGCCCTTGACGTACACAAAATACTTGAAATTGTGATTGTCCGGGCTCTAACTTCAATACCGTTAGTCCAATCCTTTTCAAACTTTCCACACATGTGCATGGCCATAATATCTCGAATGAGTTCGATATCCAGCATTATCACGTGAATGACTTAGAAGTTATGGCCCTTGACGTACACAAAATACTTGAAATTGTGATTGTCCGGCTCTAACTTCAATACCGTTAGCCCAATCCTTTTCAAACTTTTCACACATGTGCATGGCCATAATATCTGGATGAGTTCATATCCAGCATTATCGCTGAAAGACTTAAAAGTTAGCCCTTGACGTACACAAAATACTTCAATACCGTTAGCCCAATCCTTTTCAAACTTTTCACACATGTGCATGGCCATAATATCATGGATGAGTTCAATATCCAGCATTATCGCGTGAAAGACTTAAAAGTTATGGCCCTTGACGTACACAAAATACTTGAAATTGTGATTGTCCGGGCTCTAACTTCAATATAGTTTGCCCATTTCTTTTCAAAGTTTTCACACATGTGCATGGCCATAATATCGCAGATGAGTTCAATATCCAGCATTATCGCGTGAATGACTTAGAAGTTATGGCCCTTGACGTACACAAAATACTTGAAATTGTGATTGTCTGGGCTCTAACTTCAATACTGTTAGACCAATCCTTTTCAAACTTTCCACACATGTGCATGGCCATAAAATCGCGGATGAGTTCGATATTCAGCATTATCGCGTGAATGACTTAGAAGTTATGGCCCTTGAACACTTGAATAAGTCAAAAGAGACATTTTCCTTCAAATTAATGGAAATGTTTTAACATGATTGTTTTAATAAGTAACATTCATTGATACTGTGATGGGCGTATTTTGTGGCAGTCCTGACCCTTGTTTAAATATTGTTATTTAGGATATATAAGGGTTGTTCAAAAATTGAATAGGGCTGAGAGTCTTGCATCTTTTTTTTCTGTTAGAGTTTAGACATTTTCATATGTATGGCAATCAAAAAATGTTTTCTACATTTTTGTCATATTTCTATTATATTTTTCAGCTATACGCGCATGCATTTAGCTATTGAATAACCATGGTAACACACACCAGGCGCAGTGCATAGAGTCAGTTGTTCAAGGGACATTATTCTTGTAATTTATTCATTATTTGTTGTTTGCTTTTATTCATATTCCGCCAATTTTTCAGTATTTAGAAGAAATTGAAATTAACTCTTAAAAAATAATGGAAAAAGAATAATAATAATAAGCATAATAAACATTACAAACCCATTACGTTTTCTGCAGGATGTCTGAAAGCCGTCATTATGATGACAATACAATTTATACTGATGTTTTATAGCAAGCGCTATGTGGTCCAAGTCGAGTGTCGTTCCTCACAAGTCATTATGATGACAATACAATTTATACCGATGTTTTATAGCAAGCGCTATGTGGTCCAAGTCGAGTATCGTTCCTCACAAGTCATTATGATGACAATACAATTTATACTGATGTTTTATAGCAAGCGCTATGTGGTCCAAGTCGAGTGTCGTTCCTCACAAGTCGTCGCCCTGACACAACCCGTCTTTATGATTTCTACTCATACTGGCGGGAAGCAGCGGGCAATTTCACGACACTCCCTCAACATTTCAAGGACAATGGCTACCACACAGTGTCTGTAGGGAAGGTCTTCCACCCAGGTAACCAGATGGTCTTGTCAGGGGTCTCATTTGAGAGAGACCTCCACAATAGTAGCATAAAAATCATTTTGTTTATACATGTATACATGTATAATGAAATTTGTAAACAACAGGAATATATATATTTATGTTTATGTTAATTTCAAGTTGTTGTTTTTTTTCATGAAAATTAACTTTTAAGCATTTAAGAATCCTAATTTTCCATATCTTTACGTTTATAGTCCAGTCACTGGTCCTATTTAATGGATTAATTAAAAATTTTTGGGGGCCGGTTTTACATGATATCTTATCATCACATAGATTTATAGGATCCAGTGTTGGCTTTCTTGTTATAATGGAATGTACTACAGTCCATCTACTGTACTTCTCCACATGTGTATTTATGGTTGTATTTTGGTTGTAAATTGACAGGGAAGAGCAGTAATTACACGGATGACTATCCCTATAGCTGGTCAGTACCTGCCTATCATCCGTCTACTGAGAAATATAAGATGGCAAAGGTATGTAAATAAAGTAAGCTAATATCCATGTAAACATGTGCTTATTGTTTAAAGGGAATTGTAAGGAGGGGTAGTGAATATGACTGTGGATCTGAAAGTTGTGGCTTTCAACCTTAATGGAACAAAACATGAAATTTCATGACATTCCTAGGTGAAAGTACTGGTCTAACTTGAGAACCATTTCAAATATACAGTAAAAGGGTTGAAATAAAGTATTTGCCTATGTACGTAAAATAAAAAGTCACATGGAAATCTACCTTCATTTTACTTCCGTACAGTGGGTTATGAGATGGATATTTTGCATATTACCCTTGGTATTTATACTTGTTGCCTGTCATATCATTTTTTATTCCAGCAAAAAAAATCCCAAAAGTTCTGTATTTTGCATAAAAAAGAATAATGTACTTCAATAAAGCAACAGCAAAGTACCAAAAAATCAAGAAAGTCAGTCCATTTTGTTATGGAAAAATAGTTAGAAAGAAAAATAGAAATAAATTGAATTTGATAAACACAAATCCTACAGATAATTGGCATCGGAATAAACACAGTTTCATGTACACTCAGGTAATTTCTATTTTAGTTCTTATTTAAAAAACAGCAACAATATTGAGGGGAAAATAGTAAGAACATTATGAGAGAGTTTGAGAAAGAGTGAAGGTTTGTGTATTCAGACAATGTGCTGTTTGTCCCAGGTATGCCCAGGTCCAGATGGGGGGCGGCACATGAACCTAGTGTGCCCTGTGAAGGTGCAGGACATGCCGGAGAAGACGCTGCCCGACATCCAGAGTACAGATCACGCTGTGGACTTCCTTCACAACATGTCGGCCAGTCTGGACAGGCCGTTCTTCCTGGCGGTGGGATATCACAAGCCTCACATACCACTGAAATACCCCAGACAATACCTAGGTAGGTCACAATATGTCATGTAACCTTTATCATGGATACGAATAAGATGCACTAACGTTCTTTTCAGATCTTTATGTATACAGAAGGGACAAAGAATGCAGAGTAAACATAAATGTGTTGGTTTGAAATTATGCTGAAACAGGTATAAAGACAAAATATTGCTTTAACAAGAATGACCAATTTAATGAAAAGGCTTCCAAGAGGTGTTTTTATGCTTCAAATTGTGATATATAAGAAATAGAATGTTCCACTAGTGCAACTTGTATACTTGATTGAACCATTTGCTGCATTGCTAGGTACTAATGCTAAAATTTTATTCAATTTTGTTTCTCATTTTGCCTCTTGGGGGCGCTTTGCTTGAAATCATTCTTTTGCTTAAAAATAAAAAAGTTGAAGTCTTATCCAAAGCGGTTTGTTGCATTATGTTCTTTGTTGAAAGCCTAATAAAATATGATAGTTTCAAGGTATGAGAGTGTCTGAAAATTTTTGAGCTAGTAAAGGAAGATTGAAAGTTCAAACCTCGCAAAAAACTATGCAAATAAGTGAAAAACCTACCCATTTTTGTTAGAGATCAGATAGAAGAACTCTGTTTGCTGCATACGATTTGCAAGACATATAAACACAAAACATATGGGGTAGCGAAATTAAGAAATGCATGGTTTGTCCTCTAGAAATGGTCAAACTTCACTAAAATATTGGAAAAATTAAAATTTCTAAAACATATAAATTAATAATATAAAAATTAATGCGATGTTTCATGAAAATGATAGTAATTCAATGCAAAAGTTTGTAATAATGTTGAGTGTCATGTCACACTGTTGTGTGTCATTTTATACTGTTGTGTGTCGTTTGCAATTGTTGTTTATAGATTACAATTGTCGTTTGTCGCCATTATAAAGCAACACACACATCTAACATGGCACTAACCGAATTCCGTAAAAAACTTTTTTCAAGTTTGCGACTACATAATTGACAGGTAATACTCAAAAATATTCTTTTGGGTAAAAAGTCTGCTTAAACATTGCGACAAAAATGTTGAAAGATCACTAAACAAAGAAATATGTTTTTCAAATTATGCAACTTGTGAACTGAATGGAATTGCTTTCGCAAAAACCGATGATATCGCGATAGCAATTCTAGTTTTTTATCATTATTTTTTTAACCCTTTTTAGCTCACCTGAGCACAACGTGCTCAAGGTGAGCTTTTGTGATCACCCTTCGTCCGTCGTCGTGCGTCGTGTGTTGTCAACAATTTGCTTTAAACGACATCTCCTCTGAAACCACTGGACAGAATTTAATGAAACTTGGCAGGAATGTTCCTTGGGTGAGGCTCTACAAAAGTTGCTAAAATAAAGTTGATCCATGAAGAACTCTGGTTGCAATGGCTACAAAAAGAAAAATAATTTGAAAACTTTATAAACTCATCTCCTTCAAAACTACGGCCAGATTTCAAAATAATTTGGTATAGATGTTCCTTGGGTCAACCTCTACCAAAGTTGCTAAAATTATTCCGATCCGTAAAAAAACATGGCCGCCAGGGGCGGGGCTTATTTGCCTTATATGTATATAGAGAAACCTTTAAACGACATCTTCTCTGAAACCACTGGACAGAATTTGATTAAACTTGGCAGGGATGATCCTTGGGTCAACCTTCATAAAAGTTGCTAAAATAAACTTGATCCATGTAGAACTCTGGTTGCCATGGCAACAAAAAAAAAAGAAAAAAGAAAACTTTAAAAATCATCTTCTTCAAAACTACTGGCCAGATTTTAAAATAAATTGGTACAGATGTTCCTTGGGTCAACCTCTACCAAAGTTGCTAAAATTATTACGATCCGTAAAAAAACATGGCCGCCATGGGCGGGGCTTATTTCCCTTATATGAATATAGGGAAAACTTTAAACAACATCTCCTCTGAAACCACTGGACAGAATTTGATTAAACTTGGCAGGGATGATCCTTGGGTCAACCTTCACAAAAGTTGCTAAAATAAACTTGATCTATGTAGAACTCTGGTTGCCATGGCAACAAAAAAAAAAAAAAA
>CM037777.1:79932438-79979124 GCA_021229015.1 Solen grandis
AATTAAAACTATATTAAGAATTAAAAATATATATAGCTGATGATAAATATCAAAATATAGCAATAAAATGTGAATACCTTTGATATTTGTACTATTTTATCATTTTCACAGTTTACAAGTCAAAATATTTAGTGTAGCTATGTGACCAAAACACAGTGACAGACGGTGTCAATCTATACAATCAGAAATTAATTGGCTGTTGCGTCAAACCATTGTTTTAAATCATAGAATGATAAATTTGATGATGAATAAGATATCATCATAGACCATTAATCAGCACATTTTTTTCGTCAACAATTTTTCAATGAATGGATTAATCAGTCCACATTAACTGAATGGTTAGAGAGTCCACCTTGGGAGTGGAAGGTTGTGGGTTTGATACCAAAGTATAAAAAAAAAAATGGTACTGGTATAGCTCCCTTACTTGGCTCTAAGCATATAAGGGTATGGCCCAGTGTAAGGATGATGCGACTGGGTGTGACATCATGCCACATGTCTACAGGGTGATACTGCAGCACGGTAGCACTTGAACTGTTTCAAGTAGGCATTGTTTCAAAATGACTGATATACCGTTTGTGAGACATTAAAACTAACAAACAAATATTTAGGTCAAGATCATGGAGTTGAAAATATAAGGAGGCCAACATTATGAAAATATTAATGATCTAGTGTGTGGGTTAGAAATAATTTATTGCCTGTTATGTACAGGTATATAAACACATATTTGGAGATCAAGTGCTGATTGTTGTACATGTATTGGAAGGATGAAGCTTGAGTAATATAATTTATTTATCACTAGAGGCTCGCTTAATAACATTTTCATGAACAAGTTTGATATGAAATGACAATACATTTCAGATTCTCTTTATCATATGACCTATACAGACAGTAAATTGCGATTTTAACAACAAACAAACAATAACATTAATGAAAGGACTGTGAACAAATTACTTTTTGTAATCTAACACCAAGGAATGAGTTTGAAATAATAACTAAATAAAAAAAAATAAAAAAAAGATTTAACATGTGTATTTCTCATACATTTCCAACATCATATGAATAATGCATCTTTTTGGTCAAAATTAGTTGCATCAAACACATTTAATCCAGCTTTTTGAGTTCTACACACTTAATAATGCATATACAGTAAAACCTCACTAATGAGACAACATTGGGACCAGGTCATTTTGGTCTTAATAGTGAGTTGGTCTCTTTATCGAGTTTTATCATTAAGACCACTTAAACTGACTGGCACATGGTTTGCAGTTTTCATAAAACATGTATATTTACAGGGTTTACTACTTTTGAAATATTTCTTTTTATGGTACATGTTGCATTGCACTTTTATTTAGCGATTATTACCAGTGTTTTTTCCAATTCCGAAATTTTCGGCTGACTGTCTCAGTGTTTTTCTTGGACTTTCTTTAATTAGCTCAATTTTCTCTTTCAGAGAGTGTTCTTTACATTTCTTGCTCATTTTGACCAGTTATTGACAGATGTGCATGTGCCAAACCCCCCAAAAAAGAGAGAAGTGAAAATCAACATTTACGGAACAATCATTATTTACTGTTTCATTACTTGATAAAACATGAAAAAAAAAAAAAATTAAACAATAAACAAAAATACCAGCCGATAATTGGCCCCATGCAATTTCTTGACCGACACCTACCATTGTCATTGTAATCTCCACTGTCAGCAACCCTCACTGGTGAAAGTTTGGCAGATAACAGCCCTTAATTAAATGTTATCAAAACATGCCATACTAAAAGCCACCATTATTGTTTTCAAAGAATGCCGAGTGCCAGAAATCGGCCTGATTGATGTCGTAATCAGACAAACATACAAACTCTTATCAGAAACTTGGAGATTGAGGGAAGCAGTTGACCGTGGTCTGATTAGCCAGGTCAGGAATGTGTGTCAGTTGTCTATTGGGACAGAGAATTTTGGTCGTGTTACGCAATAGGGAGTTGGTCTTCTTATCGAGTTTTTGCAAACATTGAAATGCATAGGAAAAAAATCGGGACAGGGAAAAATCATTGGTAATATTCAGTTGCCCGTATATGTGAGGTTTTACTGTATATAGAAAACATGCGCGTGACACGGAGTGTTAGATCTAAAAGTTATATGTAACATGTTAAAGATAAAGAAATATGTGATGGTCATACGAAACCAGAAAAAGCTGATTAACCCTTTCCCTCATAGAGGAAACCATGAAAAGACCTATGCGAACAGCATAAAACCAGATCATCCTGCGAGTAACTCGCAGGCTGATCAGGTTTTATGTTGTTCGCTGCTCCTCAGTGGTCTGGAAATGAGGATTTTGTAATTAAATTTGGTAAGGTTTAACTGTGGATTCTACAGATCAGGCTTTATGTGGTACCTATTGAGTGCGTCAAAGTGAGTCTATATGAGGGAAAGGGTTAAGCATAATGTCATATGATAAGTAAATTATATTAATACTCAAGCTTCATCCTTGCATGTAAAACATCAGCACTTGATCTCCAAACATGTGTTTATATTCATGTATATAACAAGCAATAAATTATTTCTAAAATTATGGCCACTTTTTCACTTAGAATTTTTGGTTATATGCCACATGTCTATGGCTGATACTGCAGTGTGGCAGCACTATATCTGTCCCAGGTAGACATCATCCCCAGATGACGGAAATACTGTCGGTGGGATGTTAAACCCAACAAACATAACTTGGAGAGAAAGGGATATACATCATTTTGGAATATCTATGTCTATTTACCTTTATTTTGTTTCTTTGAATGAAATATTGAACTCTGAGATCTTTTGACATTACATCCTAAAGGATCCTACTTTATGTTATTACAACACTAATGTGATGATTGACGCCGCATGGAAACACGGCATTAGTATGAAATAGGTTTTATTTTTGCCAATGGAGCCACATAATCAAATCAGGGAGCAACCACTGTTATTATTGTAAAATAAAAACATGCAATATTTAAAAAAAAAACAACACTTTATGAATTAATTACTTGCATTATTACAAGATCCAAAATATGCAACATATGGGCGTAGCGGACATGTCTAATTTACGGCTCCAGGTCCTACCTGCAGTCCCAGTATGTATAGTGCTTGAAATGCGTAAATCTAACTGCTTATGTGGTAAAGTCTTGTAAATATATTTTTATTTTAAAAAGAATGCCATGCTCCTACGTCACGCTACATTATCAAGGGATGTAATAACTATCTGGAAGATTGTTAATACCGGGACTTGTTCTTGACTCCCATACCAAATAAAAACTTATCTAGGCAGAATGTTTCATCATCATTGTCCTTGTTGTTGCTGCTGGTGGTGAAGATGATGATTTTTAGCACGTTGTTCTCAGGTGAGCTATTAGGATCACCCTGTGTCTGTCGTCATGTGTCGTCAACAATTTGCTTTAAACAACATCCCCTCTGAAACTGGTAGACAGAATTGATAAAACTTGTCAGTGATGATCCTTGGGTGAACCTTCATAAAAGTTGCTAACATAAACTTGATCCATGTAGAACTCTGGTTGCAATGGCAATGGAAAGAAGAAAAAAAATGAAAACTTTAAAAATCATCTCCTTCAAGACTACTGGCCAGATTTAAAAATGTTTTAGTACAGATGTTCCTTGGGTCAACCTCTACCAAAGTTACTAAAATTCCTTGGGTGACAGTCTACCAAGATTGCTAAAATTATTCCGGTCCGTCAAAAAACATGGCCACCAGAGGCGGGGCTAATTTGCCTTATAAATCTGATGGAAATTTCAGTTTGTGAGCGTGCATGTCTGTGTTTTCATTACTGGTGTATATTGTGGAAATCGTTATGTCGTGAAAACAACCTGTGGTACATATATACCATTTGCAAGTTATGAAAAGTAATGAAAATATATCATGATCTACTTAGATGCTTCTGATGAACATAATCATTCTTCCATGTCAAGCAATGATACATATTATACCGTCAATCTGCTGCTTCAGGTAGCATCGCATGCCGGTGACGAACGCAATGATATGGAATGTACTAAAGATCTAACACCTGGGTTTATCTGCTGGCACGTGCATATTATGCAGCCTGTCAGACATCGATTAGCAATAATCAACATTTCCGGTGGGACACACGTTGCCCAACCCAATCTCGAAAAAAGGTGTGAAAAACTTGCCTGAGCCATCACTCTAGGTGCCTCCTCAAAATAAACTTGTTACTGACCCGGATAGATTGATAATAAGGACGATAATCAGTTCACAAAAATTTATGAAATTTGACTTCAAAATAAAATTTGAAAAATGTACATGAATTGCAACCTCGGGACCGGGATTTTTACTTCGAAATAGCTAAAAAATCGAAATAGCAAAATTCGGATTAAACATTTTATTTTTATATCGAATAAGAAGGGAAGAAATCGGGACCAAAAATAAACTTCGAAATGGAGAGGAATTTGGTTTAATGATGTTGGTATGGCGAGGTTCTACTGTGTGTATATACATGTGTGTGTGTATATATATATATATATATATATATATATATATATATATATATCCGTAAAAAACATGGCCGCCAGAGGCAGGGCTTATTTACCTTTATATATATATATATATAGTAAAAACTTTAAACAACATCTACTCTAAAACAGGACAGATTTTGATTAAACTAGTCAGTTATGATCCTTGGGTGAACCTTCACAAAAGTTGCTTACATAAACTTGTACATAAACTTGTACTATGTAGAACTCTGGTTGCCATGGCAACGGAAAGAAAACGGTATGAGATGTTTAAAACATTAAATGACTTCTGTTCCAAAACTACTGGCCAGATTTCAAAATGTTTTGGTACAGATGTTCCTTGGGTAACCCTCTACCAAGATTGCTAAAATTATTCTGATCCATAAAAAACATGGCCACCAGGGGCGGGGCTAATTTGCCTAATATGTTTATAGTGAAAAATTTAAACAACATCTCCTCTAAAAGTGCAGGACAGAATTTGATCAAACTTGACAGGGATGATCCTTTGATAAACCTTAACAAAAGTTGCTTAAATAAATTTGATCCATGTAGAACTCTAGTTGCCATGGCAACGGAAAGAAAAAAAATATGAAAACTCTAAAAATCATCTCCTTCAAAACTACTGGCCAGATTTCAAAATGTTTTAGTACAGATGTTCCTTGGGTAACCCTCTACCAAGATTGCTAAAATTATTCTGACCTGTAAATAAACATGGCCACCAGGGGCGGGGCTAATTTGCAATAGATGTATATAGTGAAAACTTTAAACGACATCAGTCCTCTGAATCCACAGGGCAGAATTTAATTAAACTTGACAGTGATGATCCTTTGGTGAACCTTCACAAAAGATACTAAAATAAACTTGATCCATGTAGAACACTAGTTGCCATGGCAACGGAAAGAAAAAACATATGAAAACTTTAAAAATCATCCCCTTCAAAACTACTGGCCAGATTTCTAAATGTTTTAGTACAGATGTTCCTTGGGTAACCATCTACCATGATTGCTAAAATTATTCCAATCCATAAAAAACATGGCCACCAGGGGCGGGGCTAATTTGCCTTTAATGTATAAAGTGAAAACTTAAATCTCCTCTGAAACCATTGAACAGAATTTATTTAAACTTGACAGTGATGATCCTTTGGTGAACCTTCACAAATGTTACTAAAACAAACTTGATCCATATAGATCTCTGGCTGCCATGGCAAGGGAAAGAAAAAAAAAAATGAAAACTTTAAAAATCTCTTCTCTTTCAATACTAATGGCAGATTTCAAAATGTTTTAGTTCAGATATTTCTTTTGGTAACCATCTACCAAGATTGCTAAAATTATTCCGATCCGTAAAAAAAATGGCTGCCATGGGCACGGCTAATTTGCCTTAAATGTATATAGTGAATGCCTTAAATGTATATAGTGAAAACTTTAAATGACTTCTGTTCCAAAACTTCTGGCCATATTTCAAAATGTTTTGGCACAGATGTTCCATGGGTAAACCTCTACCAAGATTGCTTCTTTAGAGTAGTGGTACTCAGGTGAGCGATATAGGGCCATCATGGCCCTATTGTTTTTAAATTGACATTAATATCGCCATAGTAGCTTACTGTCTGGAATTTCATGCATCTTGCAGACTGTAACTATTCAGTTAGTTATATAAGAAATGGAATACCTGTTGTAAAATGTATCTTCATTGATCTATAAATTAGTTAATTTATGGCATCTCAAATCATCATCACATAATGTGTCTTCTATAATTAACCCTTTCCCTCATATAGACTCATTTTGACGCACTCAATAGGTACCACATAAAGCCTGATCTGCAGAAAACCACAGTTAAACCTTACCAAGTTTAATTATAAAGTTACTCGCAGGCTGATCTGGTTTTATGCTTTTCGCATAGGTCTTTTCATGGTTTCCTCTATGAGGGAAAGGGTTAAAGGATTTTCTGTGCTTTTTTGTTCTATATTTCTGAATATATTGATAATATAAGTTTTTTGTTGTTTTTTGACCTTTTCTGCATGGCTTTGCTTTTTTTAAGTCGTGCTTCAAAAATATGTGCGGCGTCTTTGATGCTTAGCATCAAAACTAGTCTTGTTAATTATATGTGTGTTTGTCTTTCTTGTAATTATTTTCATAGGACTTGATATCCTGAAACTTGAATCTCTAAATAGGATGGTTAATGGAGGTTGATAAACAGAGGTGATATAGACATATATGTCAAACTGTAAACATATGACATATTGATTTACTTCTTGCTTTTGCGATAAGAAAAACAATACATGTATTAGACCAGACACATATGGATTGTAATTATTTGTGGAAGGTTGTTGAACAAAAGTAAATATTATGAACAAGACTCACATGCATTTTTTTATTGATGTTTTTAATGTCTTTTCATTTGTTAAGCAGATAAGCATGTTCATATTGAACGGTTTTGCGTTATGATAATTAGGTGTGATTGAAATGCTGACAGTAAAGGTTCACTCCAAAACAGCAACAACATAAATGTCTCAGATGTTGCATGTTATCATAATGTCATCTGGAGATGATACTGACTGCGGCTAGTTTACCCTTACATTGCTGTGGGCACTTTGCCTTTGCAAGACTAGTCTGCATACCCATGCAGTCTGATCATGGTCTGCACTGTTTGCTATTCAGTCAGTAAAGTTTGAGCAAGCATCCTTAGTTACTAATGGTAGAGTCCAAATTAAGAAAGGAAAAGTCCAATTAAGAAATTAAGCATGGTATTTGTTATTTGAGTGGTAAATGCACATGCTGACATGTAGACATGTCTAAGAACATTATCTATCTTCCTATTACAAAATGTAATCATATCAGTTGATTTATTTACCAGTGATTATTAAGTATGAAACTTACAGGCAATGTTCACGGCCATAATCTCTCACACAAGTTCATTTACAACCTGGCATTTGCTTTTATAAAGCAATCTTGATCAAATTTGGAGACAGTGTTTATGGAAATGAACTCTGGGCCAAGTTTGATCATGACTTCTATCACACCTTCAGATCAGTTATAGCAAGTTATTTAAGAGCGGTGGGAATCAGGTCAGCCAATTGGGCCGGGATTTTCCTTTTGTTTAATTCTTTCTATCATATATATTCTGACTGCAAAAAGAAAAAAAATGACCATGTTTTTCCTTTTGACTACTGTGACAACACAACTTTCTTAAGTACACTACTGTACATGTATCAACATTTCCCTTTGACAATATTAGGGACGGTTGTTAGTGTACATTTATAGGAAGTACTCCCACTTGTGTCTGAAATAAGTCGGTCACATGCACAAGATATTGTAAATAAAAGGTTGGCATGTAATAAATCTTTTCCAAACATACTCATTGCTTTTTTGCCTTTACAGGATAGTGACTTTCAATGAAATCAGCAATACAATTTATAATATAATAAATATATATATGAAGATTAGTCTGTTAGTAGCATGAAGGCTTATGAAGTAAATTCTTCAAGAGGAAAAAATATAGTTCTTAGTTGTAAGGAATAACCATTAATGCAGGGAGCATTGTATGATGTCAAGCATGCTGTAAAGCGTTAAGGATCACAGAGTATTTGATCTTTTTTTTTTCACAAATTTCAGAGGACTATTATCATCTATTGCCACAGCTCAAAACAATAAGAAAAATCATGATTTTTCATCATTTGATTCATTCATTTTATGAAATTTTAAAAACTTCACTCCCATGATTTATTGGTATTTGAAGACATTATAATCAATGAAATTTCTAGAACTAGGTCAAGCAAACATTGCTGCCAGAAATATAAGTACACATAAGTGAATCACAATAACATTGAACAGTTTTACAGGAGACATTTTTCAGAATGTGGCTGTTTTGTTTACTTCTCATTGATATCCTTCAAATAATAAGGCAACATTATCAAACCTGATCAGACTGTGGGCCTGTTTCTAGGTAAAATCTTCTGTTAATTAGTAACATCCCATTCAAAAATGCCAGGATGGTTACATGAAACTCTTGAATGAATTATCAAATTTTAATTTTTTCTTGATTTAAAATTCATATCAGTTGTTAAGTTGTCAAAAATTGACCTGGGACCTGTCTTTTTCTTCATCTCTCATGTTTTAAAAAGGCATATTAAATGGAAAAAGAGTACACTTTTGAGTTGTCTCCCTTTGTCTATCTCTTAACACCTTCATCAACTTGATAATCTGGGGGGGAAAAAACTTACTATACAAATCATTTTTACAGTAATGCAAAACCATTAAAGAAATGCTGAGAAATTGTTACTCTAGTGTTGTGACCAATCTATCTTAAGTACATGTTCTTCCAACATAGCGAGTACAGAGGAAGTGAACTTTTAGCTAAATTGATATTGATTGTTTGTTGGTATTATTTTCACATTTATAATTGAATGTTTTTAGACTTTTTATTAGTCTCCTACCAGTGTTTACACCAGAGGGGACAATAGGTTTGCCCTCCGTCTGTCCATCTGTCCGAAAATCTGGATTTTGCGATAACTTAAAAAACGTTTAAGATAATATGAAAATTGGTATATGAATAAATGGCAATATGGAGATTCTGCATGTCACTTTGTTTTTTTTTTTCTCGGACCAAAATTCTAGTTGCTATGGTTACAGAAAAAATATGCACCTTAAAAATAGGCCTTTAACATTGACAAACAATCTTGAGTGAATAAAGTATCAGTAGCATTACTTTTGTTTTAAATACATTTTAATTACACAGAAAAGATTTTTACATTTTTAGCTTGATTATTCGAATATGAGAATATAAGAGCTATTGTAGCCACCCTTGGGTTAGTATTTGCATTGCAGCTTTTTGTTTAAAGATTTAGATGCAAATTACTATCAAGCTTATTTCAACAACCATTCATTGTTTTGACTTGAAAGTTTATGAATCAGACAACCATGGTAGATAATTGTTCACTGTATTTAATACAAATTATGGCCCCTTTTTAACTAAGAAAGTTTGGTTTAAGTTTTGCATGCAAGGTACTTTTATGCTTAAATCTTAGTAACATGGCATGGGATTGATTTGAAACTTCTTAACATATTTAGGGATATTATACTATCAAGTTAGATAATCTTGATGGAATGTATTGCAAATTATGGCCCCTTTTTTAACTTCCAACATTTTGGTTAAAGTTTTTCATGCAAGGAATTTCATGCTTTTATCTCAGTAACCAGGCATGAGATTGATTTGAAACTTCATTAATATCTTCAGTGGTATCATACTGCAGAGACAGATAGTTTTTGACTGAATATATTGCATATTATGGCTGCTTGTTCTCTTAGACTTTTTGGTAAAAATTGTGCATGCAATAGAAAATTTGGTTAAAGTTTTACACGCAAGCTACCATCCAGACAATATCTCAGAAATCATTTATGGTATTGACTTCAAAGTTTATGAGTGTGTTCAGGGGCATCAGAAAACCAAGGAGGATAACTCTTTGACTAAATTTTATACAAGTTAAGGCCCTTTTCTAACTTGGATATTTTGGTTAAAGTTTTGCATTGCATGCACAGTGTTATTAATGCTTAGGCAAGGGATTGATTTTAGACTTCATAAACATATTCAGGGGTATCAGGCTATCAAGGTACATATATCATTTTTGACTGTAGTTATATACAGGGTATGTGAAGGGCAAGAACTGGAATAGATTTCATTTGATTTACCAACATGCATTTCAAATAGTCTAGCATGCTGTCCTCTGACATCTCTAGTTTTTGTTTGCTTAGGCATATTGTGATACCCATATGTCATTTTGTCTATCTGATATACATGTATATAATTATGATATATGCATTTTGCTCCCCGTTATGTGTTTTTGCGCACAGCATGCAAACCTTGTTTCAATGCCCAGCATATTTTGTTTCTTTAGCCAGTATCACATAAATTTGGTATTGCGTCTTATGTAATTATAGAACCTTAATTCTTCATGATGTACCGCTTACTATTCTCTCAGAGCTAAAAAACACTAACTAGAAATGCTGTTATTGTTAATAATTCCTCAGTAATAATTTTAAAGGAGACACGGCATTAAGGGGACTCAGTGTGCTTTTTTCATTAATCTATTAATTTCTCTATTACGAAAGAATTCTGATATTTGTCTTTCATATGAAAGTTTGACGTCTGAAAGTATTTTCATTCCAATATCAATTTCCTAAAGGAAATGCCTACCTTCGTCATCAATTACAACAAATCTATGACATGTTGTTTCTGATACCAAGTGTCCTGTGACAATCCCACAAACACAATGCCTGTTTTAACTTTGCTAATATATCTGCATTAAGATTTTGAAGGGTGATGCTCGCAACCTAGTTGTAATTATCATAAGATGGAAACTATGAATTGTTACATAGTAAATCCTGTTAGGGCCACCATCTTTCCATATCTTGGGAAGTGTTGATGTCACAATGCAAGGATTAACTTTTGTGGATGATTACCACAGGTTTTATGCTGTTTGCTGCTCCTCAGTGGTCTGGAAATGAGGATTTTGCAATTAAATTTGGTAAGGTTTAACTGGTTTTCTACAGATCAGGCTTTATGTGGTACCTATTGAGTGCGTCAAAATGAGTCTATATGAGGGAAAGGGTTAAAGCCTTACCAAAATTGTAAAGTATTTCATATTTATATGTTGTTTTTTTAAGCATGACATAATGCTTATGGCATTCTTTAATGTTATAAGAGGCAAGGATTATGGTGACCGAAACAGGAATCCCATAGAAATATTTCATTCAAAGAATACATGTGTGTTAAAGTCTGAGCTATTAGTCTAAACATGTTTCACATTGGTAACAAACAGCTCCAAGCTACTCACAGACTGATCTTTAAATTCAGGGGTCACTGGGTATGATCCCCAACAGCAGCATACCAAAATCCTTAAAAAGTAGTAATGGAATAGCTCTCTTGCTTGGATCTTGTTCCAGGACTGGTTGGCCCGATGTCAGGATAATGTGACTGGGTAGTGGGTATGGTATCATGCAACATGTCAACGATGTGATACTGCAGTGTGGCAGCACTATATCTGTCTCAGATAGACATAGTCTCCAATAATAAAATACTTTAATTAACATGTGTTTAGGGGATGTTAAAGGAAACAGGTTGTGATTGGTTTTGTATAGTGTTTATTAGAATAACAGAATTCTCTATATTTACAGATGGCAGAAAGTCAGGACCTGTGTACCATGGGAAGAGCTCCCCAGATACAGTATTAGAGGTAGGCCTTGTGTTCATATATCCTTTATATTTCACAGTATTAGAGGTAGGCCTTGTCTTCATATATCCCTTTATATTTCACAGTATTAGAGGTAGGCCTTGTCTTCATATATCCCTTTATATTTCACAGTATTAGAGGTAGCAATAGCTGTGATCATTTTCCAACTGAAAAAAAATCTGTTAACACGTTTGGCCAAGGTGGGTGAGCGGGCAGTCAGGTATCTGTCAAACCTGTAACATTGTCATGCATTTAGATGTTTATAAATAAACTGGAACACTTGTATGAGATGCATGATAAGATGATGTGCAGTACATGACCAAAATGTCAAGGTCACACATCGAGGGTTAAAAAAAACAGCAGTAAGTACTGATAGACATTCAAGCATTTCCACTTCTCTTGTTTTAATATTGCTGTAGGTAAGGTAAATGTCCATGTAACTAGGTGAGAAAAATGTGCAGTGAGGACCTGCTGATCAGTGTCATCTTGCGGCTCCCACTTATAAGCCCTACTGCACAACCAAACTGCTTATACAAATCTCTAACTTGCTTCACCCATCCTATAGATATGGGGGAATTGCAGTAAGTTAGAGTTTTAGAACAGTAGTCAGCAGTCAGTGATGAATTTTATGCAGTGTAGGTTAGGACCATAGCAAAATTCTAGAAAGTTGATAAATTACCTAAGTTACTTAAGTCTCTACTTTACTACCTCTTAGCCCTCCTGAATTTTCATGTAAGGAAGGTCCCTGTTGTCTTCCTCATCCTGTTACCAGCTGTATTTTGTTATATGACTGGAACACCATCACAGCAACAGGTCACTCTGAAACAACATTAATTACCTTGCCTTTCTTCATATTGTGTTAATTTCACAAATTTGGACCCATTCCATGTGATCCTCCACTGTAAATACTGCAGTGTGGCCTTTACCTGACTCTAATATAAACTTATAGTATCTGTTTATTGGATCCATTACAACATCCAAGTTTTCAAGGAAATGAACTTCTGTGAAAACATTAATTTTCATAGGGAACTAATTTTCGATGAATTCATGGATGGTTTTATAAAAAAAAATGACTTGTGTATGCCACAAATATTGTTAATTAACCCTTTCCCTCATAGAGGATACCATCAAAAGACCTATGCGAACAGCATAAAACCAGATCAGCCTGCGAGTAACTCGCAGGCTGATCAGGTTTTATGCTGTTCACTGCTCCTCAGTGGTCTGGAAATGAGGATTTTGTAATTAAATTTGGTAAGGTTTAACTGTGGTTTTCTGCAGATCAGGCTTTATGTGGTACCTATTGAGTGTGTCAAAATGAGTCTATATGAGGGAAAGGGTTAAATAGATCTTGTGTTTTCAAGAATATGGTTCCACAATTATTTTTGCCATCAACATTATATTTACCAGTAATACAGATTCAACAAAATTTAGTTTCCTTGGTTTCCTTATATATTATAGAAATTTTGAAAACCTCTTCTCTTCTGGAATTAACTTTACACAAATGATTACCTCATGGTTTCAGACCATAATTGCGTAAGCATTTTAATTTCTTGAACATTGAGGCCTCCAAATGATATTGACTAAATCAAGAATTCTTTTTTATCTGAATTTTGAATGTGGTTGCTGCTGGAAGAAACCAGGTAAAATCAAATGACTTGAATCATTTTAAATGATTTTAACTCTGTAAATGATGTACCCGGGTGAGCGATCCAGGGCCATATGATCTTCTTGTATTGTAATTGTGTATTGGTACTGTGACTTGTGTTGCTCACAGAGTATTTGTCTCAACAAGTGTTCAAAGAAGGAGATGCTTCTAATAATATTTCTGGATTTGAAATTGAAGATGAAACTACCCCTCACCCTTGCAAATGTGAGGATGATGGGTATTTGATTCTCCTTTGAACATTCCTTCCCTTTCATGCAGTTTCCTCAAACTTGCTATGTACCTCAGGACTTTTCTTTCCCCAGTGATTTGATTTCAAGGCCTCATCCTCAGCTTTTGAAAAAACAGCTTATTTCAAATTACGATTTGATGATTTTTGAAGTTATGTTTATTTCAGATTTGTATCATTTCTTAGTATCGAAACTCGTATCAGAAGATAAGCTTTATAACTTCTTATGAATATTAATAAAGATACCTATCGATGAACAATATCTTTTGGGCATATCATTAATCTGTAAACCATCCCAAATGTAATAGCATTTGCATAGCAAATGAGGCCTATAAAAAGGAAAAGAAAAAAACAGCTGTGAGGGAACATCCCGGAGACTTGAAATGAGCAGTCCATTAATTCATACCATCACAGTAGGAAGTCGTATGGATCAATTTGAATAAAAAGTATTATCTGATTATCGTTTTGGCCCTTTGTTCCTGAGTATTTATTTAACATGTATTGATGTTTGTTTTTTTATGCCTCCACATCGATAGATCGGGGGGCATATTGTTTTTGGTCTGTCTGTTTGTTTGTCACAAAATTTTACCTCGACCATAACAAGGAAGTCCTTCTAACTACAGCCTCCAAACTTCACAGTTGCATGCACCATGATGAGCTCTGGTCCCACCAGGTGACCTTGACCCCGCAAGGTCTAAGGCCCTCCGTCGGGGCATGGCATTCATTTGAGTGTAGCTTGTTTTAAATTTCAATTTCTTCCAACAGGAACAAGGAAGTTAACCAGAATATTTTTATTGATTTTTTTTGTTATGAAGCTTAGTTGCATGAAACTGAGAGCCTGTGTAATACTGTTAAATCATTATTTTTGTGGGACCTAATTTTCGGTTATTTCATGGATGACAACCCATGAAAAAAATTCATTTAGTTGATTTTACGTTATCTGAGAGTTTTTGTACCCATGGTAAAAGCCTTTTATACAAATTCAACAAAATATAATGTCAACAAAATGTAATGCTTCTACAGTTCTTCTTTTCGGTAAAAAACATAAGAATAAAACAAGACCAGTGAAGTTATAGCTCTCTATCTAAAGTATCAGTTTTATGCTTGTATTCAAATGTCATAAAGGATGAACAGAAAATGAAGGAGCTGGAACTGATATGTATTATTCTAAATGTTTCAGGTAAACTTGATCATCTAAATATGATGTTTTTGCAATATATCTTTTCTATAAATTAATTAGACAGCATTAGATTTTAAGCCTCTTGTGTTGAGTACAGTCTCAACTTGTGATGTTTTGTGGAATGCAGGCCAGGGCTGTCCAACCGAAGAACACCTATATCTCAATTTTAAAATTGTGAAATGTTTTTGAGTGTGGGGAACAAATATTTAAAAAAGAAGTTTGTGGTAAAAAAATGAATACAGCAAACTCCACTTGTAACAATGTCGCATGTTGCGACAAATTGCTTATTGCGATATAGATGCAGACTTCATATATGGTTCAATGTACTCAGCCTTGCTTGTTACAATATCAAGTGTTCAGATGTTCCAGATGTTGCAATTCTTCTATTTGGTTCCCAGCAGGCATTCTGGATGCATGTAGTGATGTTTTACTCTCCTATAGTAGATGTGCGATAACATGACCACAACAGGTGTGTGAAATTCTTCTGTCCAGTTACATGTAACAATAGCCTGTTTGTCAGTGCATGCTTAAGTGGTTAATCAGCAGAATATGGAAATCACTTAGCCTTCTTAAATCATGCAGAGATTGTCTGATCTCAATCTGATTTTTAAACTGTGAATGAAGTTTATTTACTATTATTGCATCCTGGTTACTATTAAGATGAACAATACAATTTAGATTATTATTCTGTTTTAAAAACCTGACAACAATATCCATAGACTGAATGTTTGTGTTTCATGGGACCATAATTCTGGATAGCAGTAGTACTCAGACAGTTCCTTCATTTTGAGTAAAATGGCTTTTAATGATATTAAGATGTAATGATATTGACATCAGGGCCTGATATTATATGTAATGATATGGATATCAGGGCCTGGTATTATATGTAATGATATTGATATCAGGGCCTGGTATTATATGTAATGATATTGATATCAGGGCCTGGTATTATATGTAATGATATTGATATCAGGGCCTGGTATTATATGTAATGATATTGATATCAGGGCCTGGTATTATATGTAATGATATTGATATCAGGGCCTGGTATTATATGTAATGATATTATATGTAATGATATTAGGATGTAATGATATTGATATCAGGGCCTTGTGAATATCATTATAAGAGAGGTTTCCTGTGTACATGTATTTTTAGCTCACATGAGCACAACGTGCTCAAGGTGAGCTTTTCTGATCGCCTTTTGTCCGGCGTCCGTCGTCCGTGCGTGCGTCCGTGCGTGCGTGCGTGCGTCCGGCGTCAACAATTGCTTCAAACAACATCTCCTCCTAAACGGCTTGGCCAATTTGAAAAATATTTTGCAGGAATGTTCCTTGGATGAAGCTCTACTAAAGTTGTATAAATGGTTCTGGTCCATCGCATAATTAGGTCACAGGAGCTAAAAATAGATTTTAAAAATGAAAATTTAAAAAATCTTCTTCTCTGAAACCACAAGGCCTAGCCTTTTGATTTTTGGTATGTAGCATGATCTTATGACTGTCTACCAGGATTGTACAAATTATGACCCTGGGGTCAAAATTGGCCCCGCCCCAGGGGTCACTTGATTTCACATAGGCTAATATAGGAAAAACTTGAAAAAATCTTCTTCTCCGAAACCACAAGGCCTAGCCTTTTGATTTTTGGTATGTAGCATCATCTTATGGGCCACTACCAAGATTGTACAAATCATAGCCCTATGGTGATAAATGACCCCGCACCAGGGGTCACTTGTTTTACATAGAGTTATATAGAAAAATCTTAAAAAATCTTCTTCTATGAATCCATACGAGGCCTAGCCTTTTGATTTTTGGTATGTAGCATCATCTTATGGGCCACTACCAAGATTGTACAAATCATAGCCCTATGGTGATAAATGACCCCGCACCAGGGGTCACTTGTTTTACATAGAGTTATATAGGAAAATCTTAAAAAATCTTCTTCCATGAATGCATAAGGCCTAGAGCTTAGATATTTGGTATGAAGCATCATCTTATGGGCCACTACTAAGATTGTACAAATCATAGCCCTATGGTGATAAATGACCCCGCACCAGGGGTCACTTGTTTTACATAGAGTTATATAGGAAAATCTTAAAAAATCTTCTTCCATGAATGCATAAGGCCTAGAGCTTAGATATTTGGTATGAAGCATCATCTTATGGGCCACTACCAAGATTGTACAAATCATAGCCCTATGGTGATAAATGACCCCGCACCAGGGGTCACTTGTTTTACATAGAGTTATATAGGAAAATCTTAAAAAATCTTCTTCTATGAATCCATAAGGCCTAGAGCTTAGATATTTGGTATGTAGCATCATCTTATGGGCCACTACCAAGATTGTACAAATCATAGCCCTATGGTGATAAATGACCCCGCACCAGGGGTCACTTGTTTTACACAGAGTTACATAGGAAAATCTTAAAAAATCTTCTTCCATGAATGCATAAGGCCTAGAGCTTAGATATTTGGTATGAAGCATCATCTTATGGGCCACTACCAAGATTGTACAAATCATAGCCCTATGGTGATAAATGACCCCCCACCAGGGGTCACTTGTTTTACACAGAGTTATATAGGAAAATCTTAAAAAATCTTCTTCTATGAATCCATAAGGCCTAGAGCTTAGATATTTGGTATGTAGCATCATCTTATGGGCCACTACCAAGATTGTACAAATCATAGCCCTATGGTGATAAATGACCCCACACCAGGGGTCACTTGTTTTACATAGAGTTAAATAGGAAAATCTTAAAAAATCTTCTTCTATGAATCAATAAGGCCTAGAGCTAAGATTTTTGGTATGTAGTAGCATCTAATGGTTCATTACAAAGATTTTCAAAGTCTTGGCCCTACGGTGATAAATGACCCTGCGCCCAAGTCTTCTCTGAAACCATATGGCCCATTGCTTAGATATTTGGTGTTTAGTATTGTCAGGGGTAAAATGTTTTAGATTAAGTTATATCAGAATCCTTGTCTGTTTAAAAACCTTGACATCAGTTGAAGCAATGGTACTCAGGTGAGCGATTCAGGGCCATCATGGCCCTCTTGTTTATTTTATTTTACTTTTTTTAAACTTAAACAATTCAAGATCTCATATTTGAAGAAAATCCATTTTTAGATGCATTTAAAAAGAGGCCGTGATAATAAAACATGCAAACAGTGGTTAGTCCAGTTGTGAATAAAGTTATCTAGAGATTCTCATCGAGGAAATGTTCATTAATATGATGCCCTACTGCCACAAGGAAGAAAAGCAACCAGGAAGTTTTCTAGTGCAAGCGTAGGTTTTCCGGTCTCAACTGATTTAAGTAGTTCAGGGAAAGTTTAAAAGTTTTAAAATTCAGATAATTATAAGAATATGCTAGGGTAATATCTTCATTTTTTAGCTTGACTATTCGAAGAATATGAGAGCTATTGTAGTCGCCCTGGCGTCGGTGTTGCGTTGCAGCTTTTGGTTTTGCGTGCAAGTTACTATCAACCTTATATCTCAATAACCATTCATGGTATTGACTTGCAACTTTACAAGTGTGGACTCTTGCATTGTCCTGTTGCAGAAAAACACCTTTGGAGAGTTTACTACGGTGTTTCTCGCGGATGGCGTTCCTCAACTGGTCTAGCAAGTTTGCATAGTATGCTCTGGTTATTGTACTTCTCTTGGGTAAAATGTCCAACAAAATAATGCCCTCTGTATCCCACAATACTGTGGCTATCACTTTGCCAGCAGATGGTCGAGTCTTGAACTTCTTTGGCCATGGGGATCCCGGCCCTACGCACTGACGTCTCTGGGCTTTATTTTCTGTTTCATAATAATGCACCCAAGTTTCATCCACAGTAACTAGACACATAAGGAATTCATCTTTTGACCTCAAACGCTTCAACAACACACTGCATACTGATGCTTTCGTTGCCATTTGCTCATTGCTAAGGGATTTTGGGACCCAACGGGCTGTAAGCTTGCGCATCCCTAAATGATCATGCAAGATTGTTGAAACGGTACCATGTGAAATGCTTAATGCCTGTGCTATTTCTTCAACCTTGACTTCGCCTATCTGAGTATACCAGATCTCTGACTTTATTACACATTTCTTCGTCGGTGGCATCAACTGGGCATCCAGTCCTGGCTTCATCTTCTAAAGACGTTCTACTGCGTTTAAACTCCCCAACCCAGAATTTAACTTGAGAATAAGATGGTGCAGAAGACCCATACACATCAACTAACTCAGCATGTATGTCCTTACCAGTTTTACCTTTTAAATGCAGGTACGGAATTACAGCACGGTACTCCACTTCTGATGAAAAGCTTGCTTTTACTTCACTAGCCATGTTTGACATTCAATATCTGACAAACAAATGACTGTATACATGTGTATTTTTGTATACAGGTATAGTACATGTATTGAAACAATGCGTGAAAATCGTGGATGTCTCGATTTATCGGAGATGTCATAGGCTGGTTATTTATTGACTCGCCCTCGTAAGTTAAATTAATGTTTACAAAATTCTCGAAAGTTTTGCGTGCAAGTTACTATCAACCTTATATCTCAATAACCATTCATGGTATTGACTTGAATATGTTCAGGGGCATCAGACAACCAAGATAGATAACTCTTGACTGAATTTAATATGAATTTATGGCCCCTTTTTAACTTAGAAATTTTGGTTTAAGTTTTGCATGCAATAGAAAATTTGGTTAAAGTTTTGTGTGCAAGCTACTATCTAGTTTGTATCTCAATAACCATTCATGGTATTAACTTGAAAGTTTATGAATATGTTAAGGGGCATCAGACAACCAAGGTAGATAACTCTTGATGGAATATATAACAAATTATGGCCTCTTTTTAACTTAGAAATTTTGGTTAAAGTTTTGCATGAAGTTACTTTCATTCTAATATCTCAGTATCCAGGCATGCAATTGATTTGAAACATCTTTAATATGTTTAGGGGTATCATACTTTCATAGTAGATAACTTTTGATGAAATATATTACAAGTTATCGCCCCTTTTTAAACTTAGAAATTTTGGTTAAAGTTTTGCATGCAAGTTACTTTCATTCTAATATCTCAGTATCCAGGCATGCAATTGATTTGAAACATCTTTAATACGTTTAGGGGTATCATACTTTCATGGTAGATAACTTTTGATGATATTACAATTATGCCCTTTTTAATTAAAAAATTTTGGTTAAGTTTTGCATGCAAGTTACTTTCATGCTTATATCTCAGTATCCAGGCATGGGATTGATTTGAAATATCTTTAATATGTTTAGGAGTATCATACTATCAAGGTAGATAACATTTGATGGAATATATTACAAGTTATGGCCCCTTTTTTAACTTAGAAATTTTGGTTAAAGTTTTGCATGCAAGGTAATTTCATGCTTATATCTCAGAGTCCAGGCATGGAATTGATTTGAAACATCTTTAATATGTTTAGGGGTATCATACTATAAAGGAAGATAACACTTGATGGAATATATTAAAAATTTTGACCCCCTTTTAACTTAGAATTTTGGTTGAATTTTTGCATTCAAGCTACTATCCAGCTTATATCTCAGACATTGCTTGTGGAATTGACTAGAAAGTTAAGGAGTGTCTTCAAGGGCATCAGAAAACAGGAGGATAACTTTTGGACTGATGCAAATTATGGCCCTTTTCTAACTTGGATTTTTGGTTAAAGTTTTGCAAGCACAGTGTTATTGTGCTTATGTCTCAGTAACTAGGCATGGGATTGATTTTAGAAATCATAAAAATATTAAGGGGTATCAGACTATCAAGGTATATCATTTTTGACTATTATTATGTACAGGGTATGTGAAGGGCAAGAATTGAAATAGATTTCATTTTATTTACCAACAAGCATTTTGAATAGTCGATTGTGCTGTCCTCTGACAGCTCTTGTTTTTTAATGTTTTTATGTATGCTTGGGAAAAGAATTATTTGTTAAATTTAACAATACTTTTAGATGCAATAAGTAAGTTGAAGTTAATTTCAATTTTGTGCCCCATATTTCTTCTTGAGGGATCACTAAGATCATTTTATGTGGCTTACCAGTTTCCTATTCAAATTAGATCTTATGTTTTGTAATGTAACAGTAAAATAGTTCATAGTCATTTAAATTGAAAATAATTTTATGATATGTTCGGTAAAAGGTAGTTAACCTCTGACCACATAAAAAGTATCCTAAATATGGCTTTGACCACCAACACTACTAAGGGCTTAACCCTTTCCCTCATATAGACTCATTTTGACACACTCAATAGGTACCACATAAAGCCTGATCTGCAGAAAACCACAGTTAAACCTTACCAAATTTAATTATAAAGTCCTCATTTCCAGACCACTGAGGAGCAGCAAACAGCATAAAACCTGATCAGTTACTTGCAGGCTGATCTGATTTTATGCTGTTCGCATAGGTCTTTTGATGGTATCCTCTATGAGGGAAAGGGTTAATACAGAATAGAACTATTATATTGTTTTCCATCACAGGCACTTGAAGACAGGACTGTTTGGTGTCCAACCCCGCTTTATGCAAATAATACTAATTTTTATCATCCATGTCTGTATCAATAAAAAAAAGTCACAATAATCTATATATAATAAACAACAAGGGCACCCATCGGAAATAAGTGTCAAAATCAATTAAAAATGTGCACATCGATAATTTTGGAGTGTTCCAACAGTGAGCGGATAAATTTCCTTCATAACTGTTCACATGAAAAACAGACATTATTATTTTTAATGCCTGAAATTTCATGATATCTACTTGCGATTTTAAACGAATGGAACCTTGATCAAAGGAATTGAACCCCTTGTTCCATCTATGATGTCATCGCTCAAGAAGGTCAACTCCGACTGAGAAAAAGATGTTGCGATTGTATATAGTTAAGAATGGGAAGGTAAGAGTTTCCGAATATATTTGTAAAAACACAAAAACTTTGTTATACTCTTACCTTTCCTTTCTGTACATAAACAAACCTCATAGGTTCACTTCCGTTGATCAAGGTTCGAATGGGGTTAAATCACTTAATCCCCGGTCGAAATCTTGACATTTCATACATTAAAAATAATCATATTTTTATTTCTTGTGAAAAATTATGATGATCAATTATCCGTTGACAGTGGGAACTCGCCAATATTACCGATGGACACATTTTTCATAGATATTTTGACACTAATTCCTGATGGGTGCCCTTCAGTACGCTGCTGAAGTTGGTAACCTTGTTCTTTTATAGTATAGTATAACATTAGTGCTATTTAATCATAACAACATTGATAGTACATGTTAAATTTATTTGAATGTGAATATTTTGATACATATACACTGATGTAAATAGCGAATTCATATTGAAAACCGCTATATTTAAAGCCCTTCGTGTGTGTGTGCATGTGTGTGTGTGGAAAGGGGGGGAGGGGGCACCAAACAGGGTCCTGTCGTCAAGTACCTGTGTCTTCCATAACAATTCTGAATTGACATCAGTTATTTCATGAACCATACTAAGTGCTAAGTAATACTTTAATAGGTCAACATAGTGTCCTAGTCATGGATTTAAATCTTTCATAAAACAGGTATGGTGAGGTACTTTCTGCCTACTTTAAGAATTCATGTATTGCTTTAATAACGTCAAGTATTATTGATGGAATTTTAGACTGGACCGCCATTTTTTTT
This sequence comes from Solen grandis, assembly GCA_021229015.1. Lineage (NCBI taxonomy): Eukaryota > Metazoa > Mollusca > Bivalvia > Adapedonta > Solenidae > Solen > Solen grandis. Next base: position 79,954,900 of record CM037777.1, read on the forward strand.
GTCACCTGCTATAAGCAGAGGTGACACATAGGGATCACTTTTCGTCATATGTCCGTCTGTCTGTTCGTCACACTTTTTCCATCATGCTTCAGCAAAAAACAAAGACAAAGAGCAGTTTGATCTGGGTCTGACCTATTTGCGAAAGCATCATTAGACATGTCTCTGTAAGGTAAAGAGTTTAACCCTTTCCCTCATAGAGGACACCATGAAAAGACCTATGCGAACAGCATAAAACCAGATCAGCCTGTGAGTAACTCGCAGGCTGATCAGGTTTTATGCTGTTGCTGCTCCTCAGTGGTCTGGAAATGAGGATTTTGTAATTAAATTTGGTAAGGTTTAACTGTGGTTTTCTGCAGATCAGGCTTTATGTGGTACCTACTGAGGGCGTCAAAATGAGTCTATATGAGGGAAAGGGTTAAATTGAAACGCATTCCACCACTTTTGTTTTACATAATTTGAAGTAAATGATTATAATTATAGTCCTAAGTAGTTACATTTGTCTTTTGTTGTCAGACCCAGGTCAGTCAGCTCTTGCCAGCAGGGTCTCCTCCGTTTGCTCTTACAGTATTGAAGTTCAGATTCCTCGTGGTATATATACATGGCAAAGAAAAATCCCAAGTTTCATCTTCCATTCAAAGTTCAATCACTTAATATTTATCAAGGCATAAATTTGTCCATGAATATTTACATGGAAAAAGGGTTATGAAATGAATTATTTATGATACTACCAATTCTAGAAGTAATGTAGGGGGTGTATAGGAATCATGCATGCTGTCCCATCCTGTCTCATTGCATCATTCTTTTCTTAATGTTAAATAGCTTCCCATATTGTAAAGGCGATGTAGCGTGGGTGTGACTATCTCAACCTTTATTGATAGCTCCAGTTTGCCCTTTCGAAACTAGAATAGTGGAAATCATTCCTACCTAATTTAATTATTATTTTGTGCAAAGTTAAAGGTTGGTAAAGTTGTGCCATTTAGATGCTTAAAAAAAAAAACGAGTTACTGCAGCTGTACAAGTCTGACAAAAAATGAGATACACAGATAAAGAGTATCATCATGTGACTGCAGTTCCAATGATATCCTTATCATCAGGCGTAGTGATTATGACGCTTGTTCACTGTTTGTGTCCAATTAATTTGATTAACAGTCCCTAGGGAGAGTTTAAAATTAAAAAAGAAGCCATAAAACAGTCAGCCTGTGGATTAAGCATTGAATAATGAAAAAAAAAATCATAAATATTTAAACCGTTGTCAAATGATTGCTGCATAATGGGGTAATCACAAGATATAGGAGGATAAGGGAGTGGTTCCAGGGACCCCAATTATCAAAACATTCCTCCTGTCATGTAGTCTATAAATAGACATGGTGAAATACACTATGCTTTAAAAGGGTTTTTACTTTCAGTTTCACATTCTTGGCTGGCTATGTGTAGTTCATAACTGTCAATGTATGCGGCCGTCAAGAAAAGTACTTAATATTTTGATGGCTTCTGCATTAGTTTCTTAAGTGAGGTGTAATCTATTGATTTTATTTAAATCCCCAGCCAAGGGTTTCATATCTTCTACTTTGATATATGTATATAATAACTTTGATGTAACATAAAGATAGATAAAGGTAATGGAAAAATGAACCATAACACTGTTAAATGGCGAGTATGGTAAATGATGAAGATACTGTATCTTAACATCAAGCTATCTTTTATTTATAGGAATAAGAATTAAGATGTCCTGTCTAATTTGTGTCAAAGAAAATGTTTCATATCCTTACTAAAAGGGAAGAAATGTTTTCACCTCATTACCCGCTGACACTGTGTTGGGCAAGTCAGCTTTCATCACTCAGTTGACACCATGATGAATGGGGGCTGCAGTCCATTAGTGGATGTACAGCTACAGATCTCAAGGTTAAATGTTTAATCCTTGGTGGGAGGCTAGAATTTTTCATGACTTACCCCATCACAAAATAGTGATTCAACCCAGGAACTTTGGTATAAGTTGCTACAGTGGTTTCCACATCAGCAAATGAAAAATATACACTGCTGGATAGCGAGGCCTGATTGAAAGCAATCAAAGTTGTGAACAGGTTTAACATTATCCCTTTATTTCAAAGACATTATGAAAGAGTAGCAAACAGGGCATGCAGTTTACTTTCAGGCTGATCTGGTATTAAACTGGTTGTCTAGGGCATTCCCTTGATGTCTGTTTAGTTGTAATGGGTTAATTATCCCCCACTGAAGGCACAGGGGGATATGGTAATAGTCTCCGTCCGTCCATCCTTCTGTCCCACATTTTTGTCCGGAGCATAACTCGAAAAGTAGATGAGGTATCAACTTGATACTTCATGGGTGAAAAGATCTCATTTAAAAGGAGTGCAGTGCACAAGAATGATAACTCTACCATTCATAATGTTTTGATTATTGCCCTTTGTTATTTTTCAGGCTTAATTTTTATCACAGTGACCTTGACATTTTAACTGTAGACCTCAAAATAGAGGAATTAGTAGGTCTTCACATGGGTTTCATATCTATAATCACTTAAAACATTAGTCTTCATTATCAAACATTTTCTTTTAAAAAAGAAATATTCTACTCTCCAACACATCTTCTAAAGAGCAAGCATTCGGCCGGGGGATGGCCATGTCAACATGACTCTTGTTTTAAGATTAGATGTTTTATGTGACAAAAGTCTGATAATATCTCACAAAGGGAGCTGTACAAGAATCACTTTGTCTCCTCATGTTGTATCAGCTTTTTTTTAAAATCACTTAATCAATTTACCTTATGAATACTCAATTCATAACACGATGAAAACTGATTTACTGAACTTTTAAGTGGTGTATAAAGCATTAGATGTTTCTTTGCAGTGCAGACTGTAGAATTTGAGCTTCAGTTTTTATTACCAAACAGAGGAGACCCTGATCAGATCGAAAAGCTCCTTCCAGGACCTATCTCATCTGGGTCAGTTTTGATTGCCAAAGCATGAAAACACATCTGGTAACTGTTGTGTGAATGAGCCTGTCAGTGATGCCATAACTTGTTTATTACGTTTTATGCTTCATTCGCTGTGGTGTGTATATTTTTATTAATATATATCTTTTAGTGGAGTGTTCATAAAAGATGCATCAGATAAAAAAAAAAAATGAAAAGAACTAAAAACAAACAAACTAACAAAAATTATGCTATGACCTTCTGTTTTAACTTGAAATTAATAGGGTGTGCTTCCTTTGAACAGAATATTTACATTTTTAACTTTCAGCTGGGCTCATTATTCATTTTACACTTGAATGAGAAACACCTTTTTGTTTCACAGCCTTTCTTTGATCTTGTCAAACAGCAGTTATATGCATAATTTTTTCCTGTAAATTTTTCGAAAGCTGCTTTTCCAAATGTTTAAATATATGCAAGCAGTATTGAAGTATGCAGTTGACTGGCATTAATATTATGTCTTGAAAAAAATAAAAAACAAAATAACAACAACAACAGGTGATCTACCTCATTAATCAACATCAAAGGCACTAGGTCTTCTCTTGATCTGATGTTGTTAAAACCAGGACTGGAAAAGTTTCACAAAAGAATAAAGCAAATTAAGCTTTTCAGTGTAAAATAGATGACAAGATATTTTGTTGTTTTTGCTGTGTGCTGTTCTACAATTCTCACCCACCGCGTAAGATGTGCAGTAGACTGTGCTTCCTGAGTTTTGTCGTTGGTCGCTAACAATGGCAGTATCAGAAAGAACTGCACATGTTATAGCACCATTTGGTTGTTCGAAATGCATTTAGATACAATTGGAGATAAGTTTCATTGAATTTTAAGCAAGTTTTGCCCTGTGTTGTCAGCAATATCCTTTGTATAATTAGCCTTTTATGTTGTCATAAACCTCTTTGAAACATTCACAGGAAAGAGTAGGTTCTTAAACAAAAGAAAATTAAAGTTGCATTTCTTGATCAAACATTTTCACAGCTTACTTCTTTCCTTCTCTTTGTGTCTATCTGTTCCTTTCTTTTATTCTGATACTTCACCTCTTGCCAGAGTCATTTCAATTACTATTTTTTTTTATCATTTTCAAAAGAAAAAATGTATTCCATAGCCATGTGGTAAATGCAGCCTCATATTACAATTGCAACAAGCCATTCACATTCAGCGTGTCACCCTATATAGGTTTCATGTCTGATCCGGTTATTTTCTTCTCAGTTTTTCTCAAATTTGATGGTTTAAAAAAACTTGATTGGGAAAAAGTTTTTGCAATTAACCCCTGCTTTATATAAAAACTTATATCAATACCCCTCAATGGTTCCTGGGTTGGACCAGTACTTTGCATCTGGGAAAGTCATGTAAAATGCTTGTCTCCAAAGGGCTTCAGATCCACAGTTTTGATGTGTGGCTCCCGTAGTATATGAGAGCCTCTCTCCGTCTGATCTGGGATTTCAGTTTTAAACTGTGTATGTCTTACCACCAGCAGCATGGCCTGCAGTTTGGTACTAAAATGTATCCTTCATCTTTCCTCCCTGCTTTATAAATGTTACACTGTAAAATGTGTAATTATGTTCAAGTTGAGAATAGCCTCCAGCTTGATCTGTCATCTTTATGGGATACCTTGGTGTAAAATGGCTTTCCTGAGTTGAAATTGGAAGAAATCTGCGAGTGGCAAATTCCATAAGCTCAATCCATGATTACTTTACAGAATTTATATCACCTGATTTTTATTTTGTCTTCACAAAACATGGTAAGTTTGTGTAATGAATGAAATAGGTCACTTTTTTTATATAATCAAAAGAAAAAGAAATGCATGGTTACTAGAATCTGTAGTAGCCAGACTCAGGTTTTTACCTCCTAACCTTGCAATAAACCTCATATGATAGACCCCATCTCATTCTAAAGCATTTATTTTGTTTGAAAAAATCTTTATCAAAATAATTTAAACTGTATACTCAAATACTGACACAAAAGTTTACCCTGTGTTTCTTTTTCCTTTGAGTATTTTGTTTGTAAAAAATTACTAAAACTACTTAAGACTGAGATAGAATTAGTTTGTAGGAAGTGATTCAGGCCCCTTGATAATTGGCATTTAATTGTGGTACTCTTCTATGTCTCAATGAGAAGGGGAATTTAAAGAAAACATTCAATCCCTATAACTTTTTATAATACTATATAGAGGATTGAATTTTCTTTTTGTTAGCAAAAGATTGACGAGTTTGTAAACTCCCACACTTGATAGATGAGTGATATTCAGGTAAACTTCCTTATTCCCTGTCCAATACATTTACAGATTCTTCAGACCTATATACAGTACCCATTGCTAGAATATGTTTATCTTAAAATGATCTGTCATATTGTTTCCAGTAGAAAGTGGTTATACATTATAACAAAATATATTCCATTTTAGCCATTGCCGCACAGAATTTGGTTACCTTTGTGAGGAAAAAGAAGAAAATGCTCAATACTTCATCAGACCCTGTGTTCTCGAAAATACTTAAGTACGATCTCAGGCTGAAATTTGAGTATCATAATCAAATCCCTATTGAAACTAATGGGCATAGTTTGATTATATATATGAAAATCATGCTTAAGTACCAATTTTATTTTCCAGAACATGGGGCCAGGTCAGGAAAATATGATTTTGTGATTTAATACTTTGATCAAGGATGAACATTCATACAGACATGTTATGTCACCTAGGTAAACAGGGCAGATTTTAATCAGACTGTTCAGGGTCTGACAGTTTTATAGCTTCTAAACAGTTTGTTCAGCAAAGAAAGTATCTATCGTTAAGTTTAAGAAAATTAATAATCACCAAGTCATAAATTTGTACATGAATATTTATAAGGTAAAAAGTTTAAAGAAATTGCACAATAATTTGTAAGCACTTATCTTTGATACTGAGAAGGCTACTGATTTTTTAACACTTCTTCAGCTGCTAATGATTAGCATGTCAGTTTTAGCAAAAACCTCGCAAAAGGTTTTTGATGTTAGTTTTTTTCTTTCTTTTTTTTTTCTTTTTTTTGGCTTTAGATTCACTGGGCCTACAAGCAGAAGACAAGATACTGTTTTCATTATGAATAACTTGTGAAATATGGGCAGTCATATTGATTGAACACATGCTACAATCGTGTTTATTTATTCTTTAACCGCATATATTATGCCATATACATATTACATGTATAACCCTTTTCCTCATATAGACTCATTTTGACGCACTCAGTAGGTACCACATAAAGCCTGATCTGCAGAATACCACAGTTAAACCTTACCAAATTTAATTACAAAATCCTCATTTCCAGACCACTGAGGAGCAGCGAACAGCATAAAACCTGATCAGCCTGCGAGTTACTTGCAGGCTGATCTGGTTTTATGCTGTTCGCATAGGTCTTTTCATGGTGTCCTCTATGAGGGAAAGGGTTAAGAAAAAGTGTGATGACATAAAGACCTATTCTCTTGCTGGTCTTGTTTGTTCTACATTGTTCATTTTTTTCTCTCTATTACTCTCTTTTTGATCTTATTTACTTTAATTGACCCTAAAAAAAATGTTTTTTTTTTTTTCTCCTTTCTTTTACTAAAATTACCCTCTCTTTCTCCTCTTTTACTCTTTTTGTCCTCTCAGTTTCTTTCACATAACACTATTTTTTTTCTTTTCTCCTCTTATTTTCCAATATTCACATTTTGACCTGTATTAACTGCACCAAGTATTCCTCCAATATATTGAGGATTATGCTGCATATAACAATACTGGTGACAGGTTTACGATGCTGTGATTGTAGCGGCAACAGTTCGTTATACTCTGCAACAGTTCACTATACTTACGGCCATATGCTATAAATGTAAGTATCACCACATGTACATTCACCATGAATGACTCATGTTCAAGTTGCGCTTTGTACTGATTCCAGCCAAGTGCAACATACTCAATTATCGTGACGTTCATTGCACTATTGTTCAATTGTTGGCATATTTCTGAGTAACTGGGAGCAATGTGACCATTGGGGCTCTCCTGTAAAAAAAGAGACAGAATTGTAGATTTTTTCAAAAAAATTTATTTGATTAAATTCTTGGTAGCTGATGATAATTTACAAATTTATCATAACATGATTGACATAGCCATCATGTGAGATAAAAGAGAGGTAATATGATTTGATATGCCTATCATATTCCTGATATCAGCAAATGAGTCAACATGTACTGGAATCGATGTAAGACACAGTGGTGTACATGAGGAGGTGTTGAAGAAGAGATAGGTGATTACTGCCTCACGAGGGGGTGATCACATGGTCAGGGGACCACATCTCATGTCTGTACCAGTATAGTGGCTGATAGGGCAAGTCTCGTGTTTTCCCAGCTGGACGGCATCAGAGGTATCTGATACCACAAGATACCACTCTACCTCATTGTTGAGGATGATTGTACGAAGCTGGTTGGATTGTGTGAACAGATTACACTGTGAAGGTCACAGGGAAGTGAAACTTGACCTCACTGTGGAATGTGAGTCATGAGGAACTTATTCAGTCGTCATGGCCATTTTGATGTTTCCTTTTTAGAATGGTTACAGATAGGGATCAGTGTCTATTTATTGAGATAAGCCTGCTGTTAAAGTGCTGTTGGTTTGCACTGGATCCTGACCATATTTCATTAGTTTTTAACACCTCACAAACAATCTGTCAGTCATTTACTGACCTTGATTTATGATGAATTAAGGATAATTTACTGGGATAATCCTGTCATTTGGCTAGAATAAGTGAGAAATTGTCCTGCACAGTATTTGATACATGTCCTGTTTATTGATGACTTACATTTTTACAAGGGATTTTTATCTTGTTTAGCAGAAAAATAAAATATCGATCCTGGTTAATCCCCAAGTTTCTAGTTTACCTTTATTTTTATCCTCTTTCATGAATAACCTGTGACTGTATTTTGACCGTATTAACCGATTTAATTCTATTTATGTATACTAGCCTAGATTGTAGGTTGTAACATTCTGTTCTTTGAAAACAAATTGCTGAAAACTAAATACTGTTGTCCATAATCCTTTTTGCACCTGATCAATACACCTATACTTATCCGAAAGAACTGGGTACTTGGCACTATTTTCCATTTAATGTATTTGAACTCGCATTGACATGGCACAGTTCAACACAACTAAACGCCATTGTTGTTTCATTTCCCTAATGTTTTTTTATGTAAATACACTCCGTAACCCATATTCTTTATACAGGATCATTTTTTCTGTACTTTTAAAAACATTTTGAATGGTTAAGCAGATATAAAAATTCTTCTGTCAATGATATATTAACCCTTTGTGTTAATGGTGTTTTTTAAACGCCCACACAAAAAGTCCGCCTTTTTCAAAACCTGTATTATTATTCAACGAGATAAGACGCCTACGCAAATCATGAGTAGATTGTTTTTCATTTTGCACTGCTTTACACCAGTTTTTCATGATAACTGATATAGTCATACAAAACTTTGTCAAGTTTAAACCTTTTGGCCATTGATCAGAACATAAACAGGCTATCTGTAGCATTCGAGAAGTTAAACATAAACCAATATGGAAGGGACAGGGCGTTATCATTCGCCTGAATGGGCCTTATATCGGAAGGTCTACATGATCGCAGCATGGTGAATATTTGCTTTTATAGGCAGGAAGCGATGCGTAAATAACAACCTAGGTATTTAAAAAATGTGTTTGTGGTCGTGCCAAGTGAATTATGAAGGATTTTATGAATGAGATGTTCGCTACAGGGACATTTAATGCCGTAGTATTTTGGCAGACCTTGTCACCCCTGTGGGTATATATTTATCTGCAAGTCAGACACACTGGGGAGATGATTTAGATGAAAGGCAGTATTAATTTGAGAATGATAATAGTCCCTAATAGACCAACATTTATTCTTTGAGTGAGAGAACTGGGGGCTGATTATAAATGCCGGATATGAATTATATTTGTAATAACATGGCCAGAATTGGTATGAGGATGTTACAGGAGTAATCTTTTGAACTGAATTTTTTTTTTTCTACAAGTCACCCTCTTCAGAATGACGTATCAAAAAAAATATCTTTTAGATCTGTCTAGTAAAATAGACATTGTTATGATGGTATATAATATCAGCCAGGTTTAGATAGATAAAGACATACAGTACAGTTCCATATGGCTGAGTGGTTAGAGTGTTTGCTTTGTTACCCAGAGGTCATTGGTTCAATACTGGTAGTGAAAATGATACAGGTGTATCTTGTATGTGCTTGACACTTGGCATATGCAGGACTGGTCAGTCTGATACTAGGACGATGTGACCGATGTGGCATTATGCCTCTTGTCTTTGGTATGATATCATGTTACCATAGCTACAGCAGCACTTTAAGTCCCCTAATGACAGAAATACAGTAGGTGTGATGATGAACTGAAACAGACAAACACTATGTCATCTCCCCCGTAAAGTAAAAATTGAGTAGATGTTTGTTTGAAGTTTGAATAAAAGGAAAAATGATATATTACTAAGGAGATGACATTATTTTCCTGAAGGAATCAATACATTCAATAATTTATAAGAGTTGGCAGTCCTTATAGCACAACAGGGTGATACATTAGTGTTCACATGCCAGCATCTTTATGTTTGTAAGGAAGGAGAAAAACAAACAACTTCATAAACATCAGGATCTTATACAACATTAATTCAACAAGTTCCATCTCATGACCTTTAAAGGAGATAAAATGATCAGTTCTGTGCAGCTAGACACCTTGCAGATTGCAGCAGCTCTTGTCTCCATTTTAAATCAGGTTTAATGAATATTTAATTGGATGAAGTTTAGAACTGAAGATGCTATTCAGGCATGGTGTTAAGTTTTATTGTCAAAATGTCTGTACTGTGAAATCATTAATTTTCAATGAACACCAATTTTCGTCTATTTCATTGTGGGTTTTATCCAGGAATATTAATCCCCATGAAAACTTGTCTGTTATATAGACCTCACATTTTCTAGAACATAGATCCATGAATAAATGTACCCACAAAATTCCCTAAGGTACATAATCAACGAAATTTATAATGTTTACGAAAATAAATGATTATACAGTATCAAAGAAATTCAACCCCAGCATCAAAATTGTTTTTTAAGCTGTTTGAGTTTTTGAATAAGGTGAAACAGTCTGGCTTTTGAAAACAGGACATTAAACTAGGTAGTTATGGTCCTTGTAGGTGGAGGTTGTTGGTTTGATCCCTGACCAAAACATGGCTTTAGTCATTAACCCTTTCCCTCATAGAGGACACCATGAAAAGACCTATGCGAACAGCATAAAACCTGATCAGCCTGCGAGTAACTTGCAGGCTGATCAGGTTTTATGCTGTTCGCTGCTCCTCAGTGATCTGGAAATGAGGATTTTGTAATTAAATTTGGTAAGGCTAAACTGTGGTTTTCTGCAGATCAGGCTTTATGTGGTACCTACTGAGTGCGTCAAAATGAGTCTATATGAGGGAAAGGGTTAAAGTTGGTACTGTTCACCTGACTGGTTGGCTGGGTGTCAAGTATGTGTCTGGTATGGTATCATGTCACTTGTCTTTGATATCATGGGGAGGCAGCACTATATCTCATGTAGATGTAATTCCTAAATGATTGAAGGTATGGTGGTGGGACGTTAAACTCCTGCAAAGAAATAGAATTATGTGCCCCTTGTCTGTTATATCACATTGAGACAGATCTGTATATCTCATATACACAAAATCCTAGATGACTGAAATTATGTTCATGAGATGCGTAACTGTACTGGATTTCCGTCACATAAAATGACAAACTTAATACTTTTTGCCTGTTCTTAGAGACCCTTTTTTATTATACTCTGCCGTCAGTAATTAAAGATCAAATGTGAACTTGAATTAGGTTAATTAGAATCTCATAATTCAGCTTTAGAAATCATAATTACATATACATACAATGTTGTTTTCTGCCAGGTAAAGGAATCATACCAGTTAAATTTTAATGACTTGAGTATGTAACTACTCCACTTAAGATCATTGGAAATGGATGTTTTCATTCAATTTCATAACCGCCTCAATGCATTCGGGGTCTTCCTTCACCTGTAATAATCTGGGTGTCGCTATATGACTGAAATACTGTCGAAGCGACGGTAAACTCAAATAGTCAAGTCAAGTCAATTTCATGACCAAACACCTTAACTACCTCATCTTTGATTTGGATTAATTCTTTCTAGGTAGCTGAAGGTCTCTGTAAAAAGATGGACATGTAAAAGTCATTGAGTTAATTATTAATGTGATTAGCACCGCCTAAGTAAATAGTTGCGTTCAGAGAGATGTTAATGACCCCCAGACATTGATTGTTAGAATCTGTCAGAAAATTCCATTTCAGCTTCACAGTTTGTCCTGACTGCCAGCAGAGTTGCTAATGAGGAAATAGAACAAACCAAAAAAAATATCAAAAATGTTTACAGAACCAGTCAGAGGTCATTAGAAGGACATACATTGTCTCAGATTTGTCTATAGTCCAATGTAGTGTTGAAATAGTATTGTTTTTTAGCTCACCAGAGCATGAAGTACTCAAGGAGAGCTTTTGTGATCACCTTGCTTCCATCGTCGTGCGTCGTCCGTTGTCAACAATTTACTTTAAATGACATCTCCTCTGAAACCGCTGGGCAGAATTTGATTAAACTTGGCAGGGATATTCCTTGGGTGAACCTTCACAAAAGTTGCTAAAATAAACTTGATCCATGTGGAACTCTGGTTACCATGGCAACGGAAAGAAAAAAAATTATGAAAACTTTAAAAATCATCTCCTTCAAAACTATTGGCCAGGTTTCAAAATATTTTGGTGCAGATGTTCCTTGGGTAACTCTCTACCAAGATTGCTAAGATTATTCCGATCTGTTAAAAAAATATGGCTGCCAGGGGCGTGGCTAATTTAAACGACATCTCCTCTGAAACTGCTAGACAGAATTTGATAAAACTTTGCAGGGATAACCTCCTTCAAAACTACTGGCCAGATTTCAAAATGTTTTAATACAGACTGATGTTCCTTGGGTAACCCTATACTCAGGTGAGTGATCCAGGGCCATCATGGCCCTCTTGTTTTTATACGCCACCTGAGGTGGTCGTATATTGGCATCATCTTCTCCGTCCGTCTGTCCATACGTACATCCATATCTTGTGAACGCAACTCCTCCTTTGTTTCTGAATGAATCGTTTCAAAACTTGGTCAATGTCATTACTATAATGGGTAGATGTGCATGAAGTGGCGATTATCCGGTTCATTGATTTTTACAAGATTTGTGTCCCTTGAAACTTAGTCTCTATAGCATTAATTCTTGTGAACGCAACCCTCCTTTTTCTAAATGATCTTTCAAAACTTGGTCAATGTCATTACTATAATAGGTAGATGTGCATGAAGTGGCGACTTTCCGGTTCATTGATTTTTACAAGATTTGTGTCCCTTAAAACTTAGTCTCTATAGCTGATTGATAGTGCAGCTTTGTGAATGCAATTCCTTGTATGTTTCTGACCTAATCTTTTCAAAACTTTGGCAATGTCATTGGGAAAGCAGGGATTTTGATGTTTATCAATATTTGCAATAGTTTGCTTTTCTAAACATAATGCAGGATTTTCTGGTACAGTGATTTTTGCAAGTGTTATGCGGAGAAAGAAAAAAGGATTCATATTGATACTGCTATTTGACCTACTTTCATATTGGATGCCTTTTTAGGGTTCTATCTCTGTTCAGCTAAATTAATTGGTCTCACAGACTTCATTATGAGCTTATGCTTACAGAAATGTTAAAAGCAATAATTAAAGGGACCCTCTTGGTCTTTATATTTTGTGGCGGCGTATATTGTGGCAGCACTGGCACTCTGTTTTTTTTTTAAGATGCAGTGCTACAGATATGTCAATTTAACTAGAATATTTTGAAGCTCTCAGTTTGTAACAAATCATGGATGTGTAACATCTATGATGAACCTTCGGTAAAGAAAATGTTCATAAAAACTCACCTGATCACTTATATTACCTAGGGATTATCTGAAAATCCATGATCGTATCAACAAATACAAAATTTCACGGCCACCGATTTGGCTATTTCTAACAAGTTCCGGAAACTGCCTAACCTACATAAATATAAATACAAGCCATCTAAAAATAGAAGTGCATGCACCACTTCGCCTGTGAGTTCCAATGAAAAACAAATGTTATGCAACTAGAGAATACATAATTCATTTTCTGAAAAGATTTTTGTGCCTTTGACCGACAGATGCTTGACACAAATAGTATAAACACACACCTCAACTTTCACAAGGGAATCGTGTTACCGCACACTGCGCCAGACACCTGTTTGCATGACCTACGAGGGCCGATCTGACTATGTGACAGAGCTCGATCAGTTCCGGATATCTTCGTGTAAATATTCGAAAATCCTCATGAAGAGGTAGGAGAATTAATTTCCTACAGTCATTTAATATATTGGTTATTCTACCGACATCAATCGGGCTCATCGTTTGACCTACAGAGGCAATATTTTGCATATCGTCAAAGGAAAGATTGAATTTTCATATTGTCAGCTTATTTTCTGGATTTATAGCATTGATTTTGGATAGTATTGCAACTTTTAGATTTATCAAGTTTGCAATCACTATCGCATTTCACAGCAGGTAAAAATATTTGGTCTTTTTATGAAAACTTATAAGATGTTCTTATTCCTTTATCTCTTCACCCCATATAATTTCAATCCTGTCTTCAGCATTATCTCTCAGTTACTGTTGTGACTCAATGGGGTTTAACCTTTTTGTCAGATATTTTTGTAGCAAATTCTCTCCTGTACAAAGTGGATGATTTAATATAGTTTGTGGTTTCTCAAGGTTATCCTTAGACCAATGGCTGGACCTGGTGACTGGCAACATACAAATATGTTGCTAGGCAACCATTGTAGCCAAAAACCACAAATATTCCTTCTTGAAGTGCTATCTGCCATCTAGTTGAGTTACCATGGTAATAAAAGACTTTTTGTATCTTTGTCTGCCTTAATTTACTGTGATGAAAGGAAGATAGTTTAAGTTTGTAGAAATAGCTTGCATTGCAGAATTTAAGCTCAGGTTTCAACACCAGTCATTCCATGCAAGACAATCATTACATATATATGCACTTTACTGACATGAACCAGCGACACTGGCATCCTGCCTTAACAAGTAATGTATGATTGGCTGGGTCAGACCTGGTTGATCAGAATTAGTTAGGTTTTGTTCAGTTTTGTGTGCTTTTGTTTTGAAATCTAAACTTTAACCCATTAGATAGGTTCAGCATTATAGACTGCAGGAAAGGGTCTGCTGCCTGTTGAATAGTGTAGAATTGTGTGTAGAATTGTGTGTAATTGTTTGTAGAATTGCGTGAAATTGTGTGTAGAATATCGTTTTGTCTAACTTCAACAATATTGCATGTTTTAAAGCTTTTACCTGTCCTTTCTGTGGTACAAATAGAGCTTGGTATTTCATAGTAAAATCAAATCAAACTTAATAGCATTTTTCAGTCTGAAATACTTCAACATTGTTTCCTCTTCATTGCCAAGGCACTACCTGATTTCCATTTCACAGGCACTTATAAGTAGCCACTTTTTTTGTCACCTGCAGTAAGCAGAGGTGACACATAGGGATCACTTTTCTATCATCTGTCTGTCCGTCACACTTTTTCTGTCACACTTCAGCAGGTGACACATGTGTTCCAGAGAATATCTTGTTCACATTCTTTTGACCAGCATTAATATTTCATCCCATAAATATTCATAAACAAATTTACAACTTCATGAATATTTATTTACTTAACTTTATATCACCAAAATCTCTTCTTTTAAAAAAAAAAAAGGCTGCTGTAGATATCATTTTCAGTCCCATTTGATAAGAAACACAAAATCATATTTATTACTAATTCAGGTTCTAAATTGAGATTTTTTACCATGCATTAAATGTTATTTGTAAAAGAACTTGCAAAGATTTTTTTAATATTCTGGATGTTTATGTGTTATGAATGTTGTATGTTAACAAAGATGTTTATGAAACACTGCTGTTTCATTACTTGAGAAAATGAATAGTGAAAAACGTGTGCATATTTATTTTGTTTATATCTCGGCATACATCTCTGCAGCAATATGTGAATATGGTAATTTCATAGTTTACCAGCTTTTTGCAGCACTTTGATGTTTGTAAGGCTATCACACAGGAAATTTCTACTTTGAAGATGTGCAAGCCATGTTAATAATTGCAGAAATTGATGGCTCTGAAACTGACATTAACACTTTATTGCCGCATAACCAACCTGCAGCACTTGAATCTTGATGATCTGTAAAGAAAACAGGTTCAAAACTACAAAAATATGGAGAGAAACTGGGACATGGCTTCCTGTTTACCTTCAGACAAGGATAACAATCAGAGGGTTCAGTCTTTATGTTTCAAACCATGTTAGCTTTGAGTAACTCACAGACATGTTAGTGTTTGTGACTTGTCAGGTTATTTAGCTTCTAACTGATCTTGCCTTAAGTTCCTCGAAAATATATTTGTATGATCACAGGTTCTAATTAAAATACCTTACATACTCAAAACCTGTGAAGTCAGTGACCTTATTTTGAATTTAAGCTGTGTATTGTTGGAATAATTTATTTTACACTATCTACCGTTATAAGTGTTAAATAAAGGTGCATCTGTCATGATGTACAAATTCTACTGGATATGCAACCATTAAGAAAATTAGACCCATGGAAAATTAGACCCATCAACCATTGTTTTTTTTTTTATTATTTTTTAGCTCACCTGAGCACAACGTGCTCATGGTGAGCTATTGTGATCGCCTTTTGTCCGTCGTCCGTCGTCCGTGCGTGCGTCCGTCCGTCCGTCGTCAACAATTTGCTTTAAACAACATCTCCTCATGAACCGCTGAAGGGATTTTGACCAAACTTCACAGGAATCATCCTTATGATGCCCTCTATCAAAGTTGTACAAATTATTCAGATTGGTTAAAAAAGTAGGTCACAGGAGCTAAAAATAGATTTTAAAAATGCAAACTTTGACAATCTTCTTCTGCAAAACTGCAAGGCCTAGAGCTTAGATATTTGGTATGTAGCATCATCTTATGGGCCATTACCAAGATTGTACAAATCATAGCCCTATGGTGATAAATGACCCCGCACCATGGGTCACTTGTTTTACATAGAGTTATATAGAAAAAACTTTAAAAATCTTCTTCTATGAATCCATTAGGCCTAGAGCTTAGATATTTGGTATGTAGCATCATCTTATGGGCCATTACCAAGATTGTACAAATGATAGCCCTACGATGATAAATGACCCCGCACCAGGGGTCACTTGTTTTACATAGAGTTATATAGGAAAATCTTTAAAAATCTTCTTCTTTGAATCCATTAGGCCTAGAGCTTAGATATTTGGTATGTAGCATCATCTTATGGTTCATTACCAAGATTGTACAAATCATAGCCCTATGGTGATAAATGCCCCCGCACCAGGGGTCACTTGTTTAACATAGAGTTATATAGGAAAATCTTTAAAAATCTTCTTCTATGAATCCATTAGGCCTAGAGCTTAGATATTTGGTATGTAGCATCATCTAATGGTTCATTATCAAGATTTTCAAAATGGTGGCCCTTTGGAGATAAATGACCCCGCACTAAGTCTTCTCCTCTGAAACCATAAGGCCCAGTGCTTATATATTTGGTGTGTAGTATTGTCAGGGCTAAAATGTTTAAGATTGAGTTATATCAGAATTCTTGTCTGTTTAAAAACCTTGTAATCAGTTGTAGCAATGGTACTCAGGTGAGCGATCCAGGGCCATCATGGCCCTCTTGTTTGAAATTTGAATGAAAAGAATATAATTCAATTAAAAGATAAACTACTGGATAAATATTTTGCCTGTGGTTTCCATTTGAATTTACGTTAATCATGATTGATATAAATGTTAAGCATAGCTCAGGTACCTCCTATCTTGTATAGGATTTCTATTCGCAGTCATGTGTTAAGACTGTAAATTTAATAGCATTATTTTGCCTTGTATCTTGTATTCACACCATTAATCATTAGTTATTAATTGCATAAATTTAAAACTTTCTAGATCTTTCTAGATCTTGCATGCATCACATTTTCTGCTTGAATGACAATGACAAGGCAGAAATATGATGTACTTTATCTTATGGGATGTGCTTTTGCTGGTAAGCCTTTCATACAGATTTTATTTTTAGCTCACCTGAGCACTACATGCTCATGGTGAGCTTTTAGGGTTGTAGACATTTATAAAAAAACAAACAAGAAATAGCTTCTTATCAGAAACCACCTTGAGTTTAGATAATAGGTATGTAACATGGCCTAGTGGACATCTTCCATCTTTTTTCACATCATGGCCCAAAGGTCAATATTGGCTCCTCCCCATGGTCACTTGATTCCACATAGTCTTAAATAGGAAAAACCATATAAGATTGTCCTGTCAGAACAGTAGCCTAGTGAACCTGAAGCAAGTTTTCAAATCATGGCCCTTAGGGGATCAAAATCCCCCCCCCCCTCTCTCTCCCCCCCCCTTTCCAATCCCCCAATTCAGGGGTACGGTTTTTGTGTATAATTATGATTTTTTGCTGTACTTCTGTATGGATTATGTATTCAGTATGACTGTTATAAATGAAAATAAAGGCAATATTACTCAGTTAAGCGATTGTGACCAATGATTGTCCTAAACTACTGGGCCAGATTTCATAAAACTTTACAGGAATGTTCCTTGGGTGTTCCACTTTCAAAGTTGTTCAAAGAATTAAATTCCATGCTAATATCTGGTTGCCATTGCAACTTAAAGGGAATGAGAAAAATGGCCCCCTTTTTTTTGGGGGGGGGGGGGGTGCTTGAAAATAAAAAATCACATTTCATTAGAAAAACAGATGAAACCTTTTTATTTTGGAATATGTGTAGTTTTCCATATAAAATGATAAAACATTCCAGTGCTCCTTTGTAAAAAGTGGCCATTGCATGTGGTAAATTATTTTTTTCTTTCTCCTTTTGTGTAAAAAAAAAAAAAAAAAAGGCATATGCAAGACTTCCCTAAAGTGCATGCATTATGATAGTGTTATCAGTGAGCCTTTTCTGGCGTAGCTGTGATAAGAACAAGCAAGTCAAATACAATAATACAGTATATTTATTCCACTTAAGTCAGGAAATGCTCATGCCTTTCCAGTATTTTTCAGTGTAGAAATTTAGTTTAGTTTTTTAGTCATCACTTTCTGCAAAACCTACAACCTTGTTATGCCCCCGCATTGAAATATTGGGAGATGGGGGGGTGTCGTTTTGGTCTGTCTGTCACAAAAAAATTTTTAAACTTGACCATAACACAGAAGTCCTTCCACCTACCGCCTCTAAACTCCACAGGTGCATGCACCTTTATGAGCTCTACCCACCAGGTGACCTTGACCTTTAAGTGACCTTGACCCCCAAGGTGAGAGGCCCACACTGGGAGCATGGCGTTCATTCAAACGAAGGTTGTTATGACTGGTTATGACTTACATGTTATTTTGGTAATTTCAAGTTGTAATAGTTTTATTTTTAGATCAGGCTTCATTTTGAGGAGTTACTGAAATAAAGCATGCTAGATATCCTCTTGTTATGCTAATTGTCAGTTTGTTATACATCTATTAATACATCATAGGCAAAATATTTTGATGTAGTTTGTGTTGAGTTTTTTAAAGATGAATTTCTTCATTTAGGAAGAAAGAAAACATCTATCATCATCATCATCATCATCATCATCATCATCATCATCATAAATTATCAGCAGCAGCCACACAATGACAAGCATTGTATGTACAATGGTACTTTACTGTAAGATTATCAAGGAAATGACTCCTACAGCCAGATCAGCCTGTGTGTTTGATAATAATGAATACTGTAACATATGAAGAGGTCTCTGTGGCATGTGGTGTTAGTTGTGACTTATCATCACTTGGTGTAGGTTCAAGTTCTGGCCTGGTCACTCATTGAAGAGGCCTTTCAGCTCCTCCATAACAGTTGCTTGTGCATTTGGGGCTCATTAGCTATTGGTACAGTAAACTCCAACAAAACACCACCACCTTCAGAAAACAACTCCTCACCTGTTCAGACTATAAAATGTTTTCAGTCTAATCTGTTTAAGTGTTTGTGTGTGTATTGGGTTTAACATCCCACCAACAGTATTTCAGTCTTTTGGAGACGATGTCTACTTGAGACAGATATAGTGCTACCACACTGCAGTATCACGCTGTAGACATGTGACATGATATCACACCCAGTCACATTATCCTGACAACGGGCCAGTCAGTCCTGCAACTACCCTTATATGTTGAGCACCAAGCAAGGCAGCTATACCAGTACCATTTTTTTCGACTTTGGTATGTCGCGGCCGGGGATCACACCCACGACCTCCAAATTCTGGGGTTGACGCTCTAACCACTTGGCCACCAGGATCTGTTTTAAGTGAGCCAACATTGTGGTTGAAGTCTGTAAGGTAGATTTCTTGTGTAATCAGAGTTCACTTGTACTACTACTATAGATATGTGGGTGAGGAAAACTTCATATATGGAAAGTTGTATATAAAATTTCAGGGAAAAAAGACTGCACTACATTAGGTTCACTGTGAATCCATATCAAATTCTCTTTTCAGTTCTAAAGGGGTTTGGGATTATTAAAAAATAGACATTATCTACAGACTGTTATTCCAAATTACCTGAAAAATTTGAAGTATTTATAAGGTTGTCATGCCTTGTTTGCTAACAATGGTGGCATGCACTTTAACTGTCACCCTGTAGGCTTAATATAAGAGTTAAAGATATATATCACCATTCAAATATATTAAACTACAATGCTCATTGCTATTCTATCATTATGCTGGGAATGCAGGGTGGGAGGTCAATTGTTGTGTTGATTGGACACATTTAGTGTCTCTCATGGTTCATTGAACATAACCTTGACGCAAAACAGGTGAAAAACACTTCCTGGCAGGTCCCCTTGCCACAAGTATGTCCCATATGTGTGGAATGTACCACTAATTGTCTCCATTTATCAGAAGACAAAAGTACATGAACTTTCTCTCACCTGGTCTGTGTTCAGGTAAGAACCCAGTACCATAAGTGCCTGGTTGTTTTGAGGAGTTGGCAGAAGTAAGATGAGCCGTACTATCTGGTCTGTTATTGAAAGTAAACACATGCAGTATTATCATGCAGGGAGATTTGAATGAATGGAAGACTAGTATGTGTACTGTGGTATGATAAATATTTGGGGATATTGCCAAATGGTTTTGGAATGCTTTAGTGTTGAAACTAGAGGTGATATTGCACATTTGTGGAGCTTCTGAGAAAATAAAGAACTGCTGGCAATGTTGCAGAGAAGGAATCCGTAGTACAGACCTGAATTGAAGACACTGTCAGCACATGGCTGATATTGCTCCATATTTAGATTATGTAAAATAGCTGTGGCCAGAATTAGATTAACGATGTTAATAAGGCTAATTGAGATATTTTCCTCTTCACTTCATAACAAGATCAGATGACTTTTCAGCATTGGAAAACTAACAGAACTGAACAGAATATTTCTTTTATTAATTTTGACTTAAATGTACATAGTATCTCATAATTGGCACATTAAATAATAGGGCTGGGAACCCCAGGTTGGAACTGTACCATGGTCTACCATTGTTTTTAGGTAAATACCGTGGTATGTACCACGATATACTGCACAAAATATTTCAGGACTTGTGTTGAAGACTATTCATATATTTAAATTATGCAAAGAAAAACAAGTCGTCGCCGTCAGCCATTTTTTATTTCCTTTCAAGGTCATTATTTGAAATGAGTGGATATTTCAAATAAAATTATATTTTCTAAGATTTGAATGGAAATCGATACATTTATATCATATCTACGCAGGTTTTTGATGTTGTTGAGCAATAAATTTATCAGTAATAACTGTTTTTGAAAAAATTGTACTCGTTTATTTCCGTAATACAGAAACTACCCAAGTCCCATTATTATTCGTCCTTGTACCGGTTCATACCACAAGCTGCTTCGGACCATGGTTTACCGGTATATCAGTAAAACCACCCAACTCTATCTGATATAGAAAATACAGCCTCATGGTCAGTGTAGAAAACTATGTTAACCCTTTCCCTCATACAGACTCATTTTGACGCACTCAATAGGTACCACATATAGCCTGATCTGTCTTAACCCTTTCCCTCATATAGACTCATTTTGATGCACTCGGTAGGTACCACATATAGCCTGATCTGTCTTAACCCTTTCCCTCATATAGACTCATTTTGACGCACTCGGTAGGTACCACATAAAGCCTGATCTGTCTTAACCCTTTCCCTCATATAGACTCATTTTGACGCACTCAATAGGTACCACATAAAGCCTGATCTGTCTTAACCCTTAACCCTTTCCCTCATATAGACTCATTTTGACGGCCTCAATAGGTACCACATAAAGCCTGATCTGCAGAAAACCACAGTTAAACCTTACCAAATTTAATTACAAAATCCTCATTTCCAGACCACTGAGGAGCAGCGAACAGCATAAAACCTGATCAGCCTGTGAGTTACTCGCAGGCTGATCTGGTTTTATGCTGTTCGCATAGGTCTTTTCATGGTATCCCCTATGAGGGAAAGGGTTAATAAAATTTTATAATGTAGAAGGAGATTATTTCTAAATGATAGCTCTTCCTTAGTAACACTATTTTAATTTTTTTTTGTGTGTGTATCTAAATGAGAATTTAATTAAAACACAGACAATCTAACATCTTAAAACTTGTCTACACATGTACATATACTGCTAAGTCTATAATTACATATCATTTGAATAACTGATCATGTAACATGTCATGTACATGTAGTTACCTTTGGCAACGGTGACTTAAATGCTAGCACAACAACAACATGCAGTTGCTATGAACAGATCTGACAGTATTGCATCAGTGTTTGCTACCAACTTTTGAACAATTAACCCTTTCCCTCATAGAGGACACCATGAAAAGACCTATGCAAACAACATAAAACCAGATCAGCCTGCGAGTAACTCGCAGGCTGATCAGGTTTTATGCTGTTCGCTGCTCCTCAGTGGTCTGGAAATGAGGATTTTGTAATTAAATTTGGTAAGGTTTAAGTGTGGTTTTCTGCAGATCAGGCTTTATGTGGTACCTATTGAGGGCGTCAAAATGAGTCTATATGAGGGAAAGGGTTAAGGAGTTTTGTTATATTTTGTTTATTTCCAAGACACACATCAGTATTCTTTGCCATACTGCAATAAAAATTTATAAGAGGTTTTCAGATTCAGTGCCCACTTACCAATTTAGAAATCCAGGTATTGACCTAACTGTAGACCATGGGTAGCGGACCATTCTCTCTTCATTGTCACTAACCTAACTGCACTTTTGTTATACCTTGTGCACAGTATCTTGTTTATGTTTATGCTATCATTTGGACAAGGGGAAACGGGTATTAAATTCATAAACCATGACTCGATATTTTTGTCCTATAAACAGTGTTACCTCCTGAGCTACTGCATATTCTTGTTTATTCAATTTGATTCGTATGCGTGGTGATGAAGGGGTGATATAGATTTGCCCTTGTTTCTTTGTCTCAAAATCTCAGGTCCTGTACCAGAACTATACCAGTCAGAGTCACAAAACTTAACAGTAATAGGACTTTGTTTTAGACATCTTAGGGTTATAGCTGAATTACTGCCCCTATTTTTGCGAAAAAGATGATGCTGTGACAGGGTGATTTTTGACATGCTTTACTCCGACTGTATAAATGCTAGATTGAAGAAATAGGCACATTCATCTTGATATATTGTTATGCACCTGGGTTTTCAGTTTATATGTTGGTGATGTGCCATTTGTGTTGTAAACATTGATGTTTTGTATCTTTAATTGCACAATAATGCTGTTGTCAGAAGTCACTGTATTTCCCCACTTCTGTGCAGTAGGGGCCATATAGGCATCACTTACCATGTCACGTCCTGTCCTGTCCCGTCTTGTCTTGTCCCACTTTCAAATTACATGAAGACAAGATGGGATGCCGGGGTGTTAATCACCTTTAATGATAGCCATAGTTTGATTCCTGATAGGAAATATTGACAGTTCCACAGCAGAGAAAATAAGGATGTAAAGATATTGGTAGACAAATGTGAAGTTATGATGGTGTTTTTTTTCTGTTTCAGGATACTGTGGAGGTAGTGAGGAAATTCATGGAGAGAGACCCCACACAGCTGAACTTCACATTGATGGCCTTAGCTAATACTGCTGCTTCATAGCTCCTTCATTGTTAGGACAGTGTTCATAAGCTTTATCATCAGCAGCAGCAGTAGAAGCAACAACAGCAGCATTATTACTGGAGCTAATTTGAAAAACTGTGTGCAGATGATTTAAAGTTGGATGATGGTGAACAGATTTTAAAAGAAAATTCAAGAAATGTCTTCTTTTTTTTTGTCTAAGTACTTTGTCATATTGAGTTGAATATTGTATGTTGATGGGGATTTTTTTATATATATTTTCAAATTTTCGGACCAACTTGACTATATAATTACATTAATTTGTTGTGATGCTCAGGTGATACTCTTCCTTAAATTCTGACAAAAGGCAGTCATAAAGTATTTTATTAAGATGAAAGATTTTACACTTAAATACCCCATTGCGAAACATTTTAAATCCTAACAATATTGATGGTTTTCGTAGAGTTGCATCAATTTCTCCTCTTTTTTTTTCAAATCTATTTCCTTCTGTAATCACACGTGTATCATCACTGTCTAAAATTGTGATACTTTCATACTGATTGTGCTATCAATTTGTTACTTTCTCGATGACTAGAAGAAATCATGTAGGTTTATTGAGTTTGATATTTTCATTTTTCCTGACATAACTTTTCCTTTTCTAATGAAATGTTCAAACAGAACACCAAAAAGTTTAATCTTTTTAGCATGTTAACCCATTCCCTCATAGAGGACACCATGAAAAGACCTATGCGAACAGCATAAAACCAGATCAGCCTGCGAGTAACTCGCAGGCTGATCAGGTTTTATGCTGTTCGCTGCTCCTCAGTGGTCTGGAAATGAAGATTTTGTAATTAAATTTGGTAAGGTTTAACTGTGGTTTTCTGCAGATCAGGCTTTATGTGGTACCTATTAAGGGCGTCAAAATGAGTCTATATGAGGGAAAGGGTTAATGATGTCTAGGTTCTTTCTCAA
>CM037777.1:79979224-80029224 GCA_021229015.1 Solen grandis
AGAGTGCAAACAAAGTGAAATCTGGCATTTTTTAATATTAAAAGGGGGATAACTCCTGTCATAATAGGCCAATACAGCCATAATCCAACTTGGCTAAGAGATTATCTAATAAACATGTCATAAGACTGAAGATGATTGCTCAAGAAATGAAGATGCTAGAAAGAAATATGCATTTTTAATATTAAAGGGGGAGCTAATAAGCCGATATAGCCGTAATGGAACTTGGATGAGAGATTATGGTAATAAACATGGTCATTAAGTTTGAAGATGATTGCTTCAGAAATGAAGATACTAGAGTGCAAAGAAACTAATTGTGGACGACGGTTGAAGGGACGGACATTAATCGATCCTATAGCTCATCCTGAACACATGTGCTCAGGTGAGCTAAAAAATAATGAAAAACACAAAGTAAAGGTCCTACAAATCTAAAAAATGACAAATCTATTATCATCAGCATTGCTGTTGACATTACTAGAGCTTGAAGTATACTTACACCCTGCCATACAGCGAGACAACTGACAGATGAACTTCAATTTCACTAGATATGCATGAGATGACAAGATGTTTGAATTAGTCAATAAAGCGGACACTTAAAATGTAAGCCAATCCTAACCAAAATGTCTGTCCCCAAGAAAGAAATGTACATAATTGCCAGAAATCATACAAGAGTTTAAGCTTTAATACAGGAAAAGAGCAATTTGAATGGTATTGAGTGAAGTGAATGAGGGTACCAAGTTTTGATATAAGACTAGAATTCTGAATGGATAATGGACTTCAGCAGTTCAAAGAAAGGAATCAATCAGGAAACTGATTTTGGCTTCATGAATAATGATTCATAAATTAACAATAGATTTGCTGAAAAGACAAGAACACAATGAGAACAGGTAGTAAATAGAGATCATAGGTGTAGGAATGTTTCCCTAGATAGTATATACTTAATTTGTATTTATGCAAGTAATCATATGGAAGGTTTACCTAATTAATTGAATTGAACAAACTAATCACAATCCTGCATATCTATTTAATATCTTGCATGAAATGTACACCTATAGAGACTGCTTGAAATTAAGTGAAACAGCCCCTAGAATTATCCACCCCCTGACATAGAAGACTCCGCTGCTGTACTTGACCTTGATGTTTGTGTCTTAACGACAACAAAGTGATCAATTTATCAAACAAAAAGCAAAGCAAAAATGCACCTTGTTATCTGTTTGATATCACTTGTGTTGAGCCATGTTTCTTCCTTGTACTTCCCACCACACAACTCTACACAGTGGGTAATCTGTAACCTACAACCGCCTACTGAAAGAGAATATGCCCACCTGCTGTTGTCGTTGAACTTGATGATGTTGTTGCTGTTGGTGTGGGCCTGTGTGGACATTACCATCTGGAACAGAGACTCCGGCAGCTCCTCCCCGTCCAACACCAGCTTCCCTCGGAAGAACCAGTGCCGACTGTGCTCACTGGGGTTTAAAACATTACAATCAGATTGCTTTTTACTGTTCAATATAATAAGAATATACTTAAAATATAATTTAAAAAAATTATATCTATGCTCTAATATAGTAATCTAGAAAAATGGCAAGCTCCCAGAAATAACATAAAATCCTGCAAAAAGCATGAATAGGTAACATCATGCAACAGAAAAACAAAGAATCATCTCTCATGTTCTAGTTACCAAGTGACATAAGCATTATCAGATGGGTGGGGTGAGGAAAGCAGATGTCTGTCTTGGAGGTTCTAGGAGGCTGACTGTTCAGAGGCTTAATGACTGAAGTTGATAGACACTTGACAGTTTGTGCACTTGCTACAACAGAGGGTTGCAGCTGAAAGCATTTGTGGTCAACACTATTTAAAGAATTAAGGATGTCAAGAATTTGTGCACAAGGGGTACTACGATACCTCACTGCAGGAAAGAAATGCAATGCATGCACAATCAACAGATAATGATTTATATCATGATGTTCAACATACATGAACACTGGCTATACTATCAGCATGCATTTTAAAATTCAGTATCTGTAATAATTTTTATCGCAATTTCATTCAGATATCACAGATTATAATAATGCTCGCTCATAAATTATGCATGCAACCTTGGAGGAAGTTGTCCTTTCACATGTAACGGTTGCAAGATTATACATATATTGTCTACATTATTATGGGACACTCCTCACAATACCTGACATTTTTTAACTATATTGCATGTGTAAATAATAAAACATTTAGGGTTTAAAGATGTATTCAGTCCAACATTAAAGTTGTATGTTGAAACACTTTGTGAAAAAATATAGCATGCTCATAATATTTCCAGAAAAGCTGAAAGATAGAAACAAAGTTATGTTAAACATAGGAAAAACATAAAATCCACTGACTTTTTAATGCTGACGAATACACACGGAGATTACCTAACATAGTTGGAAAGAATCCGAATAACATTCGGAAATGCTTGGAACGTCATGAATATTAATGTGGCAAAAAAACAGGCTGCATGTTTTTCTTGCCCATTTACATTTAGCTGTACAGGACTGACATTAGTTTACATAAGGCAACCCAGCAGAGTTCCAGTTCCTCATGTTTCTTGGGTATTTTCTATTACTTCAAAAAAGGAAAACATGAAAGCCTCCTATTCTTCATGCCTATTTTGTGATTTTAAATTTTAATATGAAGGGAAAAAGTTTTGAAGTGTGAATAAGGCCTAAAACTATCCAATATTTCATAGATATATACATCTCATCCCTATGGACCTCAATGTGTCTTTTCCATGTTTCAGCCTTTCTTCCTTATATAGAACTTCCATTTTCATTGCTGTCAGAATGTTGTTCAGCCTTTTCGTATTGGTGACCTTTTTGCCCCGTAAACTTATGGTGTATGCATAATTAATTATCAGCAGGCCTTTCTGATAATGGCAGATGCATTTCCGTAAACTTCCAGGACAAGGTTTTATTTTTAAATATACTGGTGTCAAAAGCCATTAACCAGTATACAGTCAAACCTGTCGCAAGCAGTCAATAAAGGGAACATGAGTATGTGACTGCATAACAGAGGTGGTCGCTAAATGGAGGTTTAGAATATAACATAATGCTGGTAATATTAAAAGTGACCGCTTAATACAGGTTGACTGCTTAATACAGGTGACCGCTAATACGTACAGGTTCAACTGTATTTACACAGATATCGTTTTTATATCATTAATGTTTAAAAAAATTGAAGATTTTTCATGTCCAATATCTATTGAAAGTTGAGCCGATTACATCTTTAAATTAAAGCAAACTAATGTAACCATCTTACCTGTTAGACTGGGCTAAATCAAAGCACTCAACACTAGTTGGATTCCTTTTGATCTTTTCCTTAAACAAATTTGTGTAATAATCCAGATCCCAGTCATCAAAGGCCAGACCTGGAAAAAAAAGGTCAACAAAAAAAAGTATGAAGGAAAGTAATAAATCATAAATATTTTCTACTTAAAATAATGAATAATCTTTAATTTCTCCTGTTTTATTTCTATGCTAGTGTGTGTTTCTCCTTATTTAAGTTTTAATAGGATAAAAAGACACATGGACCATTTCTGACAGGAAAAAAAATGTCCATTATTCTATATGGATTATCTAAGATGGGGAGTGGGGGAGAGAAGGAAAGGTAGTTATGGATTAAAAGGGAAGTACTGAAACATGAAAATGGAGACAAATTAGTGAACCAGTAACCTAGGTAACCATGGTCAACAGGTAAACCTAATAAATATACTAGCAAGCATACACCGCAGCAGAAAAGCTAGAAAAAAAAAAAATTAAAATTTTGCTCAAATTCCACAAATAATACTTAGCACTAAGTAATACTTAAATTCTTAACGGGTAAAAAACACATACAAAATATTCAAGGTCATACATAAGATGACATTAACTATTACCTTAATAACTAATATTATTTGCTAAAAAATGAAATATATATTTGGGTTTTTATTAAAGAAACAAGAATGATGAATTTTGCCCCTTAGCATTTGAGTATTACTTAGAATTGTAGCCAGACCTCAATAGTGTCCTCTGAGAACATAAATATAGTAAATTAAAGATTCCTCCGATTTGAATGTACATTGTACTAATGTAAACTACCATTACTAGAAGGAAATCTCATATTTGAAGAAAAACAGCACTTAGGTGTTTTCATGAGTAGAGAATCTAATGTGCATTATAAGTAACAATGGTTAACAGATTCTGATTAACCCTTTCCCTCATATAGACTCATTTTGACGCACTCAGTAGGTACCACATAAAGCCTGATCTGCAGAAAACCACAGTTAAACCTTACCAAATTTAATTACAAAATCCTTATTTCCAGACCACTGAGAAGCAGCGAACAGCATAAAACCTGATCAGCCTGTGAGTTACTCGCAGGCTGATCTGGTTTTATGCTGTTCGCATAGGTCTTTTCATGGTATCCTCTATGAGGGAAAGGGTTAAAAAACAAAGTTTGATACACGGTATCTAAAACAAAGCCAAGGTGGGGGGTATAAGGTATAAGGAAGCAGGACTATATACCACTTGAAATATCCAGCCATGGATTCCACAAACCACTAGCTATCAATAAAAGAATCTGGGGGGTGGGGTTTACAGTTTACCTGTTAAATGCCTCCTTTAGCTGAAAATCATAAATAAGAAAGGGGAAAATTAACTCTTCCTTTAGCTCTTTCACACATTATTCTTGAATCAACCCTACACACATTACAACACTTAAAAAAACTTCATACCTTTAAGCACATGTACAAATAATTTCAATGGTAATTAATTTTTTAAAATTCCCTCATCTGTCGCTAAAAAAAAAAATTTTATAGAAAAAAAAAAAAAAAAAAACACTCAAACTTTCCATAAAAATATGATAGCAGATTATTTAGTATCAGCTGCCTGTGCAAAATGCACAAGTATTGAAGAAGTAAATCAATTAGCAAGTTATAAAGAAATAGGAGTTATCAAGAAATATATCAATGCATAAACTTGAGAAAGAAATCAATTCAGAAGTACTCAAGAAATAATTCAATTACAGGGGTTTTGCTTCTTTTTTTAAAGATAAAAACATGCCAAACCAGGAGTTCATATGCTGATACCTTCCTGTAAAAATATCAAGACCCAAACTGAAATACTATGGGAGATATGCACAACGTAATTTTTCATGCAGTCTAATTAATGGTCCATAACTCTGCTGTAACTTGAGTTAAAACCCTTAGTTCACAAGTTCACTTATAGATATACTTTCCTGTAAAGTTTCAAAACTCTAACTAAAATACTATGGAAAAAATGTGTAACACAAGACAGACTGGCAAAAAATCCCCCCCCACTCCCCCAAACGGGATGGAGACATATTTCACAAATACTTAAAACATAAATCAATTTTGAAAATAGGCAGACAATTTTTTTTCAGCTTTTATGGAGAATTTTGACTGCTGTCCACCTTAAGAGATTTCTACCCTGGGTCTTGATCTCAAACAGTTAGTTGCTTTAATGTATTACAATGAAACCAGACCTGTCACTGTCGATGAAATTGCCTTCACTCAACAATATGAAAAATATCAAACATTTTTGAAACATCACAAGATTCAACAGGATGTTTCAAGACTTCACTCTGTGAAGCAGGAGTATAAAAATGAGGGCTCAGCACAAAAGAGTCTCAACTCGTTCTTAAACACATATAAATTATGACCCTTTTGCGCTGAGCCCACGAAAATTTCTACACATTACAGACTATCTCATGCAGGTTCAGACGCCCTGTCTCAAGGGCACTTAAAAAATTTCAAAAAGAGTAAATATTTGTCAGGCTGAAACCTAACATAATGAACCCCCCACACTCAAGAAAATAGGTGTAAAGTAAGACAGTACACTGGTCTACCTGTGACAAACTCTTCTTATATCTGAACTACTAAAAAGTAATACATAGCGTGAATTAAGTGCAATCTGTTCACACCATTTTAATGATATTAATCATATATTCATGCATTTCTTTTAACTACTTTTCTATATTAAAATGCAGGAACATTCATGAATGCAATAGATCATCTGTAAGTAGTTTGGGACCTTCATGCTTTGCAGAATGATAGATCACCTGTAACACATACAGGTGAGGAAAATGACATTGAGAAAGTCAAGCACATTTTGCACATACGCAACTGAACTAGTCCAGGTAAAAGATACACTATACAGGGGATGATGGGGATTCATAACAAAAATTATCTTTGTAATAAATCTTTTGTATCCTGAGCAATATTTTGCAAGGTAGTTACCTTGAACTTCGTTACACTTTTTAACAGAAGATATCAATAACATACCCAGTTGCATTCAAGCAGAGGTAAATGGTAATTTTCCAACAATGAAGGGAAAATAACTCCTGCTTTTCTGAATAGTTAAAAAAAAATTGTTTATATGTCTAGGTTTAACATAGAAATTACATAGAAATAACAGTATTTCACTCATTTTAGGAACTTCTGTCAACACAAGTCAGATACAGTGCTGCCTAACAACAAAGACAAGTAGAATGATATCACGGCCTGTCACATTATCCTGACATCATAGACAAGAAGCATATCACACCCTGTCACATTATCCTGACACCATAGACAAGAAGCATGATATCACACCCTGTCACATTATCCTGACACCATAGACAAGAAGCATGATATCACACCCTGTCACATTATCCTGACACCATAGACAAAAAGCATATCACACCCTGTCACATTATCCTGACACCATAGACAAGTAGCATGATATCACGCCCTGTCACATTATCCTGACATCATAGACAAGAAGCATGATATCACACCCAGTCACATTATCCTGACACCATACACAAGAAGCATGAAATCACACCCAGTCACATTATCCTGACACCATACACAAGAAGCATGATATCACACCCAGTCACATTATCCTGACACCATACACAAGAAGCATGATATCACACCCAGTCACATTATCCTGACACCATACACAAGAAGCATGATATCACACCCAGTCACATTATCCTGACACCATACACAAGAAGCATGATATCACACCCAGTCACATTATCCTGACACCATACATAAGTAGCATGATATCACACCCGGTCACATTATCCTGACACCATAGACAAGTAGCATGATACCACACCCAGTCACATTATCCTAACACCATACACAAGTAGCATGATATCACACCCAGTCACATTATCCTGACACCATAGACAAGTAGCATGATATCACACCCAGTCACATTATCCTGACACCATAGACAAGTAGTATGATATCACGCCCAGTCACATTATCCTAACACCATAGACAAGAAGCATGATATCACACCCAGTCACATTATCCTGACACCATACACAAGTAGCATGATATCACACCCAGTCACATTATCCTGACACCATAGACAAGTAGCATGATATCACACCCAGTCACATTATCCTGACACCATAGACAAGAGCATGATATCACACCCAGTCACATTATCCTGACACCATAGACAAGTAGCATAATATCACACCCAGTCACATTATCCTGACACCATAGACAAGCAGCATGATACCACACCCAGTCACATTATCCTGACACCATAGACAAGTAGCATAATATCACACCCAGTCACATTATCCTGACACCATAGACAAGTAGCATGATATCACACCCAGTCACATTATCCTGACACCATACACAAGAAGCATGATATCACACCCAGTCACATTATCCTACACCTAGACAAGAGCATGATATCACACCCGTCACATTATCCTGACACCTAACAACCCAAATTTACTATTTTTAAGACTTGGTTCTTCTTCTTTTATTGTAATGGCTAGCAATCATTTTCTAATTATTATGGCCACATTTTAGACCTAACAATCATGGATTTCCCACTTGAGGATCCAGTTTTTGCTGAAGAGACAGCTTTGGAAGAGACCGTAGTTGGATACAGGGAGTCTGGGTGCGATACCCTAGCTCATTCTGTGAATAGACTCCATGGCTCTTTTACTTGCCCAGTGTATAGCACTGATACATGGGAGACAAGTTCCTGAGTAGAACCAGTACTGAGTACTCCAAGTTCCCATAGCAACCCTATTTTGCTGAATGCCAGGCAAGGATGAATCTGGTACCAATTTTATATGTCATTGGTGTGACACCGTCACTGAAAGAAGTGCCCCGGCTGGGATTCAAACCCCAGACCTCCCGAATGCAAAGCAGACATTCTACCACTGAGCTATTGCACCGGTAAACTTTGGTATGTTACAGCCGGGGACTGATCCTACAGTATTCAAGTTACTGGGCAAAGGCTCTAACAACTTGGCCTTTGGGACAAGTATGATATCAGCTTGAAACTGATGTATGTATTTAGAAAACAATTTTATGACTATCATTTCCTGGCAAGTCCCCCATATAAAGGTAAACTGTTAGTTTTATTATTTTCCCATAAATCAGTGTTGAAAACTTACTGTCAAACAAAACTGAGACATATTTGAAACGGATTAATTTCTCAACAATACTACTTTGCCCTAGCCAAAATACAAACTTCATTACACTATAGTAAAAAGACTTAAGCTTGACCCAATCCATTGTTGCACCGGCAAATTAGTCAAAATGTTATAACATCAGCTGTTCTCAATGTCATGAAATTCAAGGCCTAACAAAATATGACATGTGGAATTTCATTATATTCCTCACTTTACAGAGAAAACATAGCTATAATCATGTTTGAAAGAAAGTAAAAATATACATTTACAAGTATATATTACCAAACTAAGAAAAAGTTTATCAAAGACGCTGTTTACAAACCAATATTTTGTACAAATGTACCGGTAATATGTAACCATGACAGTTTCATATAATGACCCTCTTCCACCTTGACAACAATGTGACCTTTTCTAACATGGTGACCATGACCTTTGACAAACTGTGACCTTTGACACTTACCCAGGTCTTTATTTGCCTTTTCCAGGGCAGTTCTGCCTTCCCCCATGATGTTGACCTCAAATACAGACTCAGACTGGACAGTGAGGTCAAATGTGTCCACTGGCTCCAGGTACCTCGTCTGGGTCATCCGGTCATGCAAACTGTCCACAAGCTTGTCTTCTGCTTCAGAGGTTGGCTTGTTGCCATGGTACCTGACCTGGTATCTGGTAGAGGTTTCTATTCTTGTGATCTTGCTCAATCCAATAGACTTACAGATAGACACTGCATTCGTTGACATTGGTGTTGAGAAGTTCAACCTGCAATACAAATTATCCTGAATATAAGTTTTAACTTATGGGTAATGGTAACTACTTTGTTACATGCAAAATGAGGGAAAATGAACTTATCACTCCACCATGTTCTATATTCAAATGGAGTATTGCAACCCTTCCCCTTTGGAATACAATTCTTAGTATTACGCAAGAATCTAAATAAAACTTTAATTTACAATTTAACCCTTCTTGCAATGGTCAAAATAGCAGAAGCCCCACAGCCTGAGGTTTTTCAAGATTGTTCTGATTTGTAATTTTGAACAATTTAGAAATAGGAAGATCTAGGCTTGTTTATCTCATCCTTTAATTTCAAGAACTGTCACTGACAAAATAAATCCACATCAGTTTGAGGACTGACAATGAAGCTGTACTATGTACATATAGATATAAAAGGAGATGTAACAGTTTTGGGTCAGCCCTCTATTTGCATATGCATATAGTCTGTTTCATGGTTACCTTGGTCCGATTTCTATCAAAGTTCTTTCCTCAGAATTTGCAAGAAATGTCTCCCTTTTAAGTAAGCTCTCCTGGAATGGAGTGGCAAAGAGCCAATCCAACTTCTTCTGGTCATCTTCATTCAATGCTAAAAATACCAAAAACAAGATTCTATATTACAATCAGGAAAACTGGCTGTATTTTTTTTACATTTATTAAATCATTCATCATTAATTAACTACATTCTCTGTATGGAGTTAAAACTATGTTGTTATGAACTTAACCCTTTCCCTCATATAGACTCATTTTGACGCACACAATAGGTACCACATAAAGCCTGTTCTGCAGAAAGAAAAACTCAAACCTTACCAAATTTAATTGCAAAATCCTCATTACCAGACCACTGAGGAGCAGCGAACAGCATAAAACTTGATCAGCCTGCGAGTTCAGGCTGATCTGGTTTTATGCTGTTCGCAAAGGTCTTTTCATGGTATCCTCTATGAGGGAAAGGGTTAAATGAAATGTGATCTTAATTTTATACAACAAAAGTATAATCAGTATTATGAAGATCATAATCCATCATGTGAAAAAAATGTAGTAGAGGTATAAAATGGCACTTGCACTCCCTTGCCATTGAGCTAACTTTTATGGTGACCTGGAAGAGTGTCTAAGACGTGCATACCAAATGTCTGAAGTTCAATTCCAGCTTGAGTCAGAAGGATTTTTACATGTGGTTTTAATAATAGAAATATAGATATATATATAAACTTCTTTCCTTTTTTTCTTTTATATCCCATTCTCAAATTCTAACCCGGACTGTAAATAACATAAACTGGTATAAAAAGGCTGTAGGACTTGCTTGAAATGTCTTACTTGTTGCAAGAGGCTGAGGCTACTTGTTGCAAGAGGCTGACATAAAAATCCTCTGAGCAGAGTTGTGCAACATACCTGTATCACTAACAACATAGTAGCATAATTCAGTCTCCAAGCTGCCAAAATTATCAGCACCAAAGGCATCTGTAACCTTCCGCCTGGCGGTCTCCAAAGCTCCTTTGGAAAGCCCTGGGCTTTTGTAGAACTTTGTTATGACCATATCCGTATCTGAAACAAATATGAATTTAATGTACAATTCAGCAATTTTAGTTGATGTAGAATTTTTTTAAGTCAGTAAAATATATTTAAGCTTTTTTGCTTGGGTATAGCATAACCCTTTCCCTCATAGAGGACACCATGAAAAGACCTATGCGAACAGCATAAAACCAGATCAGCCTGCGAGTTACAGCCTGCGAGTAACTCGCAGGCTGATCAGGTTTTATGCTGTTCGCTGCTCCTCAGTGGTCTGGAAATGAGGATTTTACAATTAAATTTGGTACGGTTCAACTGTGGTTTTCTGCAGATCAGGCTTTATGTGGTACCTATTGAGTGCGTCAAAATGAGTCTATATGAGGGAAAGGGATAAAGAGGTCACATCTGGATTTAATGGCTCAGGTGTTAGGAACCATGATCATGTGTAGTATCATGCCACATGCTCATGATGTAGATCACATTTGTTTCTATCAAGTAAACAACCTACTCTCCAAATGGCTAAATACTGTTGATGTGATGAAAAAACTTCATATTGAGGATAACTATGGTTTAACTGATAAGTCATTAAAGATGCAGTTACTTCCCTTCTATAAAAAATTGCATATTAAATGCTGTAAAAAGTTATTTCTTCATTACTCAGTAACTTTGTAATAAATAAGAAGGTTTGAATATGAAGCAAAAAAGTGGGTCACCAGATTTATTACCTTTTTATCTGGGCCTATTTCACATCCTTAAACAAGACTGTTTTTTATTCTTTCATTCAACCACATAAAAATGCCATTCATTAAACAAATAAACTTTCCACTATCACTGCCATGTAAAACTTTGATATTTTTATAACACAGAGCATCATATAAATGCAACATTGGCTAGATATACATGGATAAACTAACAAAAATTCCAGCAAAATTTTATTTAACAAAGGAAGCAGGTTTAAATCAGATTTGGACTGACAGGATTTGAAAAGTCAAAAAGAAACACAACATACTGTCAGCCAATCATGCTTCACCTGCAGTTTGTTTTTTCCATAAGTTGCATGCTGGCATTTTCTTGTAAATATTCATCTCTCTCTCTCTCTCTCTCTCCCTTGCATATTTCCTATTTGACTTTACTGTCTTTACAGTCAAAGAAGAAATCAAACATACAACATGGCAGTGTTTTCCATTAGAGGCAGCTGGTGGCAGATTTGACCGCCTCAAATCCTTACCTCGCCATCTCAAATTATTTAAAAAAAGAGTAAATAAATGGGAATAATTCAAAGAAAATGAAAAAATCATAGGAAAACATATGATCCCAGACCCCCTGCCTCCTACAATTCAAGAAAGTCTTCTACTCTGACTCTTAAGAAAAACCCTGTATGATTGCAGGATATTTGCCAGTGTCTTTAAAAAATAGTTTAAATGAAGATTATAAAATCACTTAACATTTCAAAAGAGGCTGCATTATGATACCTGCTGCCCAGGGTCACTGTGACCTACCTTGGTGCCCCTAAACCATGCTGCCCACTTGTATCCCACCCTTCCCCACTTAGAAAAATTACAAAATATTGAATCTGCCATGGTGAATTAAAATATATTGAAATCAGAAATTAATTCACAATTATGATCCATCACAAGTACTAAATACTTACGAAAAGTGTTGCTTTTTTAACCCTTTCCCTCATAGAGGATACCATGAAAAGACCTATGTGAACAGCATAAAACCAGATCAGCCTGCGAGTTACTCGCAGGCTGATCAGGTTTTATGCTGTTCGCTGCTCCTCAGTGGTCTGGAAATGAGGACTTTATAATTAAATTTGGTAAGGTTTAACTGTGGTTTTCTGCAGATAAGGCTTTATGTGGTACCTACTGAGTGCGTCAAAATGAGTCTATATGAGGGAAAGGGTTAAACTTAACAGATCAATGCTAACACAGTTGCTCTACAGATTTGTTATTTTTGAAGATTACTACAGCTATAACAGGAAATACTGATAAGATCCAGCTCACTGTACAATATACTTCAGCTCCGTCAACCATTACTTGCCGGATGCAAATACTTATTGTTTTGAAACAAGCACATCTGTGCACACGTCAACAACAATGGAAAAGCCCTCTGAGCACTTAACTATATCAACAACATTGAGACGTTACACACAAGTGGACCTGTTTAAGACTCTTGTGGTGTCATCACACTGATTTAACTGCTGCTGTTTTTAAACTAAAGAAAAGAGACATCATCTTTTAAGAGTGTTACACTTTTGTAAGAATAAAAATACATGTATGTTTATAAGTAGGTCTGACATATATTTTTTACTTTCACAATTATATTATTTTCATACTTCTTCTTGTCATACTGAGATTTATTCAAAAGGCAGATAATTAGAAACATGTGCAAGGTCTGGTTACATATGCCTTTATGTGAGAGGTTCACTGTTAGGGCTCCATATCAGCCAGAATTATTTTCATAGTAATTATTTTGTATTGATTCAAAATGATCAATATTTCAATACATGTGTAGATCATGTTATCATATTTCAATCCACAAAATGTAGATAGAGCAATGAAATACAATGTGTTCATTTAGTAGTAATAACCATTGACAGATTATGGACAGGTTTTTTCAGGCTTTTTTTCATCAGAAGTAGGTCAAGGTCACAAGTTCAAATGTATAATGTAAAGGTCCCTCCACTTAAGAAGCTGTCCAAATATTGAAGCAATCCTAAGAAGGATATAGAAGATACAGTAGATTTTAACAAGATGGCCCTGTGTCGCTCACCTGAGTAAGATTGTTGTGTTAGACATGATGACAAAAAATGTGGCATCTTAATATTTTAGCTCTAGGCCTTGCAGTTTCAGAGAGGATTTTTAAAGATTTCACTTTAACAAGAGGGCCATGATGGCCCAGGATCGCTCACCTGAGTATAGGGTTACCCAAGGAACATCAGTCTGTATTAAAACATTTTGAAATCTGGCCAGTAGTTTTGAAGGAGATGATCCCTGCAAAGTTTAACCAAATTCTGTCTAGCAGTTCCAGAGGAGATTCAATATATATATCTAAGGCAAATAAGTCCAGCCCCTTTGCGTCCATATTTTATTTTGGATCAGAATAATTTTACCAACTTTTTTGAAGCTTCACCCAAGGATCATCCCTGCCAAATTTAATCAAATTCTGTCCAGCGGTTTCAGAGGAAATGTTGTTGTTGTTGTTGTATTGGGGTTTACCGTGGCTGCGATAGTATTTCAATCATATAGCGACGTCCAGCTAATTACACGTGGAGGAAGACCCCAGAGGTACCCGGGTAGAACCACCGACCTACCGCAAGCCAGCTGGAAGGCTTCCTCACATGAAAAATCCAAAGTCCCTACTGGGATTCAAACCCACAGCGGTGAGGGGCTGAGAGATTTGTAGTCCATGACTGTAACCGCTCGGCCACTGCGGCCCCTCAGAGGAAATGTTATTTTAAGATTTCACTTTAAAATACATATAAGGCAAATTAGCCCCGCCCCTGGCAGCCATGTTTTTTTACAGATCGGAATAATTTTAGCAACTTTTGTGAAGCTTCACCCATGGTGGCCATGTTTTTCTATGGATCGAAATAATTTTATAAAATTTTGTGAAGCTTCACCAAATTAACATCCCTGCAAAATTTAATCAAATTCTGTCCAGTGGTTTCAGAGAAGATGTGGTTTAAAGATTTCACTATACACATATAAGGCAAATTAGCCCCACCCCTGGCAGTCATGTTTTTTTATGGATATGAATAATTTAAGAAAATTTTGTGAAGCTTTACCAAATGATCATCCCTACCAAATTTAATCAAATTCTGTCCAGCGGTTTCAGAGATGTCGTTTAAAGATTTCACTATATACATATAAGGCAAATTAACCCACCCCTGGCGGCCCTGTTTTTCCCCCCGATAGGAATAATTTTAGCAATCTTGGTAGAGAATTACCCAAGGAACATCTGTACCAAATTATTTTGAAATCTGGCCAATAGTTTCGAAGAAGATGATTTTTAAAGTTTTCATATTTTTTTTTCTTTCTGTTGCCATGGCATCCAGAGTTCTACATGGATCAGGTTAATTTTAGCAACTTTTGTGAAGGTTAACCCAAGGAACATCCCTGCCAAATCTAATCAAATTCTGCCTAGCGGTTTCAGAGGAGATGTCGTTTAAAGTAAATTGTTGACGACTGACACAGGGTCATCACAAAAGCTCACCTTGAGCACTTTGTGCTCAGGTGAGCTAAAAAGCAGTTAGATTTTTTGCAAATGTAATTTACACACATGTAATATTCATACAAGCATGAATTATTACCAATACTATTACCGTTAAGTGTTAACAGCACCACAGTCAATTGGTAAGGAACATCACTGAAAATCCAATGATTTAGTAAAACATTTAAGTGCTTCAGAATATATTGTAACTGTATCTCAGGATTATTTTTTGCCAACAGAATAACTGTTTTGTTTTACAGTAATTTGATTTTTGGCAAAGGCAAATAAAAAAATTACTTTTTTCCTGTGGGTGCAACAATGCATAGGGGTTAATACTTAATTTATGGATAGGAGTGGTGAATTTTGAAATAAATAATTAATATTACAATTAGCTTTCAGTTCTAAAAAGTTTAACATTTCAGCTTGCCTCACTTACATAACAATTTATTGTCTCATAGACTTCAGTTTATCTATTCATGCACAAAACCTTTTGTTCCACTTTTATTATTTATGCATCAATATGATGATGCCCAAAGGCGTAACTCTTTTACTACTAACTAGCTCATGTTTGTTTTCGAAGTTTATCTTTTGATTTCCATCACAGGACTTCCATGGGGACTCATAACATTGATTGCTTTAATAATAAATTTATTACTTTTAGCCATTTTTGGTGTTAGGACAGTGAAAGTGATTTCGATCGAAAGCTTGGAGTCTGGTGCAATTATAAAATAAACATAGGAGTGTTCTCTGGAACATGTGTCACCTGCTAAAGTGTCATCAGAAAAAGACAGATGACGGAAAAGTGATCCCTATGTTTCTCCTCTTCCTACAGCAGATGACACAAACAAGAGGACCATGACGGCCCTAAATCGCTCACCTGAATTCAACTGCTTGAGAGAAAATGCTTTAGTAAGGAAAAAAAATTACACATAATAAATTATATAGTATTTAAATTTTATTTATTTTTACTTCTGGTGGCCATCTTGGTAGGCAGACCTAATGAATTTTAGCTATTTTTGCCCAGTACCACCTAAGGATCATTCCTGTAAAGTTTCATCAAAATCTGCTCAGCAGTTTAGGAGATGTCATTTAAAGATTATTCTATTTTTAGCACTGGCGGCCATCTTGGTTGGCAGACTGGAAAGATTTTAGCCATTTTTGTGCAGTATCACCCAATAATCATTCCTATTAAATGTCATTAAATCCTGCATTGCGGTTTAGGAGGAGATGTCGTTTAAAAAAAAATCCATTTTTAGCTCTGGTGGCCATCTTTGTTACCTGATCAGAATGATTTTAGCTATTTTTCTCAATACCACCTGTATCATTCCTGTAAAATTTCATCAAAAACTGCTCAACGGTTTAGGAGGTGATGTTGTTTAAATCAAAAGTTGACAACAGACGCCAGACAAAGACTAATCACAATACCTCACCTGAGCAAAAATCAAAGTCTCATTCAGCACAGCACCTAAATCAAACGACTGTGCAGCTATAAGCACACAAAATTATACTGATGTGAAGCAGAAAGCAGTTTCATTAGAAAAATATAAAACTTGACATCCTGCATATATTTCAAACACACATGGAAAATTAATACAAATTAATAACCTTAAATGTTTACGTTTGTTATGCAAACAAAATGAGTGAGAGTTAAAATTTTAATATTATAATATAAAGGTTATTAACAAGTATATATATATATATATATAAAGTATGATGTTCAGTCAGTAGTGAATTAGTTTAAGCATTTATTTCTTAAAAATTCATACAAAATGGGTATTTTCCCATTAAAAAGAAAGCCCAAAAACCAACCAGAATGTACATACAGCCGTCCAAATATCCAAAGCCGTCCAAATATCCAAAGTTCCCCCGATGGTCCCACATGCAAGGAAATTGTTCCAATAATACGCCTCTGACAAGTGAACTATATATTAGATCAAGTACAAAAGTATATAGCAAGACCAGCAGTCACGCATCCAAACCATATCCCTACTGACTTTGCAAGTCAGGAATAGCCAAGTGCAAACAAGAGCTGTTTTTAAGAATTCTAATGCTTGATTTTTTTTGTGCTTATCAATAAAAATATATATTGCAACTAAAGACCAATAAGAATCTCTGAATTATCAAAATGTACACAAGCAAAAAATAGTTATTCCAAGTTTTAAAACAATATCGTTAAGGGTCCAGTGAAAAAGTGAGTTGGTACAAAAAGATTAATCAAGTTGGAAAAGAGGCATAATTATGTCAATATCCAAGACAGAGTTATGTACTCTTGTCATGTTCAAATAGAGGGGATGGTCATAAACAGGTATTCAGAGATTCAAAGCAATAACTCTAAAGGGTTAATTGAAAATTTGTGGTGGTATGAAAACCTTAACCTAGATTCTAAATAAAAAGGGGCATAACTAAATTAAATTCACAACAGGGTTATGTACTCTTGCCTAACCCCCAAACACAGGTATGCATTTTCATGGAGTATGAAGGCCATCCATGAAAAGAAATTGGAGATAATAGCTATGTTAATACAAAACATTTAACAGTTTTCTAAGTCCGAAATTAATAGGGTCATAATTATGCAAAAATGTTTGGATGAGTTACTGTTCCTGTTTCTACTGGTTGGTCTAATAATAAACAAGAGCACCACAAAGGGTGGCAATATATGCCCAAAGGTATTGTAAGGTGGGCGAAGTTGTTTGCGGATTCTATCAAAGGCCGAATTATTTTTTTTATCATATTCACAAAATGCTGACATGAGAAAAGCACTTTTGACTCCGACATTGTTTGCTGATATATCTACATTTACTTTTGAAAGTTTAAGATCATAAACCGCAGCCTTCATATACATCTACATATAAAGGCAAGTATTGTTGGTAAGTTTAAACCACATCTCTCAGTAGTGGAGGAGGAGTTGCATTCATGAGAACCTACTTATAAAACTGCATAATAGGGCTGGGTATCGCCAGCAAAAAAGTATCCCAATGTATCATGATATTGTAGGCTCGATATGATACTTGCTACCGTAAACATGTGTGTATTGTGCGCATTTCTATGACTTCAATTTGAATTTCCGAGAAGGGGTGCGCACAATACATGAGAATTCAGTTTTTCCTTCGTGTTTCCAAACTTTACCCCACCCACTAGGAAGCCATATTGGCGATCAGCAAAGTCTATATGATTTGAACTCATATTTTAAATTGGTTTTAAAGCTCTATCATATATACTTGCCAGAAAATTGTTGTCTGTTTGTGATTTCTTTAATATAATTGTGAAAGAAGTGTTTAGGAATCCATTGTTCTCGTTTGTTTATATATCACTGTAAATCATTCAGAACTCGTTCAGTACTGTACTTTACATAATTCATTGACATGAAGCCAAATGCGATATTCGACAAACCATGACTGTCCTTATGATATGATTATACAAGTTACTGGTGTTGTATGCAACACATGAAGTCCCCTACCGGCTCCACCTTGACTCAATATGGTAATCAATAATATTTCCGTTACCATAGCAACCACAATTTTAGTCGAAGAACAAAAATAAAATGATGTAAAGTCATATACCAAGTTTCATCAAGTTAGCTTGCTTAGTTATAAAGTTATTGTGGGATCCCATTTTTGCCATATTTTCACTATTTCCATTAACATAGCAACCACAATTTAAGTTGAAGAACAAAAACAAAACAACGTGCAAAATCGACACATTGCCATCTAGTAATATACCAAGTTTCATCAAGTTAGCTTGCTTAGTTATAAAGTTATCGCGGGATCCCATTTTTTTGCCATATTTTCACTATTTCCGTTACCATAGCAACCACAATTTTAGTCGAATAAAAAAAATAAAACAATGTGCATAATCTACACATTGCCATCTAGTCATATACCAAGTTTCATCAAGTTAGCTTGCTTAGTTATAAAGTTATCGCGGGATCCCATTTTGGCCATATTTTCACTATTTCCGTTACCATAGCAACCACAATTTTAGTCAAAGAACAAAAATAAAACGACGTGCATAATCTACACATTGGCATCTAGTCATAAACCAAGTTTCATCAAGTTAGCTTGCTTAGTTATTAAGTTATCGCGGGATCCAGATTTGAGCGGACAGACAGACGGACGGACAGCTGGAGGGCAAACCTAAAGTCCCCTCCGGTGTGAACACCGGTAGGGGACTAATAATCAGCTGATTGTTTTTAGTACATTCAGATAATATTCTAACTAGTAGGTTCCATTTTGGACAAAACTGTTTGGTTAAAAATAATTGTGTACTTCAAATTCCAAAGGAACTTGCACAAACAAGAACAAGGTGTCAATTTAAAGACAATTACTCAAACTATTGGCCAAAATGAACATTAACGTAACAATGCAAGATGAATGTGGATACTAGAGGTGGGAATTACGATCATCGCTGACTGACTTTCAGAAGCAGTAGAACTTTTATTACCTGTAGTTCAATCGAATATCCGCAAAACACCCGGGGCTAAACAAAATGGCGACCTCCTCGATGTACAAAAAATGAGTGCGCATTATAGAAGGGAAATAGATTTTTACCAAGGTTTTGAACCTCAAACTCAGGATGCTCACTATACATGAGTGCACACAATACACACATGTTTACAGTAATATATAAATAATGTAGTTCTAGCATGGCCAACCAATAGTTTTCTGCTGTAAATTAGATTTCCATGTCCATGTTACTATGCCGCTTAGACACATGGACAAATGATAGAAAATTTTAAATTTAAAAAATCTTCTTTTATTTTATTTTGAAATTTAGTCTACCGGTCAATCTAGTCAACAAAAGGTAACAACAACGGAAATAGACACTTTATGCTGAAGATATAAGCTGCAGGCCAAGCGGCATATTCAATTTTGCTGGTTTACACCAAAAACTGTCATCCATTGAAGTATCGTTTGAGAATCGATTCTTGAGGTTAGAATCACGATTAGGTATCGTCAGCAAAAAAAGGCGATATATCTATGCATCAATGAAATCGACCCAGGTCTTCAGCATATAAGAAAAATTTAATAGGGGCCTGACTCTTAAAAGTTGCATGTGAGCACA
Organism: Solen grandis; assembly: GCA_021229015.1. NCBI lineage: Eukaryota > Metazoa > Mollusca > Bivalvia > Adapedonta > Solenidae > Solen > Solen grandis. The sequence continues at coordinate 79,999,244 of CM037777.1, forward strand.
AAATTCAGCCTTCATGCACATCTACATATATATTAGGGCAAGTATTGTTGGTAAATTGAACCAAATCCTTCCAGCAGTGTAGGAGGATTTGTGTTCAAGAGATTCTGTTAACCCTTTCCCTCATATAGACTCATTTTGACGCACTCAATTTCCAGACCACTGAGGAGCAGCGGACAGCATAAAACCTGATCAGCCTGCGAGTTACTAACAGGCGGATCTGGTTTAATGCTGTTCGCATAGGTCTTTTCATGGTTTCCTCCATGAGGGAAAGGGTTAAAGGACAAACAGACAGACGGACCACTGAGGGTATAACATAATACAACCCTTTGGGTGTATAAAAACACATGTGAAGTTTGAGAGACATCTTTTGAGTAAAATGGAAAAATTGGCAATGTTAAACAAAACTTTCAACACTTTTGTAAGTCCAACAAGACTGCTGGCAGACTATGCGAAAACTTTTCCTTTTTCACAGGACATTGCGACAGGTAAACACCAAATTTTTACCTGTCGCAGTAAATTTTACCTGTTGCGACATATTTTTACCTGTTGTAACGATTTAATTAACAGTATTGAGTAAGAACTTTTTGATATCTTGATTTCAATCACTTTATTGCAAGTATTTTACATTAATTTAATACTTTATATAATGGATAATCAAACTGTTGGCCATTTTTAGTTTTTCTCTGTTTTACATATAAAACACTGGTTCTAGAACAGCAGAATAACCACACACATTGGTATCTGATTAATAAATTTTAAAAAAAATTTTTAAGGAAGTATTAATGCAAAATGTCAACAGTTCATCTTTAAAAGTCTGCTCCACTATTTACTTCTGTTTTTGTTCGGTCAATTTTGAAACAAGCAATACGAATATTAGAAACCGTAGCCCTCTGTTCCCCCAATGCATGGGATTATGACTGAAACAAAAACAAAAACTTCCAAATGAAATAAGTAAAAGAAACTGGTAGGAAATGTTCAATAATTATTAGGTCTCCGAAACAAACTGTCTTATTGTTTTTACTCCGTTCCTTCTTCTTTCATGCACTGGCAACTCTGTATAGGCCTTATCTCGAAGACTGCGCGACATATCTTTACAAAACTTCATATGATCATAGTCCTCAACATGAAATGGTGCCTCCCAGACTTTTGTCAATGGGGGGTCCCTGGGGGTCAGGCCCCAACCCCTCAAAGATGGCTTTTTGCATAAACAAGTGGCCCTAATCTGAAATATATTCAGTCAAAAACTATCTGCCACTATAATATGATACCAATGGACATATTAAAGAAGTTTCAAATCAAAACCATGCCTGGTTACTGAAATATAAACATTCCTTCTTTTATCTTTAACCAAAATTTCTAAGTTAAAAAGGGGCCATGACTTGTACAATATGTATATTCCATCAAAAGTAATCTACCTTGATAGTATGATACCCCTAAGCATACTAAAGATGTTTCAAATCAATCACATGACTGGATACTGAGATATGAGCATGAAAGTACTTTGCATGCAAAACTTTAACCAAAATTTTTAAGTTAAAAAAGGGGCCATAATTTGTAATATATTCCATCAAGAGTAATCTACCTTGGATGTCTGATGCCCCTTAACATATTCATAAACTTTCAAGTCAATTCCATGAATGGTTATTTAAAGGTACAAGCTGAATTGCAGCTTGTAAGCAAAACTTTAACCAAATTTTCTATTGCATGCAAAACTTAAACCAAAATTTCTAAGTAAAAAGAGGCCATAATTTATATTAAATTCAATCAAGAGTTATCTACCTTGGTTGTCTGATGCCCCTGAACATATTCATTAACTTTCAAGTCGATACCATAAATGGTTATTAAGATATAAGGTTGACAGTAACTTGCATGCAAAACTTTAACCAAAAGCTGCAAGGCAGACGCCGACGCAAGGGTGACTACAATAGCTCTCATATTCTTCGAATAGTCAAGCTAAAAATATATTTTGGTTAAATATTTCAAATTTTCAACCCTGAATCATATATGTTTTCCTCATAATGAGTAGAATTGCAAAGTACTACTTTGGTGTCCCCCAAGGTCACCCAGGGGTCAGGCCCCATCCCTTCAATTTTACTTATGACCTTATATCTCAAAAAATGTTCAGATCCCCACCCCTAAACCATATATATTCTTGTTCCTCATGATGAGATGGATTGAATGGTACTTCTTTAGTTACCAACCTACCTACCCACCTAAACAAGAAAGTCAGTAGAACTGACAGATGCTCCCCGAAGAACGTCATTGTTACAAATAAGACCTTGGTCAATGGGTGGGAGGATGTAGGAACTGGGTCAAGCCGAAGATATGCCATCTCCTCTTTGTAATAAAGCTTCACATAAAGTTTTGTTGAAATCAAGCTATTAGTTCCTGAGAGATAGCCCGGACAAGAATCATACTAGATATACCGTTTGCATAAAAGTCAAAGGACCATAACTCTGTGAAAAATTGAGGGACAAAGTTACCCCCATGATATGCAAATCTTCTCTTGGTAATAAAGCTTTCCATAAAGTTTCGTTGAATTCAAGCCATTATTTTCTGAGAAATAGCCCAGACAAGATTCATGCAATATGTACTATAGGCCGAAAAATCAAGGGGCCATAACTCTTTGAACAAGAAAGTCAGTAGAACTGACAGATGCTCCCCGAAGAACGTCATTGTTACAAATAAGGCCTTGGTCAATGGGTGGGAGGATATGTTGAAATCCCCATTCCTAAATCATATCTATTCTCCTCATCAGATGAGATGTTTTACCAACTCTAATTTGGAGACTTAGTAACAGTTTACTATTTAATATGATAATACGTGTTACTCATCAGATCTTTCATTGATTTTTTTAAAGTTTTTATACTACTAAAAATTAAGTCATACATTTCAATGTGTGCTCATATCAAAGAGGTTAACCAACACTCTTGACATATGACTGGATATTTGAAATAGTGTATAATGGCCTAAACAACAATTAGCTGACATGATTATGATTGACATTACTAGCATATTGAATTTTGTGGGGTTTTGTTTAAATGATATCTCCTGTTAAATTAGGCAAATGACATGAATATTAGTCAACAACATGGTAGTAGGGGCCATAACTCTCTTAAAAATTGAGGAACCAGGTCACGTCAACGATATGCGTATCTACTCTTGGTAATAAAGCTTCCCATAAAGTTTCATTGAATTCAAGCCATTAGTTCCTGAGAAATAGCCCGGACAAGAATCATGCAACATGAACTATAGGCCAAAAAGTCAAGGGGCCATAACTCTGTGAAAAATTGAGGAACCAGGTCACGCCGACAATATGCGTATCTATTCTTGGTGATAAAGCTTCCCATAAAGTTTTGTTGAATTCAAGCCATTAGTTCCTGAGAAATAGCCCGGACAAGAATCATGCAATATGTACTATAGGCCAAAAAGTCAATGGGCCTTAACTCTTTGAAAAATTTAGGAATTGGGTCACGCGACGATATGCGATTTACTTTTGGTAATAAAGCTTCCCATAAAGTTTTGTTGAATTCAAGCCATTAGTTCCTGAGAAATAGCCCGGACAAGAATCATGCAATATGTACTATAGGCCAAAAAGTCAAGGGGCCATAACTCTGTGAAAAATTGAGGAACCAGGTCACGCCGACGATATGCGTATTTACTTTTGGTGATAAAGCTTCCCATAAAGTTTTGTTGAATTCAAGCCATTAGTTCCTGAGAAATAGCCCGGACAAGAATCATGCAATTTGTACTATAGGCCAAAAAGTCAAGGGGCCTTAACTCTTTGAAAAATTTAGGAATCGGGTCATGCTGATGATATGCGCATCTCCTCTTGGTAATAAAGCTTCCCATAAAGTTTCGTTGAATTCAAGCCATTAGTTCCTGAGAAATAGCCCGGACAAGAATCATGCAATATGTACTATAGGCCAAAAAGTCAAGGGGCCATAACTCTGTGAAAAATTGAGGAACCAGGTCACGCAGACGATATGCGGATCTACTCTTGGTGATAAAGCTTCCCATAAAGTTTCGTTGAATTCAAGCCATTAGTTCCTGAGAAATAGCCCGGACAAGAATCATGCAATATGAACTATAGGCCAAAAAGTCAAGGGGCCTTAACTCTGTGAAAAATTTAGGAATCGGTCATGCTGACGATATGCGCATCTCCTCTTGGTAATAAAGCTTCCCATAAAGTTTCGTTGAATTCAAGCCATTAGTTCCTGAGAAATAGCCCGGACAAGAATCATGCAATATGTACTATAGGCCGAAAAGTCAATGGGCCATAACTCTTTGAAAAATTTAGGAATTGGGTCATGCTGACGATATGCGCATCTCCTCTTGGTAATAAAGCTTCCCATAAAATTTTGTTGAATTCAAGCCATTAGTTCCTGAGAAATAGTCCGGACAAGGAAAGTGTGACGGACGGACGGACGAAGCGGCGACTATATGCGTCACCTTCGGTGAGCATAAAAAATGTGGGTCGGGTAACTCCAAACATAGAATTTTTTAAGGTCAGCCTAATTGAATACTGGAATGATCGAAGAGTGCATAGAATATAATGAAAGCATACATTTGTACAATGTTACGATCTCTGTAATTAAGTGATCTCAGATTCTATTCCTTACCATGTTCATTATACAGTATAGAGGGACAAAAATCATAATTCTGCGGTTCTAGTGTCTGTGATATAACACTATCCTAATCAGTCGTTCAAAACTCACACACATGTAAAAATGTGAGACCTGCAAAATAAGTACATGTACAGAAATAAACCCTTCCCCATTACAATGAGAAATTATTTTTTGCGCAGATAATATACAATGCAAAAACTAAAGTTCTGTAAGTTTTGTGAATTTAATAAGAAATCAGCTGAAAAACTCTGTTCTTGTCAGGAGCTCTCTTTTTTGGTTTGTTGCTTAAACAAGCAGGCAATTTTCAACCCGGCATAGCATCCATAGAATATCTAAAAAAAAAACTCATTGTCAGCAAAATCTAGATTTAATTATTTACAATAATGAATATTGAAATGGAAAAATTTGAGCCTGATAATGAATTAAATTGAGTATGACATTGATTATTCATAATGAAAAGCTAAAAAAGAAAATGCAACTTTTCATGGATGCATGATTGTTGACAGATAAAAAGAGAGTTTTCTGTATTTTGTTTCCATTACGATATATTAGTAACTAATTGCCAAGAGCCAGATTGAAATCATAACTGCTTGGCCATCATAATCATAACATAATTGCTAAGAATAGCAATGAAAGCTGTTTTTCGAAGAAAGTGAAGTAATTTTCAGAATGAATTTGTCGACATAAGCTTTGGAAAAAAAATCTGGACATGTCCAATTGACATTCGCATTGACTGTGCTTGTTATCGTCAAATGGCCCAACCATGCAATATTATCAACTAACGGTCATAATTCTAGAGCGTGTGGGACATTTTGACTTGCTTTCAAAATCGATTGAGATACTGTACCAATACACATTGTCACAAAGTTTGGTAAAGATCAGTTCATGTTTGTCAGTGTTGGAGAGCAGACACTGTTAATTTTGCAAATTTTCATCACTCTAGAGTAATCCAAATAATATGGCTGGTTATTGATCTTGGTTGACATATTGTGCTTATTCACATTGTGACTGTGTTTGGACAAGATCGGTTCATGTTTTTTTTTTAGAGTTAGAGAGTGGACACCGTTAATTTTATAGAAATCTTTCATCAATTCAAGGGCCATAACTCCAGAGTGTGTCTGGGACATTCTGGCTGGTTATCAAACTTGACTGAGATGTTGTGCCTATACACATTGTGACCAAGTTGGTAGGGATTGGTTCACGTTTGTTCGAGAAAGTGAGCGGACAACATTGGTGGACGCCATCTGCCTGTCCAGCCACTGCAAGTGAATCCATAATACGTCCTATCATTTGACTGGCATATAAAAAGGGCCCTAACTATGCAGAATTCAGGGGGTTTTCTCACCATTTTGGGCACATGATCAAACCCCCAGAAATGGAAATTTTTGTGTCATTATATGGTATAACAAGTCTAACAAGAGGGCCAAGATGGCCACGTGTTGCTCACCTGAGTAAGATTGCTGTCTCAGGCATGATTACAAAAATATGGCATCTAAAGTGTTTGCAATGGTTTTTTTTAACATTCAGTGTTTCTTCCAGCTCTGATTTTTAGGGGGTCATATTTGACCCCCTGTACCAGAATTTTGGGGTCATTTGAAATTTTAGAGGGTCATACCCTAAAGCAAAGATCGAGAAAGAATTTTCTTCAATAGGATAATGGCCCTTTCTGAGGCAAAATCAATGTGACATTTTATGAAACAACTTCAACTGGCTTTTTATAGTGACCCTAAGTCTAAAGTGCATTATAATAACAACAAGAGTGCCAGTGATGCCACAATATACGCCGCCACAAAATATAAAGACCAAGAGGGGTCTTTTAATTATTGCTTTTAACATTTCTGTAAGCATAACCTCATAATGAAGTCTGTAAGACCAATTAATTTAGCTGAACAGAGATAGAACCCTAAAAATGCTTCCAATATGACAGTAGGTCAAATAGCAGTATCAATTTGAATCCTTTTTTCTTTCTCCCCATAACTCTTGCAAAAATCACTGTACCAGAAAATCCTTGCCTTATGCACTTTTACCTGTTTAGAAACTTGAGTTGTGTTTTAAAGAGACCATGTTTAGAAAGGCATAACTATTGCAAATATTGATGAACATCAAAGCCCCTGCTTTGTGCATATCTACCCAGTATAGTAATGACATTGCCCAAGTTTTGAAAAGATTAGGTCAGAAACATACAAAAAATTGCATTCCCAAAGCTGAAATATCAATCAGCTAAAAAGACTAAGTTTCAGGGGACACAAATCTTGCAAAAATTAATGACCAAAAATCGCCACTTCATGCACATTTACCCATTTAAGTAATGACATTGACCAAGTTATAAAAAGATTCATTCAGAAATGTAGGAGGAGTTGCGTTCACAAGGCTGCAATATCATTCAGCTACAGAGACTAAGTTTCAAGGGACACAAACTGTAAAAATCAATGAACCAAAATCACCACTTCATGCACATCTACCCATTATAGTAATGATATTGACCAAGTTTTGAAAAGATTCATTCAGAAATGTAGGAGGAGTTACGTTTACAAGGCTGCAATATCAAACAGCTACAGAGACTAAGTTTCAAGGGACACAAATCATGTAAAAATCAATGAACCATAAAATCACCACTTCATGCACATCTACCCATTATAGTAATGATATTGACCAAGTTTTGAAAAGATTCATTCAGAAATGTAGGAGGAGTTGTGTTCACAAGGCTGCAATATCATTCAACTACAGAGACTAAGTTTCAAAGGGACACAAATCATGTAAAAATCAATGAACCGGAAAATCGCCACTTCATGCACATCTACCCATTATAGTAATGACACTGACCAAGTTTTGAAAAGATTCATTCAGAAATGTAGGAGGAGTTGCGTTCACAAGGCTGCAATATCATTCAGCTACAGAGACTAAGTTTCAAAGGGACACAAATCTTGTAAAAATCAATGAACCGGAAAATCGCCACTTCATGCACATCTACCCATTATAGTAATGACATTGACCAAGTTTTGAAAAGATTCATTCAGAAACGTAGGAGGAGTTGCGTTCACAAGATATGGACGTACGGACGTACGGACGTACGGACGTACAGACGTACGGACGTACGGACGTACGGACGGACAGACGGACAGACGGAGAAGATGACGCCAATATACGACCGCCTCCGGCGGCGTATAACAAACTCAAACCATCATAAAATTGAAACTTTTAAGAAAATATGTGAAATGACAAAATAATATTTTAATTGAAAAGTTGCAGAACAACATGTATTATATAATTACAAAAAATGACCGTCACAGAAATAAATGAAAAATACTATAGTCTAGAAACCATACAATGGACAATCTTACATATTACATTCCACATTCATCACTGTAACAGTACATGACTGCTAGAAATTATTTCTTTTTTTTCTCTCCATATTTCACAAAACAGAACAGGATTCACCGTACTTCCCGTATACCGTACGGAATAATCAGCACACTGACCATGTAAAGTACAGTATGTGCTTGTGTCAGTTAAAAAAGGTCAGGCAAAACAGTTACTCAATTGAGGGCAAGCAATTAACCTAATGTGACATAAGTTTCTTGTTATCAGTAGATGTTCTTCCTAGTTTCATTTTGGACAATACTGTCTTGTTTGGTTATCAAATTTTGTGTACTTCAAATATACGTACCCACTGGAAAGAGACATGCCTGTGTCGCTCAACTGAGTAAGATAGCTGTGTTAGGCATAATGACAAAAAATCTGGCATCTAAAGTGTTTTTCTAACATTTGACTAAGTGACCTACATTTTGATCCTACCTGAATTTGCATTCAACTGCAGGGGTGTAAAATTTTCTTTTAGGTCACTCGTCCTGTAGGACGAGTAGGTGAAAAATCTTAAAATGATTTTAATTATTACTTGTATAAAGCTTTTGATATTTTGCGGAAACACCAAAAAACAGTTAAATTCTTCTTTTTTCGTCAACCACGGAAAGCCAGAAAACCAATGATCCAGGGCTTTTCTTGTGCATTTCGTTTAATCGTTAGCGCTTTGGTGCTTCCTATGTTTTAACTCTCGCTTTTTAGCTCACCTGAGCACTTGTGCTCAGGGAGAGCTTATGTGATCGCCTTTCGTCCGTCATGCGTCGTCCGTCGTCAACAACTGCTTGTGAACACTCTAGAGGCCACAGTTTTGGCCCAATCTTCATGAAACTGTCAGGATGTTTGTCTACATGATATATCGGATGAGTTCGAAATTGGGTCATGTGGGGTTAAAAACTAGGTCACCAGATCAAATCTTAGACAAGAGGGCCATGATGGCCCTGAATCGCTCACCTGATTATAAATGAGCAACATATGTTGGATTTTTCATACTGACCTACTTTTTGACCCCAAATGACCCACTTTTGAACTTGTCCAAGATTTTATGGAAACAGACATTCTGACAAAGTTTCATGAAGATATGGCCAAAAATGTGGCCTATCGAGTGTAAACAATGTTTTTCTAAGATTTAACCTCATGACCTACTTTTTGACCCCACATGGCCCAAATTCGAACTTGTCCAAGATTTTATGGAAACAAACATTCTGACCAAGTTTTTAATAAGATTGGCCAAAATGTGGCCTCTAAGTGTTAACAAGGTTTTTTAAGATTGACCTTGACCTACTTTTTGACCCCACATGACCCAATTTTAAACTTGCAAGATTTTATGAAAAAACATTCTGACCAAGTTTCATGAAGATTTGGGCTAAAAATGTGGTTCCAAAATGTTAACAAGGTTTTTATAAGACTTGACCTTGTGACCTACTTTTTGACCCCACATGACCCAATTTTAAACTTGCAAGATTTTATGAAGAGAAACATTCTGACCAAGTTTCATGAGGATTGGGCTAAAAATGTGGTTTCTAGAGTGTTAACAAGCCAAATTGTTGACGATGCACGACAGACGCCGGACGAAGGGCCATCACACAAGCTCACCCTTGAGCACGTTGTGGTCAGGTGAGCTAAAAAAACCTTGTGAACTCTCTAGAGGCCACAGTTTTAGCCCAATCTTCAATAGATTTGGTCAGGATGTTTGTCTAAATGATATATTGGATAAGTTCGAAAATGAGTCACGTCAGGTCAAAAACTAGGTCACCAGGTCAAATCTTAGAAAATCTTCAGAACATGCTGGAGACCACATTTTTTGCTCAATCTTCATGAAACTTTGTCAGGATGTTTGTCTTTTTGCTATGTTGCATGAGTTTGAAATTGGGTCATGTTGGGTCAAAAACTTGGTCACCAGGTCAAATCTTAGAAAAACCTTGTGAACACTTTAGAGACCACAGTTTTAGCCTAACCTTAATGTAATGATGATTGCATGAATTCCCAGTTGAGTGCAAATTCAGGTAGGATCAAAATGTAGGTCACTTAGTCAAATGTTAAAAAAACACTTTAGATGCCAGATTTTTTGTCATTATGCCTAACACAGCCATCTTACTCAGGTGAGCGAGACAGGGCCATCTTGACCCTTTTGTTTGTATTTTCATTGTCTCTTGTTCGTATCTTCATTCGACATTTTGACCGCCGGAAACAAAACACATTTGTAGTCAATGAGTGTGCCGCAGTCCCGGACTGTGCTGCGAACTAACAAAAAACGTATTGAAAATATAGAATATTGTGAACCAGTCTGCGCTAGCACCTAATGGATCTTTCTGAAAAAATGAGCATCGCTATGGTGATATTTTATCATAATTGATCAAGTAAAGAGTTTACGATCATGATTAACCATCGTAACAATATGAAATTCATTTTTTACTGAAAAATTTCTTTCTTGGCCGCGAAAAGTTACTCGTCCAGTCGGACAAGTGTTCAGGGAAATTATGCTCGTCCGACCGCAAAATTCACTCACAAATACGAGCGGACAAGTGGATTTTTACAGCCCTGAACTGGGAATTCATGCAGTCATCATTCATATCAAGTTTAATGAAGACTGGGACAAAAATATAGGCCTCTACAGGGTTCGACATTAACTTTTTTGAGAGCTGGACCAGTGGTCCAGTAAGTTAGAAAACCTACTAGACCTGACTTTAACTGAACTAGACTGAAGTGTAAAACACATATATGCCATACTTAAATCAACATACTTACTTCAGAATACCTAACAGTGTTCTTTTTTCATGTTTACCGTTAGAAATGAATAAGGGTCTACAAAGATAATACTAGAATTACTCATGTGTTACATGCTTTTCATTAACATTGCATGAACACCTTGATTCGGGGCCATTAATCTCGCAGAATCACTAAACTCGCGGTATTTAGAAAAGCACCCAAAGCCTTTGTAAACATAAACATGCCACCAAATTGGGTAAATAAATACTGAAATAATATGATTTTAACGTTTTCATCTAAAAACAGCAGTAATTTCACTCACAAATTCCTAAAACAACCTAAATCCCTCACATTGACATCCGTCGTCTGTCAAAATTTTAAACTGTCAAACTGAGGTTTGAAGCACTATATTTTATGCAAATTGATTAGACTGTGTCCCAGACCCTAAATTCTGTATGAAACCACTAATTTTTTTCCATCATTACTATCTAATTTAGATATTTTCAATTAAAATTTGCCTTGTATACCAGTCTACCGCGAGTTTAATAGCCTCCCCTGATTACAAATGGCTGCCACAGTATGACATTTGGTGACCTAATTAAACTGTTATTGAGTGATGTCTTTGTTGTACAAATGTGTCATTTTGAAGAAATTGGATAAAAGTCACAGTTTTTGAAGACAATTAGGTCTGATAAGTTGTTTTTCATAATTTATTTGTTGTTAAAGTGTTTTTAACGCGAGATTCGTGGCCCTTGGTATACATGGATATCCCCAAAAATGCGAGTTCCGGATAATATCTCTTGTTTAATGATTTTCAAGCAATTCCATTTAAAACAAAACGCTCTGTTTCCTGTCATCTATTCATACAGTTTCTTTGATTCCTCTTTACCTTTTTTGTTCATTATTGACATTGTCTTTTTTGTCGGACTGTTTGGCATTTTTCGTTGCGGTAAAAATTCGTAAAAAGGTCTATTGTCGTTATACATGGGATCCCAGCATAATAAAAAGATCAACGTTCATGCATTAACTTGCATCTCTAGCATTTTTAAATCATATCTTAATCATTATAATACGAAGATTTCGTAAACGTTATAAAATGAAGTTAGATGAAGAAATAAGCATTCTTAGTATTACGACATTAAACTTGGCAAGTGCGTGGGGGAAACAGCCTCGTTCTGAAATCACAAACCAATGAGTGAACACGTGTCAAGGATGTTACTGAAAATGCCGCTACATATAGCACACACAGGTTTTCCAAGAAACTGTTTCAACAAGGGTCAATAGTTTGACCATTACAGTTATTTTTGTGCTTTTGATGTGTCAATAGTAAGATGGTAATGGTATACCGTACGACGATACACCGCAGTATTTTCTTTACGGTACTGTTCACGGTACGCATCCAGGTCTGCACGGTACAGTACGGTATTGTTAACTTCCAGGTTTTTTTTCTTCTTCTTCTTTTATAACAGCGGCTTCCCCTCGGGGAAAAAAAACGATATTTTTCACCTCCGAGAAATAAAAATTATCTTAACAATACGATTTTCACATCCATTAACTTAAAAGAAAACAAAAGAGAAAGTAAATAACGCATATCGCTCTACAGTGTATATTACTTAAATGAAAAGCACTTGCTGTGGGCAGTTAAAAAATCAATAAAAAGGCAGAGTCATTCTTGGAATATTATCCAATCAACACACATTCTTATGCTTCCTAATTATGCAATGATACGGAATACTCGGATAGTATCGTTCATAATGTTGGTTAACATCTTTCACGCTCTCTACCGGCTACTGTTAAAATTGCGTAATCATCACAATGGCGGCCATATGCGATGAACATCAACAATGTTTGATGACCTCTGTATTTTTTGATAAATTTAATTGATTGATCAGTTTGCATTTTGAGTAAAAGAGCGAAATTTCAACAGGTAACTACATGAAGGATACTGATTTAAATAAAATGGCATCAAATAAATGCTTAGTCTGATGCAAATTATCGCAAATCGAACATCTGAAATTTAAACTTCATCCGATTGGAAGTGCAGGTGTTTTTTTTCCGTGGTATAAATGGGGATGCTTCAACTTCAATTATCATCTTTAGGGATTTCATTGAAAATATTTAAGTGGTTGTCTTGCTGACGTCTGTTATAGAATAAGCATTTATAATAAGTATTTTAAGTTTAATTAAGTTTCTGCAATATATATTACAGCATCATCATGTAGTTTTGATATTACTTTTGATTATTTTATGACATTTAAACAAGTTTTTTTTACCAGTAATCAACAAATTAAATCATATAAAAAAAGTGTCTTCAAAAAGCACAACTTAATTTGTATTTATTATTTATTATATGAAACAAGATTTTATCTTTGTCTCTTAATCATTTATTATTAATTTAGAGACAGGAAACAAGGTTGACAAAACTTAAAAGCCCGTGTCGTAATACGTATGGTATCATGACCACTGTATCGCAATACGTATCGTATCGTTGGGTAAGCGTATCGTTACACCCTTAGTCAATAGATAAAATTTCTGAGAACTTTGACCAATTTAGAACACGACTAGTCGGTCTTGTTAGCCTGGGACCTAGCTGGACCGGACCATCAATCTACTAGTGAATGTCTTTTGGTCGGACCTTAATGTCAAACCCTGCTAAAATTTGCCATGGTGACCTACTTTTTGACACTATACAGAGTTCACAAGGTTTTTCTAAGATTTGACCTGGTGACCTAGTTTTTGATCCCACATGACCCAATTTTGAATTCATCCAAGATATCATGTAGACAAACACTCTGACAAACTTTCATGAAGATTGGGCAAAACTGTGGCTCAGAGTGTTACAAGGTTTTTCTAAGATTTGACCTAATGACCTAGTTTTCGACCCCAAATGACCCAATTTCAAACTCATCCAAGATATCATGTAGACAAACATCCTGACCAAATCTATTAAAGATTTGGCAAAAACTGTGGCATCTAGAGTGTTCACAAGGTTTTTATAAGATTTGACCTAGTGACCTAGTTTTTGAACCCACATGACCCAATTTCAAACTCATCCAAGATATCATGTAGACAAACATCCTGACCAAGTTTCATGAAGATTGGGCCAAAACTGTAGCCTCTAGAGTGTTCACAAGGTGATCACAAAAGCTCACCCTGAGCACAAGTGCTCAGGTGAGCTAAACAAGAGGGCCAAGATGGCCCTGTGTCGCTCACCTGAGTAAGATGGCTGTGTTAGGCATAATGACAAAAAATCTAGCATCTAAAAGTGTTTTTCTAACATTTGACTAAGTGACCTACATATTGATCCTACCTGAATTTGCACTCAACTGGGAATTCATGCAGTCATCATTCATATTAAGTTTAATGAAGACTGGGACAAAAATGTAGGCCTCTAGAGTGTTCACAAGGTTTTTCTTAGATTTGAACTGGTGACCTAGTTTTTGACCTCATGTGACTCATTTTCAAACTCATCCAATATATCAATTAGACAAACATCCTGACCAAATCTATTGAAGATTGGGCTAAACCTGTGGCCTCTAGAGAGTTCACAAGGTTTTTCTTAGATTTGACCTGGTGACCTAGTTTTTGATCCCACATGACCAATTTAAAACTCATCAAATATCATTAGACAAACATCCTGACAAAATTTATGAAGATTGGCCAAAACTGTGGCCTGTAGAGTGTTCACAAGGTTTTTCTAAGATTTGACCTGGTGACCTAGTTTTTGACCCCACCTTACCTATTTTCGAACTCATCCAAGATATCATATAGACAAACACCCTGATCATTTTTCATGAAGATTGGGCTAAAACTGTGGCCTGTAGAGTGTTCGCAAGGTTTTTCTAAGATTTCCTGGTGACCTAGTTTTGACCCCATGACCCAATTTCGAACTCATCGAGATATCATTAGACAAACATCCTGACAAATTATGAAGATTGGGCCAAAACTTGGCCTGTAGAGTGTTCACAAGGTTTTTCTAAGATTTGACCTGGTGACCTAGTTTCTGACCCCACATGACCCAATTTCGAACTCATCCGAGATATCATATAGACAAACATCCTGACCAAGATTCATGAAGATTGAGCCATAACTGTGGCCTGAAGAGTGTTCACAAGGTTTTTCTAAGATTTGACCTGGTGACCTAGTTTTTGACCCCATTACCCATTTTGAACTCATCCAAGATATCATTAGACAAACACCCTGACCATTTTTAGAAGATTGGGCTAAAACTGTGGCCTCTAGAGTGTTCGCAAGGTTTTTCTAAGATTTTCCCTGGTGACCTAGTTTTTGACCCCATGTGACCCAATTTTGAACTCATCTGAGATATCATGTAGACAAACATCCTGACCAAATTTTATGAAGATTGGGCCAAAACTATGGCCTGTAGAGTGTTCACAAGGTTTTTCTCAGATTTGACCTAGTGACCTAGTTTTTGACCCAACATGACCCAATTTCGAACTCATCCGAGATATCATGTAGACAAACATCCTGACCAAGTTTCATGAAGATTGGGCCATAACTGTGGCCTGTAGAGTGTTCACAAGGTTTTTCTAAGATTTGAACTGGTGACCTAGTTTTTGACCCCACATGACCCAATATCGAACTCATCCGAGATATCATGTAGACAAACATCCTGACCATGTTTCATGAAGATTGGGCCAAAACTGTGGCCTCTAGAGTGTTTACAAGGTTTTTCTAAGATTTGACCTGGTGACCTAGTTTTTGACCCCACATGACCCAATTTCGAACTCATCTGAGATATCATGTAGACAAACATCCTGACCAAGTTTCATGAAGATTGGGCTAAAACTGTGGCCTCTAGAATGTTCACAAGGTTTTTCAAGGATTTGACCTAGTGACCTAGTTTTTGACCCCACATGACCCAATTTCGAACTCATTTGAGATATCATGTAGACAAACATCCTGAAATTTATGAAGATTGGGCCAAATTTGTGGCCTCTAGGTGTTCACAAGGTTTTTCAAGATTTGACCTCATGACCTAGTTTTTGACCCCACATGACCCAATTTCGAACTCATCCGATATATCATGTAGACAAATATCCTGACCAAATTTTATGAAGATTGGGCTAAAACTGTGGCCTCTAGAGTGTTCACAAGCAATTGTTGACGACGGACGACGGACGACGCACGACGCACGACGGACAAAAGGCGATCACAAAAGCTCACCCGAGCACAAGTGCTCAGGTGAGCTAAAAAAACAAGGTTTCGGCATTTCAAGAATATTACTCAAACTATTGGCTATTATAAACATCAATGAAATTGCAAGAAGATAAAATCTGATTAAAGGTGCATTACATATGACTTGTGGAATCAGAAGAACATTTGTCACATGTAAATGCAAAGCACCCAATATCAATGCCTTGACAAAAATCAATACTGCCTATCCCTCTCAGATTCTTCCATGAAAAAGGCTCTGATTAGTTGATACACCAGTGCCTTGATGAATAAATAATGGTCATCTCTTTCTATTTATATTTAGCAAGGAATTCCCAACTTTCGGGCCTGGACTATAAAAGACCGAAAAATTGGAATGCGACAGGGGTGCATCCAATGTAAATAACATTGTGACATTTGATTTTTAATGTGGCAATTGCGCATGACGCATGCCTTTCTTGACCAGTGCTGCCACACAACAATTTTCTTACATCTTTCTCACTCTTTTAAAGTTTCAATATGACGAATAAAGACCTGCGTCACGGAAAACGCACAGACCGAATTTCATTGCGTCAGAGCAAAACAAGAAAGTCAGTAGAACTGACAGATGCTCCCCGAAGAACGTCATTGTTACAAATAAGGCCTTGGTCAATGGGTGGGAGGATATGTTAAGGACCAGAATGGGATCAGCACATGCTTATCATGTATAGAATCCAGGTAATGCGCATCTCCTCTTGGTAATAAAGCTTCACATAAAAAGTTTTGTTGAAATCAAGCCGTTAGTTCCTGAGAAATAGTCCGGACAAGGAAAGTGTGACGGACGAACGAACGAACGGACGGACAAAGCGGCGACTATATGTGTCACCTTCATTGAGCATAAAAAAAGGTAAAAAAAAGCTCTTAACTCTCTAAACAATAAACCATATTATATATTCTTGTTCCTTTTGATGAGACAGAAGATAAAATGGTAAATACTTTGGTGTCCCCCAAGATCACACAGGGGGATACCACCCCCAAAATTTTACTTAGGACCTTTCAGCTCAAAGCTGTTGAAATCCCCATTCCTAAATCATATCTATTCTCCTCATCATTGAGATGTTTTACCAACTCTAATTTGGAGACTTAGTAACAGTTTACTATTTAATATGATAATACGTGTTACTCATCAGATCTTTCATTGATTTTTTTTAAGTTTTTATACTACTGAAAATTAAGTCATACATTACAATGTGTGCTCATATCAAAGAGGTTAAGCAACACTCTTGACATATGACTGGATATTTGAAATAGTGAGTAATGGCCTAAACAACAATTAGCTGACATGATTATGATTGACATTACTAGCATATTGAATTTTGTGGGGTTTTGTTTAAATGATATCTCCTGTTAAATTAGGCAAATGACATGAATATCAGTCAACATGGTAGTAGGGGCCATAACTCTCTTAAAAATTGAGGAACCAGGTCACGTCAACGATATTCGTATCTACTCTTGGTAATAAAGCTTCCCATAAAGTTTCATTGAATTCAAGCCATTAATTCCTGAGAAATAGCCCAGACAAGAATCATGCAACATGAACTATAGGCCAAAGAGTCAAGGGGCCATAACTCTGTGAAAAATTGAGGAACCAGGTCACGCCGACGATATTCGTATCTACTCTTGGTGATAAAGCTTCCCATAAAGTTTTGTTGAATTCAAGCCATTAGTTCCTGAGAAATAGCCCGGACAAGAATCATGCAATATGTACTATAGGCTGAAAAGTCAATGGGCCATAACTCTTTGAAAAATTTAGGAACCGGGTCATGCTGAGGATATGCGCATCTCCTCTTGGTAATAAAGCTTCCCATAAAGTTTCGTTGAATTCAAGCCGTTAGTTCCTGAGAAATAGTCCGGACAAGGAAAGTGAGACGGACGAACGGACGGACAGACGGAAGGACGGACGGAAGGACGGACGGACGAAGCGGCGACTAAATGCGTCACCTTCGGTGAGCATAAAAAAGAGCGTCAAAAACGCACTCTGGAAGAAACACTGAACATTTGACTAAGTGACCTAGATTTTGATCCTATCTAAATTTTCACTCATCTGGGACTTCATGCAGTCTTTATTCTTATCAATTTTATTGCAGACTGGGACAAAAATGTAGTCCCTAAAGTGTTTTGCCCTGGTGACCTACTTTTTGACCCCCATGTGACCCAGTTTTGTTAAACATTCTGACCAAGTTACATGAAGGTTAGGCTAAAAATGTGGCTTCTAGAGTGGTCATAAGGTTTTACTAAGATTTAACTATATGACCTACTTTTTGACCCCATATGACCCATTTTTGAACTCATCCAAGATTTCATGTGGACAAACATCCTGACCAATTTTCATGAAGATTGGGCCAAAACTGGGCCTCATGTTTCGAAGTTTTTCTAGATTTGACTATACCTAGTTTTTGACCCATGACCCAATTTCAAACTCTTCCGACCTATCATAAAGACCAACATCCTGACCAAATTTTATGAAGATTGGGCTAAAACTGTGGCCTCTAGATTGTTCACAAAGCTTTTCTAAGATTTGACCTAGTGACCTAATTTTTGACCCAACATGACCAAATTTCAAACTCATCCGAAATATCATGTAGACAAACATCCTGACCAATTTTCATGTGGCCTCTAGAGTGTTAACAAGCAATTGTTGATGACAATTGTTGACGGACAAAAGGTGGTCACAAAAGATCTAAAGAGCTAAAATAAATAAATATGCAAAAAACAAGAGGGCCATGATGGCCCTAAATCGCTCACCTGAATTCAACTGCTAGAGAAAAAAATGCTTAAGTAAGGAAAAAAATTTACACATAATAAATTATATAGTGTTTAAATTTTATTATTTTTTTTGTTCTGGTGGCCATCTTGGTAGGCAGACCTAAACAATTTTAGCTATTTTTGCTCAGTACCACCTAAGGATCATTCCTGTAAAGTTTCATCAAAATCTGCTTAGCCGTTAAGAAGTTATTTTTAACTCTTGCGGCCATTTTAGTTGGGGGATTCGAATGATTTAAGCTAATTTTGATCAGTTCCACCTAAGGATCATTCCTGTAAAATTTCATCAAAATCTGCTCAGCAGTTTAGGAGATGACGACGTTTAAAGATTATTCTATTTCTAGCTCTGGCAGCCATCTTGGTAGGTGAACCGGATCGATTTTAGCTATTTTTGGGAAGTATCACCCAATGATCATTCCTATTGAGTTTCATTAAAATTTGCTTAGTGTTTGGAAACTGGCAGCCATCTTGAATGGCGGATCGAAACGATTTTAGCTATTTTTTAATCAGTATCATCTAAGGATCATTCCTGTAAAATTTCATCAAAATCTGCTCAGCGGTTTAGGAGATGTTGTTTAAAGATTATTCTATTTTTAGCTCTGGCAGCCATCTTGGTTTGCAGATCGGAAGGATTTTAGCTATTTTTGCTCAGTACAACCTAAGGATCATTCCTGTAAAATTTCATCAAAATTTGCTCAGCAGTTTAGGAGAAGATGTCGTTTAAAGATTTTTCTATTTTTAGCTCTGGCAGCCATCTTGGTACAGTGCGGCTCGCGTTCAAGTTGGCATTTTTAGCGTGTAACGTGCGTTCCGTGTCCGTGTAATGTGCGTGCGTGTACCGTGTAACCGTGTAACATTCTCAACGTGTGGTCCGTGTAGCATCGTTTATATCGTGTGTAACGTGTTAAACTGTAACATGTCACGATCATTCGGCTTATTGTACTAGAACCCTGATGGAAATGAGTCTTGATCGAGGTAAAAAACACATATTATCATGTGTGTTTGCGTCCTGCTTTATGCATGAAAAAAACAACTGCTTACATGTGCATCTGGTGTGAAATGATACAACTTATGCTGTTGGATATATCATATTTCATAATGCACATTGCTTCAACTTTATATAAATTAATAATAAAATACGACTTACCGACTTCCTAGGTCTCCTCAGTCCTCACAAATATTATAACCACTATTTATTCCGTTTACAGGTAAAATGTAACTCAAAATTTGCTGGCTCGGAATTTATACTCCATCGTGCTGGTGGCACATTGTGTCGTTTAGCAGGGACTTCCTGTGTATTCCAGTTTGACACGATACACAATCTATGCACAGGAAATATTTAATTTTGACACCCAAGACCAAGAGTACATTTGAGGAAGTTAGGTGTCAGACTGGGTAGCTGGACTCGGATTATACGTAAATCGTCACCTTGGCCTGGTACATGTAACTTAACGTTTGACGACTTATGTGTAATTCTCTCTCTCCGCCATCTCTCTCTCTCTCTCTCTCATTAGCCTAGATGTGATATATATACAATGAATTTAAAACTTCAACTATCATGGTCATTATTAACTAATTAAATTTAATTTTCACGTTATAACCGCAACGAATACATCCAAGACTTAAACCTTTCATCTACCTAAGGAAACTCATAGGATAAACTTATTTAAAGAATTGCGTTTTTAAATTGATTCAATAAACTGATAAAGGTCATCTATCTAAGGATAAACTCAATAAGATGAACTTATTGATCGATTGCGTTTTTTGAATTTATTCGATAAACTGATAGGAAATTAGGAATAAATTGCCGAAAGCATAACTTTAAATACTCGCTTTTCCATACATATCCTGGTGATTGTACAAGTAATTATAAAGATAAAATGGGCTTGATTTTTCCACTCCTAAAACTATTGAATGTTTTTATCCGTCTTTTGAAAATCATTTGGGGTTGGTTAGTTTGTCTGTCTTCCAATAATGAGTAATCATACATTGTATACACAGATTCGTATAATCGTCAATTCTATTCGTTTTTTTATTAAAAGAATTAGAAAAAAAAGATTGATAAGTGTCTATGGACGAAAACAACTACAGCTAGTATATGTGGCTAAAATTATTATTATATCTTTTTCAATGAAGTGTTTTCTTCTGTTATTTAATTGTGTTTATGAAAGAAAATGCCTCTTTAAACAATATGTTACACATACTTAACTAAGTTTCATATCTGTTTAAAAATTCCCGATTGATGAAATATGTTGATAATAATTCCCAATTTGGAGGCTAGGGTCCCTTTCCCAAAATATGCAGAAATAAAAAACCAGGATATGGTTCGCCCTCTGGGATCGGGATACTAAACTGAGATGCAGGTTTGATATGTGGACTTTGTCAATTGGTTCACAACAAAGTTTCCCTTTGTCCTTCAATGGTGATACCCCAAAACTGTCCTCCTTCAATGATTTTATGTTTGTGTTGTTGTTGTATTAGGGTTTACCGTCGCTGCGATAGTATTTCAATCATATAGCGACGTCCAGCTAATTACAGATGGAGGAAGACCCCGAGTACACAGAGGTACCCGGGTAGAACCACCGACCTACCGCAAACCAGCTGGAAGACTTCCTCACATGAAAAATCCGAAGTCCCTAACCCACAGCGGTGAGGGGCTGAGAGATTTGTAGTCCATGACTGTAACTGCTTGGCCATGGCGGCCCCGATTTTATGTTTTTTCAAAACCGTTTCCATATGTTTGGTTAGTAGTTTGAGTTTGCATCCCCATCTTCTACCAAAATTTTGATATAATGCCAGTAGGCATGTGTCTCTGTGTCAAGCTTCTCAGTTGCAGATATTTCCTTCTATCTGTTGAGTCATCTGCTTGTTTTTGTTTGAAAAACAGCTAATTATGTTTTCTGTGCTTTGATCTTATATATTTATTATTAATGCACGGTTTAGTGGTTTAATTTCCCAGAGTCAGTTAAGAGTCGGTATAAATTTTGTGGTGAGGTCTTTCAAAAACTGCTCAAAATTTATCCAAGTGTCGTTTAATAGCTGAACTGTCTGTTACATCTTTGGTAAACTGTTTGTTTTATTGGGTTTAACATCCCACTGACAGTATTTCAGTCACTGAAATATTTGGGGGAGATGCTTAATTTAAATACAGTCGGCACTCGTTATCTCAAATTTCATGGGACCAAAAATTAGACTTCGAGATGTCCGTAATTTGACCAATCCAAAATGAGGTATTTTCGGCTTGTGAACAAGAAATCTTACCTGTATGATTATATTAATATTTTGTTGATACCATGAAGAAGATGGCACATTTTTGTAAAATATATAATTAATAAATAATAATCCATAAGTAGCATATTTTTCTTTATTTATTCAACCGCTATTTTCAATAAATACAGAAAGGTAAACAAAATAAACAAATACGGTTACAATAATAATATAGATCGAAAACTGGCACATTTTGAGCAAAGATTGTCAAGCACAACTCCTTGTGTTGGGCCATATAATTACCATGCAAATATTTCGTCAAAACATATCTGGTAATTATTGAACGCCTTAAATCACGATTTGTCGTACAAATAGCCCCGTGCAAAGCTAGTGTCACCACTTTACTGATAGGTGTGAAAAATATCGGCGAGCTAATTAGCATCTGTGGAATTTGAGATAAACAAACAAACATGCATTGTACTATAGGGCGAGGGTCCAAAGTTCCACTTTGAGATAGCAGTAATTTGAAATAAATAAATTTTGAGACACATGAAGTCAATGTATATAGACAAAGAAGGGAAAAATCTGGACCAAGTCAATTAATTTGACATTGCCAAAATTTCGATATACGCGAATTGGAGATAACGAGTACCAACTGTACATATTACTATGTATAATAATTAGTTGCTGTTTATGAGAAGTCTTGTAAAAAAGGAGGCCTACAATCTGATAAGCATGAAAAATTGGAATGCGCACTATACATGGGCGATTATTGCATTCTAAGCATATTGCATCATTGATTGCACACTGGTATGAAATTTTGGGGGCATTTCATCTTACATTGCATCAAATGCACAAAGTTGTGCATCATCAAAATCCCTGGCAGTTTCATGCTGTAGACATGTGGCATGATACCACCAGAGCTTTTTTCCTTCTTATCAGGGACGTTCATGGGTGCCTTCCCCTCTGAAAAATTCTTTAAATTCATGCTCTTCCCCAAATTTGCATCTTACCCCAACAGTTTTCTTTCCCCAATAGAAAATAGCAACATTTTCCCCAAAATGTGATATGAAGGCCCCTTCCCAAACATCTGAAAACAAGAGGGCCATGATGGCCCTGAATTGCTCACCTGATTATAAATGAGCAACATATGTAGGATTTTCATGTTGACCTACTTTTTGACCCAACATGACCCAAATTTGAACTTGTCCAAGATATTATGGAAACAGACATTCTAACCAAGTTTCATAGAGATTGGGCCTAAAATATGGCCTCTAGAGTGTTAACAAGGTTTTTATACGATTTGAACTTGTGACCTACTTTTTAACCCCACATGACCCAATTTTGAACTTGTCCAAGAGTTTATGGAGACAAACATTCTGACCAAGTTTCATGAAGATTGGGCCAAAATTGTGGCCTCTAGAGTGTTAACAAGGTTTTCCTAAGAATTGACCTCGGGACCTATTTTTTGACCCCACATGACCCAAATTCGAACCTGTCCAAGATTTTATGGAGACAAACATTCTGGCCAAGTTTCATGAAGATTGGCCTAAAAAATGTGGCCTCTAGAGTGTTAACAAGGTTTTTCTAAGTTATGACCTTGTGACCTACTTTTTGTCCCCACATGACCCAAATTCAAACTTGTCAAAGATTTTATGGAGAAAAACATTCTGACTAAGTTTCATGAAGATTGGCCTAAAAATATGGCCTTTTGAGTGTTAACAAGCCAAATTGTTGACGATGGACGACGGGCGCCAGACGAAGGGCCATCACAAAAGCTCACCTTGAGCATGTTGTGCCTGACCATAATCAGTCACATTATCCTGACACTGGGCAAACCACTCCTGGAACTACCCTTATATGCTGAGTGTCAAGCAAGCGAGCTATACCAGTACCATTTTCTACAACTTTTGTATATCGCAGCAGGGGATCAAATCCACGATCTACTGAGTCTGGGGCAGACACTTTAACCACTTGTCCACCAGAATTGGTTTGGTAAACCGGAATAAATATGTTGCGTTTCATGCTATCATAATCACTTTCTTGTAGAGTAACATCCTTTCATGTTTTTTCAAACTCTATTAGATAAAGACTTTACTCAATTATGAGAGCTTCATTGTCAGCAATCTCAGGAAAAATGATTGATGAGAGCTGTTTTATTTGTAAAGAAGAAGTTGAGCAGATTGCTGGTATATTTAGTTACTCAGGTAGGTTTGTTTACAATTTGATCTAGGTCTGCATCTTTAGTAATGTCAAGCAGTTGTTGGCATTGCTTCCCATTGTACAGCAAATTTGCCATGGGCACTCTTTCTTCCAATCAATGTCAGAAAGACTGAAATGACCACCAAGCCTGACATGTGCTCCTCTAGGTATTCTAGAGAGGTTAGCATTAAAACAAGATATTCAAGGTCTGTCTAAGATGGAGGTTTGTAAAAAGACCCAATATATAAATTTTGGACATCTTTCACCTTCTCCTAGTCTGTAATAATCCTACTGGTTCCTTGCTTGACAGTTTGCCTGAACACCCTTCCTTCTTTCCCTCTTTGCTGGTCACAATGGTGACTTAAAATTTGATGGGAAGACTTCGGAGGATCTTTCACTACTGTCTAACCAGGATTATGTGCCAATGACTATGTCAGTTTGAGTGGTGGAGGTGGTTACATTCTCAAAAACTTTTCTTCCCACGAGTCTTCATGGATTGATAACTAATAACAAAAGCCCCGAGTGGCAAGTCGTACCTGCGTGCACCTCTTCAATCAGTGGTGGAACTCTGGTGCCTGTGTTGTGGTGATATGTGGCATTTGGGCAGCTAAAGCTGAACTCATTACCACCCTAGAGGGTAACAATTATTAGTAGGATCCCGCAGTAACATTTTTTTTGTCAGTAGGAAACTGCTCTAGAGCCACAACTTTTATTTTAAATTCTATTAATGTTTCAATATTTTTTATACCACGATCATTTGACACATGGAAAAAGAAGGGTTGTCAAATTTATATTTTTTTAAACAAGCTCGTCCTCACAAAGAAAAGATGACATGCATAATTAACAATATCGGAATGTGTTCTGATTCGATTCAAACAGTTGCTATAGTTTCTATACAGGGCGTTTAGGGTAGTTTTTTTCGACAAAAGAAATATATACTCACGTGTTAAACGCTGCTCTCTCCCGCGAAATAAATACCTTCTATAAAGGAGAGTTTCTGTGGATATACTAAATCATTGTCACAATTATTGATGTCGTCTCATATTCTGTAGTTTGCTGCCAACCTAGTTTCCACATCAGAGGTAGCCTTTCGAGATATTTTTACATGTATTACATAGAAACAGACATTCCATTTTCTTATAATTTCGTTATTTCCACTCTAAAAATCAAATGTATACTCAATTTAAAAATTCTAAATCCATATTTTTAGGATATGGACATATACACTCAAAATAAAGAGTATGGGATCATCCTTAAACTAAACAGGGATTCTATATAACATAGAATTTCTTAACTAAATAAACAGTGTAGCCTTTTAATTTATTATTTTTTTAACCCTAAAGTATTATTTTCACATCCAAAATGATTTATTGAAACTGTTCAATTAGATATAAATTTCAGTACGATAGACTGAAAAATGAAAGCAAAGAGGTGGTTTAAAAAAAGCAAATATTTTCAGATTTTGGTCCGCATTAACTTATACCATACAAAAATTAAATGACTGCTAAAAAGTCTTTATCAGTACCGATGACATCACAAGGGAACTAAGTGCGAGCTCATATTACTGTTTCAGACGTGTTTTGAAACGTGACAGTATAATTATACCGTTTCAGTATCAAAATAGGTTAATTAGTTACGGACAGGTAGGAAGATAATTATGACAACCTCGCAATACGAGCTTATCTTCATCAGTGGTGTAAATACCTAGCTTCGAGTCTTCATATTAGATTAAACAGACATACGAGTAGAAGCACCAGACCGTAAATACGTGCTTTCACTGCATTTAAGTTCACGTGCAATAAACAAAAACAAAAAGGTGGGGGGAGGGGGCTTATTTTCACGGCTCGTTAGTAGGAATAAAATCATCGAAAATCATTTAGAATGGGTTCGACGAAATTAGAGATATACATAAATGGTGCATAATTATACTGAAAACTAAATCGTATTAAAATGTAATATTCAAGTTGGCCCTAGACCGACCACATAATGAAGGTGACAAAGGCAATATATATCACCTACTACTTGTCTTTTGAGTGGATTTGACAATACAATTTGTATTTGTCTCAGTATGTTACTGTGCTTTGTAAAGCTCTCAAATGATTGCCCACTACATCGGGTTGCCGTCATAACATCGAGACTTAATATGTGCTTCTAAATCGTATTCTTGATTTATATTCACCGGGCCCTGGCCGTTTTTTAAGGTTTTATTTGCAAGTTTTATTTGCCAGCTAACAAACACAATGTATTTGTGTCAGACATCGTTCTCCAATTGACCTCAGACTGAGTTCATTCACTGAGTGCAAAACAATTCAGCGCTGATCATGGTATTTTTTTTCTCCCTAGAGATCATAATCGTGCTTATTTCATATTTCTCTTGGATATCATGATGATTAATATACCAAGTTTCCAATCAACAGCTGCTGCGTGCAAAGCAATAACCCGTAAGCGTAAAGGGGGGTGGGGGGAGGCGGCGGAATTGAAAGGTAAATGATCCGTGACACGCCCCCATTGGATTCCCCGGATGGAGTTCACACGCGGAATCGTGACCCTGCAGGAAACCTGTGGTACTGGTATTGAACTTTATCCCATTAAGCTTTAAAGTGTTTTTTTCCTAGAGATGAGTATGTACACAGTTGTCCAAATGTATTAAAAGTATGATATAAAATCATGCGATATTGTTAATGACGTAACCTTGAAGTATGCGACGTATTAATGTAATGTGCGGTGAAATATCCAACTAACACAAAAAATGTGGGAAAAGAGTGAAGTTTGCGGAGTCATATAGATTAAATTATTATGCAAATTATTACAGAATACACGGTTTTCTGTTAATACTGAAATATGCGTCGTAATATTGAAATATGCGATGCGACAAATTGAAATTTGAGGCGCATTACTGAAATATAAATTGTTTGTGATGTAAAAAAAAAGAATATGTAGTGATATATTGAAATATGTCATGTCTTACAGAAATATGCGAAATAATATTGACATATGCGATGAAATTTTGAACTTTGCAAAGTATCACTGATATAGGCGGGGAATATCGAAATGATACCGAAATACATGGTGTATTATTGAAATATGCGATATAAATTGGAGGTTTAGGGATTTGGTAATAAAGTGAAAATACATTCCAAAAAAAAGTTCAGACAGAATATGAAATTGAGAGGAATTACGTAGTTGTATGATTTTTTTTTTTATCTACGACCCAAATGCATCTTTCCAATTTGTACCTAGTTGGCCCGGTATCAGGATAATGTGACTGGGTGTGGTATCATGCCACTTTTCTATGGCGTGATACTGCAGTGTAGCCGCATTAAATCTGTCTCATGTAACACGTCTCCAAATACTGAAATATTGTCGGTGGGACGTTAAACACAACAATCACTTTTCTTAATGAATATGCTTAAATTATAAACATACGTACGTCGAGACACCAAGAATTCTACATATGACAACAATATTATTGTTCCACCTGAACCATAAATAATCATCAACGTGTGCGTAAACACGTAATGGAATATAAAATGTGATCAAAACATTACATTGACATTGACCTGTCGTAAATTTATCAATTTTTTCGTGTAGAAAAATAACTGACTGCGTAATATCATCTATACATTGACCCTTCACAATTTAAAGATCAGTAAATTAATATTCATCAACTTAAAAACGAGAACATGAACATTCATGAGGTAAAGTGTTAAAAAAGACAAGTGATCCAAATGCATTTTCGAAATCTAATATTCTAATTTGTACTGGAAAAGTCGATATATCTTGACAAGGCATATTGGAGATTAAACAGAACACCTCGACGAATATAGCGTTATTTTCGCTATGAAATTAACCGTATTATGTTTGAAGAACTCTTGCTTTATGTTTATGTGTTTGTTATTATATGTTTCTCTCTTGTCCACTGATCTAAGATCATTGCAGATCAAAGACTGTGAAACAGTAGATTTTCGTGAGAACTGCAATGATTGGAATATATGATGTACTATAAATGATATAAAATGTATTATGACTTTGCCTCACACACAGTCCTTACTAAGAAGGGACTATTAAACGAAACTTCACCAAAGCTTCTCTGGCGGAGCATCATTACGACATGTGAGTGAGTGCAGCTTACACCAAAATATATGTCTTCGGGGTTTCAATTATTAGATTTACTGGAAATTCATATTTGATTTCATAGCTGTACATTTCTTTACAAAGATATTTTCTCTGTGAGTGCATGACAGAGCTCGACGCCTGCCAATAAATATGTGATATTAAATAATGGCTGTGGTGCAGATACAATAACTGAATGGGTTCCAGTGAACAAGTAAACCAGTAAAATGTATACGCCCCTCTCCAGTCTAGGGAACATAGATCAATATAATTTGGTTCATTATCTCTTTCATGAAACCATGACATTTTACACGAAAAAAAATATCGTGTCTCATGTGGTTACGTGCAATAATGTAAAATATACAGTGTTAATCTTAGTTACTCTGAGTCTCTCAAATAACAATCTATATGATAATGCCATTCATTCTCCCACGCATTTCTTTCTGGTAAATAACAAAAACATTTGCATTTTATTACCATAAAAGCCTTTTAAACACATGTTACGCAAACGGCTGTTTTCGCTTGTGCATTGCATAATTTGTTACGTCACGCATGGTTGATCCGTGAGTCGACACGAAAGTGCTTCGTCATTCTCCGTGTAAGCTCATGCACAGGAAGAACGCCATTCGGATCTTTTCGGCGATTGCCGGCGATATGCTACAAACATCATACAACAAGTAACTAAGTAATCAACTCTAGAGCTACGTTCATATTAGCTCTCTCTCTCTCTCTCTCTCTCTCTGCACACACACACACACACCCACAGACGCGCGCGCGCGCCCATGCACAGCCTTAAGTATACACTCAAGCTTTCTTCATTTAACTGTTTTATTTATTTTCGAAATACATTATGTTTGATCAGGGTCTTTATATATATTAAAGAGACCCTTGTTTGATAAACATTTCAGTATTTTAAGACCATCAGGGTCTCTTTAATACTACTGTATATATACAGACCCTGAGACCATGTAATGTGTTTTGTTCTTTTTTATTTGTATTTTAAGTGATTGTTGGCAGCCAAACATATGTCTTAACAATTCTTATCCTGAGCATACAAATGAAACTGGGGGAAAGGAAAGAAAAACGGGCATTATCATATAAGTTAGCATTTTTACCTACAATAATAGATACACAATCCCGATATTGATCTCTGCTTTTATACTTGTTCGAAAATTGTTCCTGACAGTTAGTTTGCGGGGGATGGTACCCCACACGACGTCATGTGTTGTACATCAAACATATAACATATCAAGGAAATATACATTACCGTAGTACGTGTTGTGCGAGGCTGTTTTTAAACCGAACTAAGTAAACAGATATAAGTAGGTATACGATATATTAAATCCTAAAATGCCTCCCTTTTTTCAGAAGTTACATTAATTGTATATAACCTAATAACTGAGTTCACATAAATATCAACACATAAATATCAATGCTAGCGTCATAAAACTTAATTATTTTGATTTTCACATAACTGAAGTCCAGTACCTGTTATATAATCTATTTACATGCCTAAATACACTTGTAAGCATATAGTTCATATGTGTTGATCCTTGTTTACTCAGAATATCTTATTTCTCTCACGCGTGGCAAAACAGCGAGTGAGCCAAAATGTAATTTCTTAGACCATTCGTGAAAGAATATCAACAAACATTCAATTCAAATTAATGCTTTTTTATGCTTTGTTTCTTCCCCGAGTTTTTAGTATTATCTTATTATGGGGTAAAGTATCTCTACTCGTATATGAGATAATGTTAAACATATGATTTTATTACAGCAAATAAAACT
>CM037777.1:80029324-80079324 GCA_021229015.1 Solen grandis
CCCTGTATAATTCATCAGCAGAGGTATTCAAGTTTTTATCCAATGGATACCGATGTGAAGATAAAGGCAAAACAGGCTCTACAGGAGGTGACTATCTCTCATGATAAACCCAAGAATTATTTAGAAGATAATGGACAAAAGTTCTCATATCAATCACCAAAGAAGAAAGAACTTGGAACAACAAATTTATTGAGAAAAAATTGATGCTCATGCAAACAAATAATGTTTCAGTACAGTTTCATAGACTATTGTTATGATTCCAATTGATTTGGGAAATTGTGTGAGTTTTCTTGATTGGTTGGACTTGTACTTAGTACCTAGAAGGCTGTCTAAGATTCTTTCCTCCTTCCCACCCCACCTTGAAAAAAAAAACTTGAAATAACTGGACGACAGTTTAGGATAATTTGTGAGGTCAAGGTCATCAACTCCTGTGTCTCCCTTTGTTTCCTATCATTGCCATAGAGACCAATTGGTTACCATGGAAGTTGCTTTCGGTAGGATCAAGCAAAGGGTTAAAGTAATGGTCAGGGTCATTGATATAACCTGAAAAGGTCAAGGTCATAAGAACATCTAGACATATCCTCACAAATAAGATGAGCAACACTCACTCACAAATGAAATTAGCAAAACAGCTTTTTCTTTGTCACTGAATAGTGCTGAATTATTATAATTATATGCTGGCAATCATTTTGTATAAGTTTACTTCTCTGTTTTTTAGCCCTGTATCACTTTGCTCCAAATGTTACATTTTGCATGATGTAATAAACACCCATGTTTAATGCTATATGATTGACTCACGTTTTTAATTCTGTGGAGAAACACCTTGTTAATTCAGTGTGAATAAGTTCACTGGAAAAATGATAATTTCTTTGTATAAAAAAAATCAATATTCTGTTTATTTTTATGCCTTTTCCTTTCTAATTTCTTATGAATTCCTGTGAGACTTTGTAGTTCCCCAAATGAAGCTTCAAGCATACAGTGAAACAAGATTATTATTGATTTTGATATCTTCGCTTCTATAAAGTAAGCCTATGTGAAACATTTCATATCATAAAAATGATAAGGCTGTATCATGTACGGTGTATGATACCATTTCCTATTTCATGAATATGTATATGTCTTTCACTAAAAAGCAAGAAATTAATCTATTTATGCTTAATTTGCTGCCATGAATAATGATGGAGGTATTGAACACTTGACAGAGATGCTGTTGATAATTGGTGAGGTAGGGCACTATGCTACCACTGTATCTCAGTTTCTCAGACTTACTGTCAATAGGGTTAAACTTTATAAGCAAACAGATTTGGACTTAGGTTTAATTTCATCCATCTCCTGATTCTTCATTTTTTAGATATAACAAAGTCGTAGAAATTGGTACTTGTATATCTTCCTTGCTTGGTGCTTAGCGTATAAGGCTAGTTCCTGGACTGGTTGGCAAGTTGTCAGGATAATGTGACTGGGTGTGGTATCATGCCACAGTATGATAGCACTATAGCTGTCTCAAGTAGACATAGTCTCTAAAATGACTGAAATATTGTCAAAGGGACGTTAAACCAAACAAACTATATTTTTGAATCAAGAAATATTTTATGCTTTCAAATTGATGTTTTTTTATTAGCTCGTATGTTTTTTGAAGAAAAAAATACAAGCTATTGTCGTAACTCCGGCGTCCGCGTTGTCGTCGTCAGGTGTCGTCCGGAAACTTAACATTGGCCATATCTTCTCTACTATTCCATATACAACTTTCATTTTTGGTATACATATTCATCTGGACAAGGCCTATCCAGACATATGCAAAATTTTCACCTATTGACCTTGACCTTTGACCTATTTTTGCTGTATTTTTTGAAAACTTTAAAATGCCTGTCATTTCAGAACCGTTACCAACAGGGCACTGATATTTCACATGTGAATTCCTTGTGGCAAGACGTTTCCATCAATGTTACACTTTTGGACTTTTGACCTTGATCTTTGAACTTTGACATTTATTTGAAATGTTTAACAAAAAAACTTAAACATTGGCTGTAACTTCTTTACTATTTGGTATACAACTTTTTTTTTTTGGTATGCATATTCATCTTTGCAAGGGCTATTCAGATATACCTCAATATTTTCACCTATTGACCTTGACCTTTGACCTATTTTTGCTGTATTTTTTGAAAACTTTAAAATGCCTGTCATTTCAGAACCGTTACCAACAGGGCACTGATATTTTACATGTGAATTCCTTGTGGCAAGACCTTTCCATCAATGTTACACTTTTGGACTTTTGACCTTGACCTTTGATCTTTGACCTATTTTTTAAAATGTTTAACAAAAAACCTTTTACATGAGCCATAACTTTTTATTATTTGACATGCAACTTTTATTTTTTAGATATACATATTCATCTTTGCAAGGGCTATTCAGATATACCTTAATATTACCTCTTGACCTACTTTTGCTGTTACTTCTGAAAACTTTAAAATGCCTGTCATTTCTAAACCGTTACCAACAGGGCACTGTTTTCATACGCCGCCAGAGGCGGTCGTATATTGACGTCATCTTCTCCGTCTGTCCGTCCGTGCGTATGTGCGTCCGTACGTCCATATCTTGTGAACGCAACTCCTCCTACATTTCTGAATGAATCTTTTCAAAACTTGGTCAATGTTATTACTACATGTATAATGGGTAGATGTGCATGATATGGCGATTTTCCGGTCCATTGATTTTTACAAGATTGTGTCCCTTGAAACTTAGTCTCTGTAGCTGATTGATATTGCAGCCTTGTGAACGCAACTCCTCCTACATTTCTGAGTGAATCTTTTCAAAACTTGGTCAATGTCATTACTATAATAGGTAGATTTGCATGAAGTGGCGATTTTCCGGTCCATTGATTTTTACAAGATTTGTGTCCCTTGAAACTTAGTCTCTTTAGCTGATTGATATTTCAGCTTTGTGAATGCAATTTCTTGTATGTTTCTGACCTAATCTTTAAAGGGTTTTGATGTTCATCAATATTTGCAAAATAGTTATGCCTTTCTAAACATGGTCTCTTGAAAACACAACTCAAGTTTCTAAACAGGTAAAAATGCATAAAGCAGGGATTTCCTGGTACAGTGATTTTTGCAAGAGTTATGCGGAGAAAGAAAAAAGGATTCATATTGATACTGCTATTTGACCTACTCATATTGGAAGCATTTTTAGGGTTCTATCTCTGTTCAGCTAAATTAATTGGTCTTACAGACTTCATTATGTGCTTATGCTTACAGAAATGTTAAAAGCAGTGATTAGAAGACCCCTCTTGGTCTTTATTTTTTGTGGCGGCATATATTGTGGCATCACTGGCACTCTTGTTTTCACATGTGAATTCTTTTTGGCAAGACCTTTCCATCAATGTTACACTTTTGAACTTTGGTATGCATATTCATCATGACAATGGTTTTTCAGATATACCTCAATATTTTATCTATCGACCTTGACCTTTGACCTTATTTTGCCATAACTTTGGACAAGTTTTATAATAGATATTTCTTTGTCATTTTTCAATTATTTTTTTTTAAAAAAAACTTTGTATACTGGTTTGTCATCATATGAACCTGTGCAAGTATGATTTTGGTCATGATCTTTAGGCAGATAAAAAAGAACATTTTTTTTTATTAAATGTCTTCAAATTTTACAGTTTTGTGTTGATTATCAAAAACTCAATGGATTCGCAATTGTGATTTTTTGTTAGCTCACCTGAGCACAAAGTGCTCAAGGTGAGCTTTTGTGATCGCCCTTCGTCCGGTGTCCGTCGTCGTGCGTCGTCCGTCGTCAACAATTTGCTTTAAACGACATCTCCTCTGATACCGCTGGACAGAATTTAATGAAACTTGGCAGGAATGTTCCTTGGGTGAGGCTCTACAAAAGTTGCTAAAATAAAGTTGATCCATGAAGAACTCTGGTTGCCATGGCAACAAAAAGAAAAAAAATATGAAAACTTTAAAAATCATCTTCTTCAAAACTACTGGCCAGATTTTAAAATAAATTGGTACAGATGTACCTTGGGTCAACCTCTACCAAAGTTGCTAAAATTATTCTGATCCGTTAAAAAAACATGGCCGCCAGGGGCGGGGCTTATTTGCCTAATATGTATATAGAGAAACCTTTAAACAACATCTCCTCTGAAACCACTGGACAGAATTTGATTAAACTTGGCAGGGATGATCCTTGGGTCAACATTCACAAAAGTTGCTAAAATAAACTTGATCCATGTAGAACATCTGGTTGCCATGGCAATAAAAAGAAGAAAAAAATATGAAAACTTTAAAAATCATCTTCTTCAAAACTACTGGCCAGATTTTAAAATAAATTGGTACAGATGTTCCTAGGGTCAACCTCTACCAAAGTTGCTAAAATTATTCCGATCTGTAAAAAACATGGCCGCCAGGGGCGGGGCTTATTTGCCTTATATGTATATAGAGAAACCTTTAAACAACATCTTCTCTGAAACCACTGGACAAATTTGATTAGATTGGCAGGGATGATCCTTGGGTGAACCTTCACAAAGTTGCTAAAATAGTAAACTTGATCCATGTAGAACTCTGGTTGCCATGGTAACAAAAAGAAAAAAAATGAAAACTTTAAAAATCATCTTCTTCAAAACTACTGGCCAGATTTTAAAATAAATTGGTACAGATGTTCCTTGGGTCAACCTCTACCAAAGTTGCTAAAATTATTCTGATCCATAAAAAAACAACAAATCTCCTCTGAAACCACTGGACAGAATTTGATTAAACTTGGCAGGGATGATCCTTGGGTCAACCTTCACAAAAGTTGCTAAAATAAACTTGATCCATGTAGAACTCTGGTTGCCATGGTAACAAAAAGAAAAAAAATGAAAACTTTAAAAATCATCTTCTTCAAAACTACTGGCCAGATTTTAAAATAAATTGGTACAGATGTTCCTTGGGTCAACCTCTACCAAAGTTGCTAAAATTATTCTGATCCATAAAAAAACATGGCCGCCAGGGGCGGGGCTTATTTGTATATAGGGAAAACTTTCAACAACATCTCCTCTGAAACCACTGGACAGAATTTGATTAAACTTGGCAGGGATGATCCTTGGGTCAACCTCCACAAAAGTTGTTAAAATAAACTTGATCCATGTAGAACTCTGGTTGCCATGGCAATAAAAAGAAAAAAAAATATGAAAACTTTAAAAATCATCTTCTTCAAAACTACTGGCCAGATTTTAAAATAAATTGGTACAGGTGTTCCTTGGGTCAACCTCTACCAAAGTTGCTAAAATTTTTCCAATCCGTAAAAAACATGGCCGCCAGGGGCGGGGCTTATTTGCCTTATATGTATATAGGGAAAACTTTAATCAACATTTCCTCTGAAACCACTGGAAAGAATTTGATTAAATTTGGCAGGAATGATCCTTGCGTAAACCTTCACAAAAGTTCCTAAAATAAACTTGATCCATATAGAACTCATGTTGCCATGGCAACAAAAAGAAAAAAAAATGAAAACTTTAAAAATCATCTTCTTCAAAACTACTGGCCAGATTTTAAAATAAATTGGTACAGATGTTCCTTGGGTCAACCTATTTATCTCAGGCACAGGGACTTGCTCCCATACACACACACACCACACACACACACTGTACATACACTATCAACAAGGGTGGACATCTTTTCAGGGGTCGACTCGCTTCAACTCCGTTTTTTCAAATCATTCAAATAAATCTATGAAGTTAACATACGGAATCACTCAAATATATATTTCTCTATCGAAATATACAAAATTGTCGTGAAAATAATCCTCCTTTGTATGTTTATTTGTTTGAAATATATGCGAATCCGAGAAAAGGACAACAACCTGGACCAGCAGCGCAGTACATTTCGGGATGATTCGGATTTTTACGCTGCGAAATTGGTCAGCGATATTGCGATTATTTTCCCGCAATCTGTCAAACCGTTAAATTTAAATTATTAAAGGGCTGACTATTCGGGCGTTGAAAGAAAAAAAAACCCAGGCAGTATGGAGAAATCAGCTGTTTCTTGGTAATTTTCTTGTTGTAAAATAAATTATTTAAAGACTTAGATATAAATTCACTTGTCTGTGAGTGTGTGTGTTTTAAATTGAAATAAATATCACAGGGATTTGAAGTTCAGTAATTTAAAATAAAATTCTGAAAATAATAGTACTCCATACATACAAAACATATTTTTTCTTATATATACGGAATACTAAATTCTACTGAACTTCAAATCCCTGTGATATTTATTTCAATTTAAAACACACACACTCACAGACAAGTGAATTTATATCTAAGTCTTTAAATAATTTATTTTACAACAAGAAAATTACCAAGAAACAGCTGATTTCTCCATACTGCCTGGGTTTTTTTTTTCTTTCAACGCCCGAATAGTCAGCCCTTTAATAATTTAAATTTAACGGTTTGACAGAGTGCTGGAAAATAATCGCAATATCGCTGACCAATTTCGCAGCGTAAAAATCCGAATCATCCCGAAATGTACTGCGCTGCTGGTCCAGGTTGTTGTCCTTTTCTCGGATTCGCATATATTTCAAACAAATAAACATACAACGGAGGATTATTTTCACGACAATTTTGTATATTTCGATAGAGAAATATATATTTGAGTGATTCCGTATGTTAACTTCATAGATTTATTTGAATGATTTGAAAAAACGGAGTTGAAGCGAGTCGACCCCTGAAAAGATGTCCACCCTTGTTGATAGTGTATGTACAGTGTGTGTGTGTGTGGTGTGTGTGTGTATGGGAGCAAGTCCCTGTGTCTCAGGTGAGCGATTTAGGGCCATCATGGGCCTCTTGTTTACATATTTTACATCTTTGTGTTGTATACATTCTATTCCATGCATAGGTCAAGGTCATCCTTCAAGGTCAGAGGTCAAATTTAAAGGGTATGGTACTTCAACTTTGCATTTAAAGGCTTACAGTTTAAGTTGTGATTTTCAAGGTCAAGTTTTTTAAATGTTTAACAAAAATATGTAACGTTGGCAAAAACAGGCGAGCGTTGGCACCCACATGCGTTGCTCTTGTTAGTGCTCAAAATGAGTTTTTGTGATCATCCTGCGTCTGTCGTCGTCCACTGTCAGTTGTCAAAAATTTGCTTTAAACAACATCTTCTGAAACCGCTGGACAGAATTTAATTAACTTGGCAGGGAACGTCCTTGTGTGAACCTTCACAAAAGTTGCTGAAATAAACTTGATCCAC
The DNA here is from genome assembly GCA_021229015.1 of Solen grandis. Classification (NCBI taxonomy): domain Eukaryota; kingdom Metazoa; phylum Mollusca; class Bivalvia; order Adapedonta; family Solenidae; genus Solen; species Solen grandis. The sequence goes on from CM037777.1 coordinate 80,036,551, forward strand.
GTAGAACTCTGGTTGCCATGGAAATGGAAAGAAAAAAATATGAAAACTTTAAAAAATCTCATTCAAAACTACTGGCCAGATTTCAAAATGTTTTAGTACAGATGTTCCTTGGGAAACCCTTTACTCAGGTGAGCAATTCAGGGCCTCTATGACCCTCTTGTTTAGTCCCCTATTGGTGTGTACACTGGAGGGGACTATAGATTTGCTGTCTGTCCATCTGTCTGTCCGTCCTGTTGTCCAGAAATCTGGATCCCGCAATAACTTAAAAACCATTTAATATAATATTATAAAACTTGGTACAATGTATATGAACAGATGGCAGTATGGAGATTCTGCATGTCACCTGAATGTTTTTTTTTATGAATTTATCCCATTAAATACTGTGAAACAATTATCCTGAAACCAATTTGTTTTGACCACCATGACTGCACCATGTGCAACTAAATTATAAATGGCTTTTGGTCAATATAATTCCTTGTTCCTGTTTCAACAATTACTAAGCATAACAAACGTGAAACCATCCCTCCAAATGCTGAAAGCTTAGGATTTTGGTTAAACAGTATTTGGGAATAAGGTAAATTAATACATCCAGATGCAATCCGTACCATTAATTATTCGTACCTATACGAATATACATTGCGTCCAGAGCGCAAGCTGGAAATAAATTTATCATGGGTATTGGGATTTATGTTATATTGTTTCATGAAAATGTCCCAATGCATCCATGAATTTGATGTCAAATGTTATGCTTTTCCACCGAACACCAATGCAAGCCTCAGCCAATGGACCAAGGTATTATTCCAACATAACAGCTAAAAAATCGAAAGAAATATAAAAAAAATAATCATGTTAATGTTCATTGTTATAAAACAACAAAACAGTTTATAGTTAGCGTCATATTAATATTGTAATATAACGTTATGATATAATTTAGCGTACAGTATGTTAACTTGTTAGCCTGGATTTCCAAAAATATCTATTAAGAGACCATTTCATTAAGCGACCACTTTTTGACAGTCCCTTTAAGTTGACAGAGTTATGGGCCTTTGTTTTTAAAAAATATTCGTAACTCTGAAAGTATTTGTACTACAGACTTGAAACTTCATGAATATATTTTTCAGGACATGAAATTGTGCACCTGAGTATTTTTATGTCCCCCCTCCCCCCTCAAAAAAAAAGTTAGGCATATAGATTTGCCTTTGTTCGTCCATCCCAAAACTGTGACACAGTTTACTCTGAAGGTATTTGTGCAGCAGACTTTAAACTTTATGGATATATTACTCAGGACATGACTTGCGCTCCTGGGTGTTGGCCTTTGTCTTGGAAAATGTGACAGGTGGAGCCATCTGTGTCCTCTGGACACATTTCTAGTATGGTAAGTTATTAACCAGGTTTTCAACTAGTTGAAACCTGGTTATTAGAATGCCGAACGTCGTTGGGCGGGCGGGCGGGCGGGCGTCAAACTTTCGTTTCCGCTCAATAACTTAAGTTAGAATTTAGATATAGCAATTATATTTGATGGGTAGATACCTTATGAGAAGAGGAAGGTTGGGATTGCTTTTCAGGTTAATCGGGTCAAGGTCAAGGTCACAATGGTTAAAAATAGATTTTTTGTTTCTGCTCGATAACTTGGGTAAAAATGAAGGTATAGCATTCATATTTGATGGGTAGATAGCTTATGAGAAGAGGAAGGTTGGGATTGCTTTTCAGGTTAATCGGGTCAAGGTCAAGGTCACAATGGTTAAAAATAGATTTTTTTTCGCTCATAACTTGGGTAAAAATGAAGGTATACATTCATATTTATAGGTAAATAGCTTATGGTAAGAGGAATGTTGGGATTGCTTTTCAGGTAAATAAGGACAATGTCAAGGTCACAATGGCTTAAAATAGATTTTTTGTTTCCTCTTGATATCTCGAGTTAGAATGAAGGTATAGCATTCATATTTGATAAGTAGATACCTTTAGGGAAGAGGAAGGTTGGAATTGCTTTTCAGGGAAAATGGATCAAGGTCAAGATCACTATGACTAAAATATATTAGAAAATGGATCAAGGTCAAGGTCACTATGACTAAATATATATATATATATATTTTTTTTTTTCTTTTCTGTTTGATAGCAGCTTGCTATGAATGCTTTTGTTTTTATGCTTCACTTATGCTTTTCTTCATTTACATAGTTGCAGTGCCCTTGCTATCTTGACAAATATTATACAAATGTCTGATTGCTAGAATTGCTTAATAAACCTTCAATAAGAAATAAAATAAATGCATTTGTATCAGTCTTTGGATAATTCCTGTATGTTGCTTTTCATGTTTTAAAATATCCATAATTTCCTTGAACTAACATTTAATTTTGAATCTTGTATTTTACCCTGCATTGATATTGCAGGTCAGAGACAATTACCCTTTGACAATCTGATTTCACACCTTTGAGCTTGTTTTCATGTAACATATAGTGACACATTCTTTTATTTGCTTAAATTCTCCTTCTTCATTTCTGAATGCATTCTGCCCAAATCTACACAGTATGGCCAGTACATAGTGACTTGACCTATATTGTCAATTTAACCATATTTCTTAGAGTTATGACCCTTATTTACTCTTCATCCATGTAACATAAAGTATTAATGTTCTTTGGTGATCATTTTATAAATAAAATCTTCATTTCGAATTGGATTTTCCATGTTGAAAACCTGGTTTTGTGACAGTCCCTGTCGCTTTAAGCCTTGTTTAATTATTGAAATAGAAATAAATTTTATAAATCTTCCAAAATATAGATTGCAGATTGATCAATTTCATTCTTGTACACAGACTTGTTTTATCGATATACAAGAAATATTAATGTCAATATTTCACTCATGGTTGTGAAAATAACATTTGCTCTCATGACCACATGTGAAAATACAGTTTTTATAGCCAATTGTAAAATAAATTTTAAAAAAATCTTCCCATGAAATCCAGATATTCTCAAAGGACCAACTTTTCAATATATTGTTTTCTTCTAAGCCATTAACCTTTACCCTACTGGAACCGTAAGTTCTAACCTTGCCACCAGTAAAGAGCCAGTCCAGCCTGCACATCCGTCTGCCTGGCTCTTTACTGTTGGCTGACCAACTACAAGTTTTCATCATTTTACCCTAAAATTGATAATGGACAGTTCCATAAAAGGTGCAGGCTAAGTCCATTTGAGAAATTCAGCAGGTTAGGGGTTAAACTATTCTAACATCGCTAATTGTACAATGTACTGGGTAACTATGGATGTATATCCTCTTAATTGACTTTAAATGAAAACAATTTCTAATATTATGAAATGCTTTCTTAGTGACTAGATGAGGAAGACAGGCACAAAAATGAAAATAGAAAACTGACTCAGATGTTGTTCGCCAACCTTGTAATTGGTCTGGGCTACCAATTTATGATAAATTATGTCAGAAAGGGTAAAGTATTAAGGCATTCTAAGATGTTTTATTGCAATACCATGCGCATGTCTGTGACTAATTTAAATTCCAATTTAGCTGGTGATCCAAATTTAGACCGTGAAATTGCAATGGGGAGAAAGCGGTGATATTGCTAGAACATTAGCCCGGCTAAGGTTATCCTAAAAGGAAGAAGACGTAATCTTGATTTGATCGTATCCTTTAGCGGATTTTTTTTATAGATTTACAGATCGATAAATCACGACAGCAGTGTGTTTTACTAGCCACTCCATTCAAAACATTTAAATACGTTTTAGACAAGCGGTTCATGATTCCGAAATTCTATTTATACTCATGGCTGAAATGAAAACTATGATGTGATATATTGCCCGCGTGTTTATATCCGTAATCATGATTCATGATATCATGTGGGGGTCAGGTTCATCCAGTGCGCCCAAAAGCAATCATACCACATGCCGTGTTTCATTCGGATAGGTAAGAACTAATGCTATATTCATGAGATAAGCGGCCATAAAATATATATGTAATTGTTGTTTGTGCGTTTCTGGGCGGAGTTAATATAAGTATGCACGTGTTGTCCAAGCTGCCATAGTTACTTTTCCAATAGATCGACTTCGGGTCAACAACCGCGTATAATATTGCACGGGCAATGAATGGTAGCACACGTAGACGTAACAGAATGTTCACAAACAACAACTCAAACAAAGGTATGCAAGTCGATATACCTGTTCACTATATTTGAACATTTTTACCGTACAGTATTTTTAAAAGGGTACTCAAACGTCAAACGTTGATTATTATATTTAACTTAAAGTCCCAACAATAAAAAGGAATCGCAATACACTGTTACACTGGTGTCCTCTTAATTAACATGTCGTAACTTTGTCCCCAAGGTAGGTCAGTCAAGCGTATATCTTCCGCTTCTATACGTGGAACTACTTAAGAAATCCAGGTACTCAAAGGTCTCCTAATCAATTTAACACACACTCTTTTGTACTCGAAATAACATCAATATCCCGATACCTTCCTGTACTTGTTTATCCCTTCTCTCTCTCTCTCTTTTCCCCCGACAACAGATATTACATCATTTTTGATAAGGCATTCTAGACTTTACCTGTGGTAAGCGCACGCCTGATGACGCAAACAACACTAAATTTATCATTATTTTTATCAGTTTCTTCATGTGATGGCGTTTGTAAAATTCGTTCAATTCTCCGGGAAACATATGATCCAGTCATTCACCTCCCTATCTAATCGCCTTGGTCATTTGTATCATTTAACGAGTCGCACATGAGATACAGCGGTGATAATTCAAGTGTCTCCGTCTTTGAGTCTATCTCGAGGCAGATAATTGAAACTCGCAAAGTTTTAAGACTGCTTAAAGTACAAACACGAAGACGATAGTAGTGAGAGGGCTGAGTCAGGTTCTGAAATAACCTCCTCTGTGGTTGTGGTCTGGGGTTGAGGTGTCTCTTGTTGTTGAATATGGTAATGCAAGGTTTGATTTTGTAAGAAATCCTGATCACGGCAATGGCGATGATTAAAATTTTGGTGAAGACAACGAAAAAACGAGTAATGATGATTTTGGTGGTGGTAGTGATGATACTTTTGCTGCTGGTGATGATGATGATACTGTTGTTGTTGGTGTTGATGATGATGATATTTGTGATGGTGATGATACTGTTTTTGTTGTTGTTGTTGATGATGTTGTTGGTGGTGGTGGTGGTGGTGATGATGATGATATCACCTTAATCCTCGAGCTGATCTCAGTGGTGCTAGGTAAATATGTTGTAAGTCGGAAGTTAATGAAGCAATGCATGTACCAGACTGTGGACACAAGTACTTTATACAGTGGTGAGTCAGACCCACGGATATAATGATCAGCTGGTAAAATAACCGCCATTTGGCTTATTTGTTGTTTTTGTTTACTGGTCATATTCAGGTGATGGTGTTCATGCGATCATATTGTATAGATACATTTGTCCCCGCACAGGGAAATCTATTCATGAAACTATTTACTAATATCAAAATAACTTACAAAATTAGTAAAATCTCACTGATAAAGTATAAACTAGTAGTAGTAATGAAAATAGTAGTAGTGGTAAAATTAATAGAAATACGTGAACTTCTACAGTCCAGACATACACTGAAGGAAAAATGAAACGCAGAATAATAGAACGTTATATATAACCCCACTAGACAAGAATCAAAATATTATTATCTTACTTTGTAGTTTGTAATCATACACGATTATGACAACTTTCCCCTCATTTTACTGGGATAATTCTTCTGTAAGCATTTCTAGTGCCTTTAACCCTTTCCCTCATAGAGGACACCATGAAAAGACCTATGCGAACAACATAAAACCAGATCGGCCTGCGAGTAACTCGCAGGCTGATCAGGTTTTATGCTGTTCGCTGCTCCTCGGTGGTCTGGAAATGAGGATTTTGTAATTAAATTTGGTAAGGTTTAACTGTGGTTTTCTGCAGATCAGGCTTTATGTGGTGCCTACTGAGTGCATCAAAATGAGTCTATATGAGGGAATGGGTTATAAAGCTTTATCATAACTATCTAAAACCGTTTAACCCTTTCCACCTTTTCGCATAGGTCTTTTCATGGTGTCTTCTATGAGGGAAAGGGTTAATACATTCCAAAAATAAAGTTTATTTTTCCTTCACCATATATACATAGATATTTCAATGCTTTTTGTGTGTTCTTAACTCATTTTCTCAACATTTCTTAACCTAATTTCGTGAGCATACCACGATCACGTTTCATAATAAAACTTTATCATATACGACCAGATTTACCCCTGGGCTATCTCTGCTTGTTCTTCTTAGTCGTCAAGACTCCAAGTAAAATATTTTCATACCAAATTACTGTACACACACACGCATATATAAATCTCGAGGCCTTGCATAAACCAGTTAGTTACCATATAGATATTGGTCATTCAAATTTGAACTGAACCTTGAAGAGGAAGATCTGTAGAAAGGTGTACATTACAATTATTAGCGATCCTGGACGCGATTGAAGCTTATAGTTTAATTCTTGGTGGCACGACTAAATGTTTTTTTTTATATCTATATTTCTACAAACGTAAGATAACCAATATTTTGTTCGCCATATTTCGAATTTTGTGTGTCAAAACACACACACATACAAGACCTCTTTTTAAAAAAAATAATGAAAATGTCCCCACCCACCGGTATGGAGCCTCATTTGAAAATGTAAGAACTAGTATAAGTTACGCGATCAATTAACATTTACTGTGGGTCCATGGGAATGTCTATATAATGTACATGTACACACGTGTTACTGATTCTCATCAGAAATATGACTGGTGCAAATGTCAGAGCTTGGGAGTCCGTATCTAATTCCTCGAATTAATTCCATTAATGTTGTGGACTTGCACCTTTATTCCCTACCAGTAAATCCGTTTATTCTTTGTTGTTGTTTTTGCTCAAAATACATGCCAACTGTTCCATTCATTCTATTTATATATTTTTTCATATATGACACCAGCTGTTTCTGGCCGTTGAATTGCGGTTTACACAAGATCTGTCCGGAACAAAGGAAGTACAACTGAGTGTATGTAATCTTTATAATGCCTATACTCAACATCAATGGGGGACATCCCCCACCCCCTTTAAAAAGCAACAACACTTTTAGGTTATGGGCTCTCTCTCCATCTATTTTTGTCTTATAATGGGTCATTATTATCGAATCAAGTCATTTTTTACATAATCACATAAGGCCAACTTTTAAAACTGGGTATACAATGTATGCACTAAGCAACTGTTAATCGAAATACTACAAGACGGAATAAGTCTGGACCGGTCTCGTCTGACGTTAACCCGAAACTGGGAGGTCGAGGGTTCGATCCCTGACCTTGACTTACCGAAGTTGTTAAGACTGATGCTCAGCATCAGGAGTTCCAGGACTGGTTGTCTCAGTGTCAGGGCAATAAGACAACGTGTGGTATCTTGCCACTTGGCTACGGCATTATATCCGTCTCGTGTAGAAAAGGCCAACGGAATGACAGGAAGACAAAATGCATTTAATTTGAAAAAAAAATTCTAGTTATTAACCGTTTCTTAACAACAACGCTCTTGAAGAAAAAAGTCTTCATACTGTTATTGCCCACATTGATGAGATTTACGTACCTGCAGACAAACCGGATAGAAACAATGTGTTAAGCGTGTATTGTTATTCAAAATGATTGTTTCAAATATATTTTTAATGTTAAAACATTCGATATATTTTGAATCATCTGAGAAGTACTTTTGTATTTGACGAAAAAAAGCAAATTGCGTTGAGATGAGTTTCACTTTTACTACTGGCATTCCGTTTGTCAACATATTCAAGTACGAACATTTAATTTTCGGTGTATACGTGTTATTTGTACTATACTTTGTTCTGTAAAAACTTCTATTGCATGAACTTAGATACAAAGATTACCACGTGTTTCCGCCAGTTTGGGATATCACGTAATGCTAGGACAGTATGCCCAACAAAGTAGGACAGAGTCATTGGCTAGGGCGATTACAGGTGTGACAACTGACATCACAACATCAAAACACTTTTTTTTTTATACAGCTGGGTATAGCCGCAAATATTTGTGTACTCTTCTTCCGTATTTTGTCACGGATAACTTCTACTATAACCGACTTCCACGAAATCGTGCGTAGTAAAATTTCACCTGTGTGGGACCAGACAGTGTTATTTCAACATAAACAGATGACGTCATATGGCATGATAGATAAATCTAATTTAGCTCGCGTTTTAACAAACAGGTAACATGATGCAAGTTCATGGACGGTTTAAAAGTACATTCGTACAACGTGGCATTGTGACCCGCCCTTGTGCGTTGTTGGGACATAAAAAATGTATTGAGCGATTACTTCATCCATTTCCACTCACTGATCAAATCAGACGCAGTGATTATTGTAAATGACAATGTTTCACTGGTCATAGACTGGTTTTTCACCGATGAATCATTCCATATACAGATTTTTGTCGTGTACCATTTCTCATATCATTTGAGTTGAAATTTTTTAAATTTTGGTTAGAATGGTTTTAGCGTCCCACCAACACTATTTGTCAGTTGGGGATTATGTTTATATGAGACAGATAAAGTGCTGTGTAAAAATCGTGTAATGAACTAACAAACGTTGTCTGTATCACGTACACTGCAACTTATATCATGATACATTCAAACTTTCACGTATATTTCCAATATTAACTGCTAATTCACAGAAACACGTACTGACCATCTTGTCAAGAAGAATTTTGATTGAAATCAATTTCCGATTCATATCGCGGTTATCTATCAACACCGATATCTCCTAAATCGCACGTGCTGGCAAGGTTTTTAGAATTTAAGTAATTTCAAACTGAAAATTAATATTATATAATGTATCAATTTCTGTTAACCCTTTCCCTCATATAGACTCATTTTAACGCACTCAATAGGTACCACATAAAGCCTGATCTGCAGAAAGCTAAACTCAAACCTTACCAAATTTAATTGTAAAATCCTCATTAGCAGACCACTGAGGAGCAGCGAACAGCATAAAACCTGATCAGCCTGCGAGTTACTCGCAGGCTGATCTGGTTTTATGCGGTTTTATGCTGTTCGCATAGGTCTTTTCATGGTATCCTCTATGAGGGAAAGGGTTAAGATGCTTCTGTGAAATGGGAAAGAAGCCGCTTGCCACTCTTCCTGATTGACGATATATTCAAGTACATGACTAACTAACTTCATATTTAACCTTCAAAACGCTCAATATTAATTTTGCAAAGAATAGAATCATTTGGGTATTTTTGTTTTACAGAGAAACAAGAATGATGACATTAGGCCGTAAGTATTTAGAAAACAACGTTGGCGGAATTCGAGTCGTGTTATGTACTTGTATTTGTACATATTACATAAGGTTATACTGTATTCAGCGATTTGGACTGCGCATGAGTTAACACAAACTCCTGTGCAGTGGATTGGATCCATATTAATGAAGACGTCCCGATAGGAGATGGTAACATTTCGGGGGTTTCCCCAGTATGCGTCGATGTATTTTGAAATTTGGAAAGTTAAATTTCTTCGAAACGGAATGATAAGATGTTAAGATAGTATAATTTGTAAAAACAGAATGTAATGCTGGACATGTATATAACCTAGACACAGGCGTACATGGATCATCTTCAATGAGGTAAAAAAAAAATAGTTCCGTTTCTTGTCTCCAGCAAATAAAAAAGAGGGTCGGGATTTTATTTTATTATATTTTTTTACATGAAACAAGGTAAAAGGGGGAAAAAAATTTATAGGCGGAAAGGTAAAAATAAAATTTAAGGTCGGTCGGTAAAAAAGAGGGTCAGTCGGGAGACCAGAGACGCAACTTCTTCTTTTTTTTGGCCTGACCTAAGTACTGATGCTGCAATCGGGTTTAAATGTACATGGGGATTTGCATCATAAGGTAAATTATGACTTTTTAAGATATATTTCAGAATATCTGTGGTATTTAATGTCACTTTTATATTATAAATATACGTACTTTCCCTCTAATGAATCTGTATGCATTGGCATTCGTACGCGCCTGATATGGCACTGCCATTCACCCACCCAACAATCATAACGAATATTAACACAAGTAGATTTTTTTTTTCTGACATACACAACATGTTCCCACGCGCGAGTTTACAACATGCCTGTGGTCAGTGTTTCGCCGGAACTGATACACACAAAAAGTCAAGTCAAGTCAAGTCAAGTCAGTCGGCCATTTTAGTCAGTCTAGCAGGTACGCGTAGGTTTAAATTACGGCTTCGTGTTGTCCCGATCAAGAAAATACGATATCAGCCTAAACTGAACTTAGCCCTATTAAAGTCCTTGAATTTCTTGCTTCATTTCCTGTGCTACCATGATTTAAAGAAAAAAAAACTTAAGAAAGTTTTGACTTGGAGAGAAATGTCCAACCACCAATACAGACTATCCTTTTCGTACTCTAAGGTAATCCCTTCCATATGCAAATTGCAGAAAAACAGCTTTCACTTCTTACTTAACCGTTTAGAAATGCCCTGGAAGGATTTTTTTCCATCAAAATGGGAGGATACGTTGTGTATGCGATCAATCAAAGGACCATATGATTATCGCGGGATTTTATCATTTGGATCATATCGACCATTTTCAATTGTGTTACCGGAGATGGTCGAGTAACTTGGTTGGCTTGGATTATAATCGTCCGCCTCCTAATGGCCATCATTTGTAAGGCTTCGTGAATTCAGAACACAGAATGATTCATTATTCTGTGTTTAAATGTGTTAATTAAATTTTATGAATACTAATAAATATGCCTATGTTATCAGTGTAATGACCGACTGACAAAAACAACTTATAATCACGTGACAGACAACCTTGCAGCACGTTCTGTATGAGTGACTGTTTCCAAGATGAACCATTACAGCTAGTGATTGCTGATTATTGCATAATCAATCATTGAGACGACTACCAACGACAGTGTTGAACTTTATCTGATTTGTCGAACACCCTATCGACTAGGTCGTACGGTGCAGCGTGTGGTTTTTTGGGCCCCGGAAATCTGACCGCAGCATGGTAATACAGTTGTGGCTTAACCCACGAACAAAGGAATGCTTTCAAACGTGAATAATAAAAGTGCAAATAATCTATTAAAGTTGTTTGTGTGACCGATATTCTTCGACAAAGCCGCAAATCGATTCCTGATTGTTTTATATGTGGGCTACCCGGTTGAAAACGGGTAGATATGTTTACTTGTTTGACATCCGGCCAATATCCTGGTGTCGCCTGGTTTATGCTGACTTAGACCTCATGTAATGTTCCTACAAAGAAATCCCGTGCAGTGCTAACCTCAGGATGTCCCTGGGCTCCCAATCTATACCATGATAAGAAAACCACACACCCTTAAGTGTATTGAGTACGTCTCTAGATAGCATACAGTAGTTTATTATTTGCATAAATTAATTAATGTAGTATAGCATAGATTAATTAATGTAGCACCTCAGCCTTTCTAGCGTTCTTACCAATTATTTCCAAACATCGCGTTTAGCATATGTAATGCATCGGTTTGAAGTAATCAAATCTACATAATTAAATCCCCCATGATGACAATCAATTTGCGCAAATATCCAGTTTAGCTGGCAAGTACGGGCAATTTCCATTACTTGAGGCCCTTAAAAACGATTTACACCAGAGATCTCTTATGCACAAGATCTAGCAATTTTACAGGAAGTAGGTACTATCTACACGTTATGCACTAGAAACGTATAAATTTTTACATTGTAACAGAAAAATATAAATATTTTTTGTCAAATAATAATTTATGTGTAGAATAACATTATTATGTCATCTATCAAGCGTCGTAAAAATGACACTAGTATATATGTCGTGCTTGGCGTTCAGCATTAAAGGGTAGAATAAATATAGGGTGGTTCCAGGACTGGTTTGCTCGGTGCCAGGATAATGTGACTGGGTGTGGTGTCATGTCGCATGTCACATATGTGATACTCAAGTGTGCCAGCATCATATCTGTCTCAAGTAGATATAGCCTCCAAATGACTGAAATACTGTTGGCGAGACGTTATACACTGCAAGTAAACAAACAAACAACCATTAAGTTTTGTTGCACTCTGTTTTCTGAGATGATCTCAAACTATGATACAGGAAGTATAATAGTATTTTGTAATTAAAATGTAGGCCCTAATGATTATTTCATAATTCAGAAAATATCAATATTTGCGTCATATAAAGATTAATTGTTTGTTTATTATAAATATTCAATAACCTTATATGCACATGTAGTTTAGTTACGACGCTTTGCTGCACTCTGCAGTTTTGGAAAGCTTTGTGATCAAGCATCTCATGGTCGCGATTTGTCGTGCCAGTTCTGAGGGAAAATACCCTTTACCCTTATTCACAGATGCACTTTCTACTTTAAAGGACTTTGTACCTCCGAACGAGTTTGCACTCTTTGATGGAATACGATTAATAATAAATGTTTATCAATACATGGCAGATCTCGTTATCCCAGTACAGTATCGATCAGGGAAACATCACGGAATCGGGTTGAACGGGTTCAAAACATAAACAACGCCGTCCAGGTACTTCCAGAATGACGCACATTTGGAATTTTAAGCTTTTTCTGAGTATTTACCTGACTCTGATAAGACTAAAACATCATAATTACATCTGTTGGACTAGCTATAGGCAGGTGATTCGATAACTTCCGTGTACTATGGCGATCATTCCGCCATTTTTGTGTGTGACGTCATTCAGTCTCCCGTAAACAAGACGGGTGTTTTTCAAAAACAATGAAGATAAAACATTAATTACCCTTATCTTGATCGCGTTAGACATTCTTATTCATCTCTAAGAAACCACTTAATAAAAGTACTTATGTAGCTTCGGCGAAGTGGATCTTTCCTTCAAGCAAGCTTGACACGCGAAAACAAGTGATAAAAATCTAAGCAATTGACCTTCTGACTAGGTGCATATTTTGCCCCACTATTTGATGGCAAGCATGTTGAGGCTACTTATCCGTCTCCAATTCGTGAGGTGTTAAGTTCGTTGAGGCCTGATCATCAAGTAGGTCTATATTTCTGAGATTTCCTGAAAGGGTGGGGGTGGATGTCACAGAGCAAGGGTCTCCAAAAACCAGAACAGAACAGAACATATATTTATTACGACTTGTACAATACAAGTTACATCGTCATTTGCAATATACAATACACAGTAAATTTAATAACAGTGGCACGTGGACTGAGTGAACACAAAGAGAGAGAGAGAGAGAGAGAACAAAAGTTATGCATATATATATTAATATTAACATGAATATAAACCAAATTAAACCAAAATCAGTGTGGTGGATTCTAAATCAACACTTGCTTGCTTGTTGTTGCTCTTCTTCTTCTTCTTCTTCTTGTAGTAATCTCAGTACTTGTAAGGACAGATATAGTGTTGCCCCAGTGGTAGTCCTGTATTATAATTTTGCTATTTAACTATGTTGGAAGTTTTAAAATAATATTTTTACTAAATGACCTCGTGCCATGTAGATATTATTTTATAGTAATGAAAAAATGATAAAGACAACAAAAGCAACATCATTTACTATGGTGAATGATAAATATAAAAATATAAAAATAAACGAGCTTCTCGTGAAAAATTAGAAACATTACACAATGACTATGGGTGATTTAGCATGTTGTTTTTAATTTGATTTTCTGAATAGAATGGTAGCGTACAACTATCAACAGTGACCCGTTTGCACTGGGTTATTTTTTGTTTAATTTACTTTTAACATGGCGTGTTGCGTTTCATCACGAGTATATGCGTAATGCCATTTGTCGAAATACGTCGATAAACATGCACCGTGCGACTAGAGTCACGTCCATGTAACCGATACGCATTGTATGTACGTCCATAAATAAGATCAAAGTTCTTGTTTGTTTATGTCCTGAAATATGAAACGGCATAGAATGTTCACTAAACTTTAACAGTCAGGTCTCCCATTATTGAATTCCTGATTGTTTTTCATGTTAAATTTATATTTCTTGTCCTGTCGGAATAAAAAAAGATAACATTAACGTATGTATGTATGCATGCATGCATGCATGCTGCTGTCTGTCTGTCTGTCTAAACGTAGTTTGTTATTTAGTTTAATCATATCATACTTGCGGGGGCCGCCGTGGCCGAGCGGTTACAGTCGTGGACTACAAATCTCTCAGCCCCTCACCGCTGTGGGTTCGAATCCCGGTAGGAACTTCGGATTTTTCATGTGAGGAAGCCTTCCAGCTGGCTTGCGGTAGGTCGGTGGTTCTACCCTGGAACCTCTGTGTAATCGGGGTCTTCCTCCACCTGTAATTAGCTGGACGTCGCTATATGATTGAAATACTATCGCAGCAACGGTAAACCCCAATACAACAACAACAACAACATTACATACGAACATACGTGTGTGTGTGTCATTCAGATGCCTCCGTGGCATACATCATTAAGTATCTTTTTTTAATCAGATAACTGCAAATTCGTGTATCCGGACTTTGTTAATGACCTCGCCGGAACTTACTCATACAAAGCGTAAAAGTGCACATTATGTTTTGCGGATATGATGACGTCATATCAAGCGGAATGTACTTTTACCACTCGAGGCGGACCTTTGCGGAGGTCCTCTACTTTTAACCGCAAAATACTACAGGCCAACTTCTATCTTATCTGCCTTCCTGTACACACTTGCACAGCATGGTAGTTTTTTACTGATGTGGAGACAAGTGTTATGGCAAAATATGTTGTTTTTAGTGATTAATGTACATGAATAATATCGTTGAAAAGTGTGTCCGCCAGGTGCCACTACCCTACATTTAAAATTTTTTAAGTTTTCTGGCCAATTCATGTCGATGATTTTTAGGTATTTGTATCTTAGCAGTTTAGACCATATATCTCAGTATAAATATACTTTCATTTTTTTCTTAGACCACCCACCCACTTGGGTTTTTTTTTATTAATATTCGATGGTAAAACGATCCACGAAACCAGCGAAAATTAGTTCCCCGTGAAAAATAACGACATATACAGTATAATTATGATTGTGTTAATTTAGACAAATTATGTTGCATTATAATATACTAAAGAGAAAAGTCTTATACATGTAATATATTAAGATTTGCTTAATCAAAGTATATATAACTTTTATCTGCTCTATCTCTTTTAATTTTTCTCTGTGTGTGTGTGTTGTTTTTGTCTGTTTGCGTTACACTTTGCAAAAACCAATATTTCACTTGCAGGGCGAAATCTCGCCATGTTATGTTTCGATTTTCGTATTGCACCCGCTTACACTAGATATGAGATATTTAATAAGTGTCATGATTAGCCTGGCAAAACGTGGCCACCCCTCACCCTCACACCACCACACACTACGAAGCGAAATTTCTCGACTTTCAACACAAAATATCAGAATATGTAATGTTTCATTACATGTGTAAACACTCACGGTCTCTGTAGATTAATTATGGTGTCATGTTTTACTGGTACTAGCAATAATTAGATGTATGGTGTGAAAAAAGACATGACTTGTTGACACCTGATTCCAGTATATTAACCGCATTCAGTTGCCTAGGTAACCGCAAACATATTCGCATGTGATTATATATCTAACTATCTGTAGGGTGTTTTTCCTCTTTTCTTTCCTTCTGCATTTTTTTCCTCGTAGAATATCGATGTCTACACTTTTTAGGCTGTTTCAAATGATTTTTTCAGAAAACGAGCTTTCACAACTTAAAATAATCCCTTTCGACATTTCATGAGTACCAGTGCTTCGCGCCATAAAATGCCATAAAACATTGCCCCGAAGGGGTTCGAACCCACAACACAGACAGACAGACAGACAGTATATTTTATTGACGTAAACTTTACAGTTTCTTGTCATATCAAATATAAACATTTCAATAATTAATAATTAATCACATGATCAAGTGTAAGTAAAACAAATAAATTATGCATTGATTCATATCTCTGAAATAATAACATGGAGGATGGACCATAAATATGAAATGAATATCACATAATCATGGAAATAAGAAGATTACATGATTGAACTCCGATGTTGCATAGCCTCATAGATATATTTACTAAATTTAAATATAAAATTTCTATTGGTAGAAGACATTAACTGAATGAACTTAAACATACTAGGATGTCTTAGTAATAGTTATTAATATACCTTTTCCCGATATGTTCATATGCAGGACAAACTAAAGCAAAATGATATTCATCCTCAATATCCCTAGCATTACATATTGTACAGTATCTATAAGCTCTTTCTGTTCTATTTTGATTGTAACATCCTGTCTCAATTCTTAATTTATGTGAAGACAATCGTAATCTAGCTAAAGCAGATCTAAATTTACTTGACAAAATATCTAAGTATTGTTCTGCACCAAAGTCTAATTTAAAGCATTTATATGTACATAAAGTATTACAATTACTCATACTGTTGAACCAGTTTTGCTTAAATACATCTATGATTTAAATAAGATATGGAATTTTTTAAGATCAATACAATTTACATTTACATCACCACTAGAATGTCAAACCGTATGCTTCCATCTTTTTCACTCAGAGGGAACTGATAGGTTGTATTCTGTAACATTTTATGGGACTTAAAATAAAAAGCTTGATCTCAAATGCAACAAAACTCGAACTACTTTTTGAACAAAATAAAAAAAGAACATTATCTTTGCATGTTTTTTTTTGTTTTTTGTTTTTTTTCGTTTTGTTTGTTTGTTTTTATATAAGTATGCTCTTGTTTCTGGATGTCATTAGTCTTACGCGTATAATGATGACGACAGTAAGGAGATGTCAGTAGTAGTTGTAGCATCTGAAGCAGTCGTTTGATGATCATTCTCATCCTGACCATGGTTAAATGAGCATAGCTTCGTGACGATGGTGGTGCCGAACTACTGGCCAGTCATCCTCGATTGATTGATTGATGTATGGTCTTGATTGAGAGCGACACACGTTTAATTATGTATCCCATACCGTGTTTATAGTACAGGAAACATCACTTTATTGACGAATCCATTCGTTTCCCCCCTCTGCTAAATCGTTTTTGAGCGATGGTAAGTATTTCGACCCCTCAGTTAATGGATCAGCCAATGGTGCTTAGAGAGACTGGCATGATTAATTAATCAACGCGGAGATGTGCAGCGATCGACACGCCGTATATGGTTGGAAAAATGTTCATTCACCGGTTTCGATGAATGGACCCATCGATCAGTAGCCACGTGATGTGGACGGAAGCACATCGATCTGCTTGCTGACGATTATTTAAATATCCTCGGGTAACACTTTCGGTAATTACCTGTTCTTTTTCTGTCTGTTTGTCAGTTCTCTCTGTTTTAAATAAATAACCAATTTCCACACTGTAATTTAACGAGTGTATGGTAGCTGATTTCTGCCATGGTGCGTTCACACGAAGGGCTCCGCTCTACGGCGCAAAATGAACATGTCATGATTGCGCGTCGTTGCAACGGCGTCTTTCGAACACACGGACGCAACGTCGCGACAAAATCAGGGCGAAGACACGACAATGTAAATGCCCGAGCGTAAGAAATTCGTGCTATCGCGACCGTGTGTCCAGGGAGCAAAACGCGAAATAACGACAAACAACACTTGTCGTGCCTTTTGGTTAGGGAAAATGTAAGGGTTACATTGATAAGAAACACATATATGTAATAGATAAATTCGTATCTTTCCATTATAGCATGTTTTCATCCGGGGAGTCTACTACCAACCCTATCCTTTAGTCAGCGACGCGACAGCCCAACAAGTACAGTTTGTCTTCGCCTCTCAGAAACGCACGGACACGACAAAAAAGACGCTTAATTGTCGTGTCTTTTGTCGCGAATTTGCAACATGTCAATATGTCAATGTTAAGATAAACAGGTAATCGAACAAAATAAGTGTATTTGTTTCTTCTAAAATGTATTTTATATTCATGCGAGGGAGCCTTCCAGTTGCTTGCGGTAGGTCAGTGGTTCTGCTTGCGGTAGGTCAGTGGTTCTACGCACTAAGGACCTTCCTCCACCAGAAATTAGTTGGATGTCATTATATGAATGAAATACTGCAGCGACGGTAGATTCCAAAACAACAACAGCAAAAGTTGTCAGACACGTGAGGCTAATATAAAAACATAACCAGACGTTCTCTTCATGAAAGAAACACGAACAAGGGTCATTTCCTTCCAGCGCATATTGTTGATGCAGTACCTTCACAATGCTGAATGTGACTTTACTAATTGATTGGCCTTATCAAATTACATATACATTTATTTGTAGTCACGTGGATTTAAAAGAAGACATATATAAACATATAAAAAGCTGCCAGTTTTTCCTCTAAGATAAAGGAGCCAGACATCAAAACTTGTTTCTGAGCAACAGGCAAAAATAGAGGATGGCTGACTGGATAGCAAAAAGAAACCACACGTTGCTTCTCTCGGCTTAGAATCCCGGTCAAGTCCTTGGGGGTGGTCGCCCGTCCAGACCGTGAGTTTTCTGAGAGTATTCCAGTATTCTTACACGGTAGGTGTGTTTAGGACAAATCACTTTGGTGATTAATATATAAATCAATATTATAATGTCTAGCATGAACAAAAATAAAGCCGCACAGAGCAAACCAGCGGGTAAATGTGACGGGGGGGGGGGGCGGACATGGTCCTGCTCATGCTCATCCCTCAACTCCCCACTCCTCGGAACCGGGAACTTCGTTTCAGGCAAGGCCAGTTTATAGAATACGTTGCATGATGCCCAACCTACATAGCAAGACTGATGGCTGCCAAATCATGAATTTTCTTCATCAATTATGTAATTCGGAATACCTCGCACTAACCCAATTACGGCCAACCGGAAGCGTAACGAGATTATTCAAATACATATTTTATGAAACAGACATGAATTAACATCGTTTACAATACGCTGTTTCTACATATATTGCAGGGAGAGCTTTATAGTTCAATATATTAGTGAATTATTTATGGGGCCAAGACAATAAATGTAACCTTATAATTCCATATAGGGACTCCTCGGGGTGCGTCTTGTGAAAAATTACAAATATAGACAAAAATAATCAGGGAAAGTGTTTGTAGGACGCGACCTGACTATTTCAGACCCTTTTAATAGTAAATGTTAAACTATATAGGGTATGAAATGCATCTATTTGTAATGATAGGCAAAATCCATCTTTCTCACTGATAGAAAAACATAAGCCAATTGAAAACGCTGTCTTATCTGTCACTGCAAATATTAACTTAATATAGAGTTATATCACCAGGACGACGAGGCCCCCCTCTGAGAAGAGAGAGAGAGAGAGAGTTCTGATGATCACGCCGTAGACATGTAGCATGATACCACATCCCGTCAGTCACATTACCCTGACACCGGACCAACAACCATAAGATGCTCAGCGCCAACCACAAGGGAATTTACTTATACCATTTTGAACGACCTTTTTTCTATAGGAGGAACTCGTATATGTTTATCTTGAGGTACAATAAGTTGATGTTTATTACGAGAAATTCTTGTACTGACAGACGATAACTTATTTTTGACTTCACAGTCACCCTATCTAGTTTCGTAACTTGGCACATACTTACAAAATAGTCTTGATGGAACGTCACCCAACGTCTCGCCCTTGTTTCTTTACACTTTGACAGCGATGGCAACGATCAATGAACTTTATGAATGGCATAGATCTCACGATGCTCTTCTCATCGACATTTTCAGTCATTGAGCAAGAATAAACTCTGGATCAATAGTGAAGCGTTTTGAGGTTTGTTTGGACCAATTTGTGACACAGTCTATTGATAAAAGAAATAATACAGTCTTTTCTGATAATGAGACCAAGTAATTGTAGTCTGAGGCAATTTATCGCAGACTTATTTATTCCAAGTGTATGCCATTTTGGAGATCGATGTAAATTTCCGTTTTAAAGAAACATCTTTCAGCGTAGGTTATATACAAAATATGCCACAAATCAGGAATGAAATTAAAAAGCAATTTAAAGCTCTTTTCAATGAATAACAGTATAACATGTCAAGTACAGGGAGTCTGCTGGGTAACTATACTGTAACTACACTAGAATATTTGGTAGAGTGTTACCGGATGCAGAATTTTTGTGAATGAACATTGTTTGGTAATGCGCCAGAGACAATGTGCTAACGACAGCTCTCATCTGTTTCGGATCAATACGCCATGTGGTGTGCAGACTCCATGTTTTGTCATCCACTGCTAACCTATGTAGAAGAAATGCTTATTGCGCAGATGTGCGCTGAAATATTGTATATATGCTGAAGGTAGATGCAAGTCCTTTATTCAATGCCCTTCCGATCTGAATTTTTTATTTGCATAGAAATAGAAAACCCTTCGAAGGATGACCATGAAACTGTTAAGTGCTAATAGAACTTTGGAGATGGAAAGTTTTGCAATCATCTTCAACTTAATATATACAAATTTGAACATACCGACTAGATAAACATGTTTCAAAATATACAAGTCTGACGTCAAGCATGTATTAAGTAATGTAATAGTCCCTGAAAATGGATAAAGTTGGACATCTGGATGATGTTTGATCGGGGTTCAAAACTACTGCACTGGAAATGCCCGTTAGTAATGTACTTTTGTTGTTATTTTGGCTGAAACCGTCACCGGGACAGTATTTGAGCAGGCTCGATTTAGGCTAACCCAACTTTGCGTTTAAAAATACTTAAGTACTTAGAGACGAACTTCCTCATTCTTGATTCTTTTATAAGATATCCAAATATTTCATCTCTTAACAAATATTGTTAGTTATTAAGGTGATAATATAACCCAGCGTAGACATGTAACTCAAATAGTGAAGTCAAGTCAAGAAAAAAGGAATAGCGGAATGCGTTTTTTTTTTTCCAACTGGGTCTGTTGTTGTTGTTGTATTGGTGTTTACCGTCGCTGCGATAGTATTTCAATCATATAGCGACGTCCAGCTAATTACAGGTGGAGGAAGACCCCGAGTACACAGAGGTACCCGGGTAGAACCACCGACCTACCGCAAGCCAAATGGGTCTGTACGCATTACGTAACGCTGAGTTGGTGAAAATGGAGCCATTTACAAGTGGAAGAAGACTCAGAGTAAACAAAGTACATGACAACTGTTGTAATTTTACTTCATAACATAATAATGCTTGCAAGTTCTTTTAATATAAAGTAAAGTAAATAAAGTATTCATATATTGTTATGATAGCTTTAGGAGTAAAGACTTAATTAGTAAACACCTCTTTAATCTGTTGATGCTAACGTTAGCATTGTGTTAGCATCCCAAATACAAATCAAGCAAAGAGACAGGCTACAGTTGATAGCATTTTGTTAACCTGTTGTAAGCCTCTGAAAATAGTTAAGCCAAAGACAATGCTACATGATAACATCAAGCTAAAATGACCATTGGGTATAAAAGGGGTCGGGCAGAGAGCAGCAGGTTTCTTTTGGGGTTCAGACAGGCTACAGTTGATAGCATTTTGTTAACCTGTATGTGATCCTGTTAAAAGCGTTTCATGGCTTGTGAAATGATTGATGTAGATTTTTCATGGTTTTTGAAATAAGATCTGTCATCGTCGGGGGTATTCGACGATGGAATCTGTGAATCAATTCAGAATGTGAGGAAAGGCTGTAAGTCTGTAAAAACTTTTGAGTATTAGTAAATGTAAAAAAACAATGTTTGATTATCTGTGTTAGACAGACAGGACAGAAAGTAAGTGGTATGAGAAAGAAGACCCTAATGACAGCGGTGAGATAAAGGGATGAATTCAATTACTGCTGTCAACAGCATAGATGTATAAAAAAATAGAACACAAAAATTCCACTGACAAGACTTGGAACTGTAAGTATAACGGCGAGTTACAAAATTAGTAACAAGTCAAGGACGGTGCCATGGAGTCCACCTCGAGATTTTTTGTGTGAATTCAACCTTATCGTTATTCTATATGATTCAGAAACGTGCATTTTACTTTAAGCATTATGTCTAATTATAAGAATTTCTCCCTCAAAGTTGGTGCTTGAATAAAAAATATTTCTTTGTTACAGACAAGCCGTCTTTATATTGACGACGTTATTCCAAAACCTAAGTCTCGCTGGCGGATATGGCTTGTTCATTTTCTTCGGGAGCGTGATGACCATGGTCCGTAATTGCAGATAATAGTTCTGATAAGCCATGGCCGTACTTGTGGACAAGAAACCCGATCTATTTGAAGTGGTTTTAGGGGTGATGTAGTGGTTGCCAAGGCGGCGACTCTGAAATATAAGCCTTGATTATTCAGGTTAACGAAATATCTCAACTGGAGGTTATCCTGAATTCAAAACGTTGAGGATCTGCATGTCTCTATTACTCAAAATATTGAAGATTTGTACATTTGTCCGTGACTTGTCATCACTGGAGGAGATGCTGGTCGATCTTTTCTTACTAAATAAGTCTTCAGTTTCTTTGAAATGATGCAAAATTGATGAAAAGCTTTATTTTGATATGATTTGTTATTCAAGCTAACAAAAAAAATACTGTTAGATAGATTTATATATCTAAACATTTTCTAAATCTAAATGACACAGACCTTTTTAATAAGAAAAAAAATGCTTTGCCTCATGTACCACAGGAAAAGGATAAACACAATTCCTAGTGCACACGTGCAACTATAGCAACCACATCAAGTAAGATAAATGTATTTACTATTTCAATTCCAACAAACTTATACCTGGGAAGTACCAGTTCCTTTTGTGTATTGAAAGCACATGCGTTTATCATTGCAGGGTTCGAGCCTACGATGGGACAAAGGCCGTTATGGGGTCTAGAAATTTGTGTTCAAATCAAAGGACATCGATAACACTCTTATCAAAGAGTAGTCCGATCAATGAGCCGCTCGGCGCAACATGCTATATCACGCCTCTGCAGGGGATATCGCAAAACCGAAAGTAGAACGATATCACAAATTACGGACTAATCAAAGAGATTAATTAAATACAACAAAAAATATCTGCAGATGGATACAACTCAGTAGTGTTTGCAACTGTGAAGGTATCCGAGCACAGCATCTTTCTGAATTACTTTAAAAGTAATCAGCGATTTGATTCGCTGGATTTCTTACTGAGACACCAAGCACTGCCCGCAGGGAATTAGACACAATTTCATTTCGAACTTCCTTAAGCAATATCGATCTATCTATAAGTAACTGTGTCAGTCAATTCTCCCAGGCCATTATGAACTAAATCGCGGAGAGAGAAGATGTTGCACTCGGAAACCAATGTGTCAACACCGGTCTGAAACAGGTTAATTAGCGAAATCCGGCACGGTCTAATTCCTTTCTGGAACAAAGTCGTCTGCAACGTTTTTTTGGTATTAACTTGGTGATAGTTGCCTAAAGCTGGATTGAAGACACTATGATGTTACGGCCCCTCACCGTTGTGGATTCGAGTCTCGGTCTTGTCACTAAGATAAACCTACCGGGTGACTAAAGGTAGGAACGTTGGTTGGTCTACCTGAGTGCCTTTGTGCTCTAGGGTAAGTCTCTCCCCACTCCCATCTGTGATTTCCTGAAATATTGTCGTAGCGACGTTTAACTACAAAC
This sequence comes from Solen grandis, assembly GCA_021229015.1. NCBI lineage: Eukaryota > Metazoa > Mollusca > Bivalvia > Adapedonta > Solenidae > Solen > Solen grandis. The sequence goes on from CM037777.1 coordinate 80,060,149, forward strand.
AAGAACAACACTGATTTGACAACAACTTAATTCGCTTTTCTTCATTTGTTTGTTTATTGGGTTTAAAGTCCCACCGACAGTATTTCAGCTTTTGGAGACGACGTCTACTTGAGACAGAAATAGTGTTGCCACACGGCAGTATCACGCCGTAGACATGTGGCATGATATCACACCCAGTCACATTATCCTGACACCGGGCCAACCAGTCCTGCAACTACCCTTATATGCTGAGCGCCAGGCAAGGGAGCTATAACAGTACCATGTTTAAGACTTTGGTATGTCACGGCCGGGGATCGAACCTACGACCTCCCGCTCCCGAGGCAGACATGAAAACTAGAGTTAGATACATGTTTATAATTGTAACACATCAAATAAATAGTGTTGTTTGTAAAGCTGATATAAAAGTTTTTGTATATTAACCGCGTTCATGGAGCTCATGAACTTAAAAGGAAACACAGTGGGGGGTCTACATGTGAGAGATGCTTCAAGGCACGATATTACATGTAAAATATCTTAAAACAAGTGCCTGAAAATATTATGCCACGGAATCCATATATACATCTATTAACATATATGACTAGATATTGTTCTACAAAGAGTTAGTCACGTTGCTCTTGATTGCCTTTCAATTAACAATGATAAAGGTAGAAAACAAGTAGAATACATACATTTCACCTTCCTTATAAGGTATTGCTGTGTTATTCCAATGTATACATGACATTATTTATGCTAATTATCATGTATAAGAAAAAAAAAGTCAGAAATTAAGAATAAATTTCTTGTCCTTGTCATTTGAGTTAGAAGATGCGGAGGGAAAAGAAAGTGAGAGAAACGTGGACATATAAGTGTTCATGAAATATACATTTTAGAAGGTGACAGCTCATGAATTACATCTTCAGAAAAAGACAGTTCATGAAATATACATTTTCAGAAATAGACAGTTCATGAAATATACATTTTCATAAATAGACAGTTCATGAAATATACATCTTCAGAAGGTGACAGTTCATGAAATATACATTTTCATAAATAGACAGTTCATGAAATATACATCTTCAGAAGGTGACAGTTCATGAAATATACATTTTTAGAAGGTGACAGTTCATGAAATATACATCTTCAGAAGGTGACAGTTCATGAAATATACATCTTCAGAAGGTGACAGTTCATGAAATATACATTTTTAGAAGGTGACAGAGTGAAGAATTAGAACGACGCACATTCCATTATCTTTATTATCAGTTATAGCGAACTGAAGTGTCTTAACCGTACTGATGACTAGTCCACCAGCTTTACTGAATCATACTTAAGGTAAAGGCCCATGTAATGGTTCCTCCACATTTCGGACCTCATGGCCTTTCACGGAGATAACCAAGATTTTCCTAATATTCCATTAGGGTACCTTGGTTATCTTTGGTAGAGGTTAAGTGGTCCAAGACGTAGCGGAACAATTACAGGGACTTTACCTTAAATATCTTCATAGTCAGTTGGGTAACTATTTACCTTTATTAAGGCATTTATATCAATTATTTAGATCAAAAGGGGCTGAATATATTGAAACCTTTCCAGAGAGTTTAAGTATTGCTAAGTGCCAAGTCTTGCTAATGGAAATCTTGCCAGAGTCATGTAGGTTGTTTTTTTCTCAGTAAATTTCCAATACATTTCATATGATAATATGTATATTCAATTTACACATTTGCCCGGACTGGTTACTATGGCAACTATTAAAACTAAAAGTGTTTGTGTCTGTGTGTGCGGTAATGTACACTTTATCATGAAAATATTTGCTGTACAATTATACCGATGTTGTCCATATTTTTTCTCCACTGAAGAGATTGGTCGGGGGCGGGGGCCTCTACGGTCTCAATCAGCGACAAGTTCTAACCTTATGAACTTTCAACTGGCCAGGGGAGACCGCTTCTTGTGAAATAGACTTGGTCGTATTTCGCCCGACCCCGGGGATAAAGCAAACCGCCCTTTGAACGAGTACAGCAATTACTATATGCCATCTGGATTCTTGAAATAAATTTATATATAGCTATATAAACTTCTGAAATATTTATTGGTAGGTATGAAGTTAAAAATTATAAACTACAATAACTAATGTCAATGTAAAAGACCCATATAGGGAGCAATGTTAACAACACAGATAAACAACTCTTTTTTTTTTTAAATTTCGCTCAAAGGGCTTTATCGGTAATGACGAAGAAGTACAAAAGCGCTACATTATTCCATTTTAACCCTTTCCCTCATATAGACTCATTTTGACACACTCATTAGGTACCACATAAAGCCTGATCTGCAGAAAACCACAGTTAAACCTTACCAAATTTAATTATAAAGTCCTCATTTCCAGACCACTGAGGAGCAGCGAACAGCATAAAACCTGATCAGCCTGCGAGTTACTCGCAGGCTGATCTGGTTTTATGTTGTTCGCATAGGTCTTTTCATGGTTTCCTCTATGAGGGAAAGGGTTAACCAAAAAACAATATCATTTTTGGCTAAGATGAAATAATCTTCGTGATTTTGTGCGAGAATTAAAAAGAAAAAATGAGTGGATACTAATTTACGTATTTATGAAAATATATAATAAGATAAAATAAATTCAAAGATAGGAAAAAAAAAACTGACAGGAACATTTTTTCACTGAGCATCACTGTATCTTGTGCATGATCAGCTAGCACGCAATGAAATAGCATCACCATTATTTACAATTACATTTTGTACCATGATCATTTCTCAATATCGACCGTATCATTCAAACATTTCGTCGCTAGAAGTGACAGGTACGAAAACAAGATAAAATTGTATGGTGGATCTCAACTTTAATTCTCACGTCATTATAAACCGCAGAGTTTTGTGAAATTACCATTTTGGGCAGAGCGTGTCTATATATGTTCACGTACATGTACACTTGTATATCTCTGAAACGTAGCAGTTTGTCTGCTTAATCTCACGTGCTGGGATAAGAATAGAGTTTCGTCATGTGTGATAAATCGGTATACCAGTAATCATCATCATTATCAGCAGCAGCTAGCACCACCACTACTCCACCCATAATGATAAAAATAAAAATATGGATAAACGTGGTGTTGATGCTGACAATGAGGATGAGGAACAGATTTTCCAGCTTTCTATCACTACCTCAACTATATTCCTATGAATATTCCGTCGCTTTGTGTTATTTTTTTTTAAATATTTAAAAAATATCATACACAAAGCGAAGGAACATTCATAGGACTACCTCAACTACTGACAGCTAATTCTACCCCCCGAAACATTTATTATTCTTTTAATTTAACTTTAATGAGAAGAATGCCAGTATTTGTCATTACCTTGGTAACAAAAAGGAGGAATGAATAGTAATAAAAAAAACATGGATTGTGTCATGCATGTATTTTCTTTTCCATTTGGGGTAGGGGTATTTTTCATTTCTTGTTGAGGGTTGTCTTTATAAAAGTTGTGTAGACTTATAAATGAATAAATGAGTCAAGATAAGAATCGAGTTCACCATTATTCATCTCTCGCCTATAAACGTCACATTGTTTATTTCTGATGACACTGGTGCTAACCTTGTAAACACGGCGAATGATTTATTCACATAAAATACACTGGTAGTTGTTTTGTGCAACAAAGAACCCATTGTGTCTCAAGAAATACTGTTTTTAAGTTTAACTATTTATCACCTTAACTTCACTAATAAAACAGGATTTTGATAAGAAGCATGTCGAAAGTGTACATATAGGGACTTGTTTTCAAAATAGTTTATTGCCTGCAAAATATACAAGCTTGAACAAGAAAAAATATATTAAGAACGTTAAGATAAAGAATAATATGATAAATACATGGATGATTGCATGGATAAATGATGAAAAATAAACAAATCAATTAATCATGAAATGGATAAATAAAATAATCTGACACAGCAGTTACCTAAATCATTGACTGTCCCTTATGAGTCAATATCAAATTTCGTCTAAATTGCTGTCTTTCTAGAATTTTGCATTGAAAACTGTACAAAAAGCTGCATTTTACGGTGCCAACAGACAAAGACTGTTAATTTCTTTGTAAGTCATGTATACATTTGCTTCATAATAACTTTGGAGATGTTTCCCATCCATTTTATTACCCCTCATTGACCATAATTGGACTGTCTCTCATCAGTGTCGCTCATATACTCTGATTCATAATAGGTAGAAAATGCATTACAGCTACTAAAGTCTGCTAAGGTTTCATTGACTAAGGTCTTATTTACATAATAAAAGCATAACTTAAATTTCTTTTGTAACATTTGCTACTGATTTCGTTCAAAATTTAACTGTCCCCAGGATAAGCGTCACTCCTGCAACAAAGATGTACAAATGCAAAATAATAACTGATCCCCCAAGTCTTTTGAAAGTGATCTCCCTTAAAACACTTTATCAACTTCCTGTTGTACAAGTGGAAAAGGCGGCATTTTGAAAAATTCTGAAAGAAAATGCATCTGATGCCAGAAAAGCAAGTACATACTATGCATAATTTTTTATTGGGTCACATCTGTTACACTTGTATCTTTTTTTTTCAACAGATATTGTAGTAATATATTTGTGCAATTGATTCAGACAAGTTGTGTATTTTGTATAAAAAGTGTTTACCCCAAATAGTGAGACTTCATGTGGTTTGAAATAGGTTTTTATCACAAAATATTTCACCCCTGTAACAGTCACTCCCGTAACAGGAGTGACTACAATTGTTACAGGAGTGACTTTTTTGTCATTTTAGCACAAACTTGTTGATGTTTTGTGCTATTCTAGCTGTTGGGATATCATTTTTATATTAAGTGTATGTTATCCTCAGCTATATGTGCATGGGATCCAGAGAACCAATAAATTGATTAATTTCTGTTACAGGAATGACTGTTACATGTTACAGTAGTGACATTTCTTTGTTTAAAAAAAAACATACTTGAAATGGATGTTAGATTAGAAGATGAAATAAGACTCCTGCTAATTCTCTATAACTTTAACCACTTCATACATATTTTGCATTTTATCTTAAGTCATGGAACCAACCTTTGGTGAAATTTTGTTACAGGTGTGACAGGGCAATGTTACAGGTGTGACTTGTCTATTCAGTTTTCAGTTCATTTGCTTGCCCTCTCTTGGGGGTGTGTTTGCATATGGTTCAACTAAGAGAACAGCTGAAATAAGAGTCAGAATCATCATAGAGAGAGGTACTTCATGAAAAAATGTACCTAGACAATAATTTCCTGTCACAAGGACTTGATGAGAAAAGAAGGGATGATAACCTCGCAAAACAATATGCACAATACTCAGAATGACTTTGAATGATGACTTAATAAAAACAGTTTATGAAATAGAAGTTATGAAAATAAGGGCAAATGGAAGCTTCATGGGTATTTGGCAAATGCATTCATTAGAAAGTGTACTGAAATTGGCTTTTTTTTCCAGTTTATCCAAAACTTAAGGATGCCAAACTGTCTGAAAAGATTTGAACAGGTTAAATCTTCCAAAACAGGTCAGGTGCAGCAATGTCCCAGTCTTAATAATGTGGACAAGTACCAGAGATGATATGGTAGAAAGTAATTGAGTTCCAAATCACTTCATTGAACTTCTGCCTGTGGAAGTACATCTAGACTAAATTAACAATAAAGTAGGGTGACAGGAATGTAAAACTGATGTGAGGTTTGAGACTGTGAGCTTTAAGGAGCCTACAAGCATTTGGACAGAGGAGAGTAAGAGTGAGGGGGCTGAGCTTAGTAATGTAATAGGAATCCGAGTAAAGTAAGAGTGTGGGGGGCAAGGAGAAAAAGAGAATAGTAACAGAGAACATTAGGAATAATGGGGGAATGGGGGAGAGGAGAAAAGGAGAAAAAGAGTGAGAGTTGGGGGGGGGGGGGGGGGGGGGGGGAAAGAAAGAAACAGAAACATCAAAGGGACAGAGGAAATAAAGACAAGGAGCTTAAGAATGAGGTGACAGAGGAATTAAAGTCAGGCGACCAAAGAGTGTGAAAAGAAAAGAAAGAGGGAATAATAGTCAGTGGGTAAAGAAGAGGAAGAGTCATGGGTCAAGGTGAGTTAGAGTCAGGGGTCTGAGATCAGTAAGAGTCAGGGGGCCGAGGTCAATAAGGGTCATGGGACCAAGGTCAGTAAGAGTCATGAGGTCAAGGAGAGTTAGAATCAGGGGTCTGAGATCAGTAAGAGTCAGGGGTCTGAGATCAGTAAGAGTCAGGAGGCCGAGGTCAATTAGAATCATGGGACCAAGGTCAGTAAGAGTCAGGGGGCCGAGGTCAGTGTTATGGGGGGTCGAGGAGAGTAAGAGTCAAGGGGCCAAGATCAGTAAGAGTCAGGGGTCTGAGATCAGTAAGAGTCAGGAGGCCGAGGTCAATTAGAATCATGGGACCAAGGTCAGTAAGGTCGGGGGGTCGAGGAGAGTAAGAGTCAGGGGGCCGAGGTTCAGTAAGAGTCAGGGGGTCAAGAAGACTAATATAAACATACCAGAACCAGCACTCTGTGTTGGTAAGTATGTAGTTGTAAGATACAAGAATAGGCTTAATCCAGAACTAGTGTTGGACTCTAGTGTTGATGATCTATTTGTACAGTGCATGTACCAGGTTGGTAGAAAGAATTCCAGCTGCTTTTTTTTTTGGCCCCGAAAAACTGCATGACAGGTGCTGGTATGACTACAGTAACATATCCTTGATACCAGAGTCAGTTAAGATTCAGTAATCATCTTCTCATTACACAGTGAATGAAAGCCTCTGGCAATCCTTGTCTGAATTTCAGACTTCATAATTCCTGATGGCAGTTTCCATTTCATTTGATACTTGAACCCATTCTCTTTTGTAGTGGTCTAAGTAAATACTTTGTGACTACATATACAGTAAACCCTCGTTTTACCAGCATTGGTTATACCGGCTACCTCGTTATACCCGTAAAATATATTTTAACAAAAGGTATAAAGCTCTGAAATGACTTTTAAATAAGTATCTGAAACAGATACTTAAGACAGGTGAGCGCTTAAAACAGAAACATAGAAGTGCAGAAAACTCACAAGGAGCTGCCTGCACCTCTTGTTTCCTGCATTAAGTCTAATGTTAATGCTTTTTTTGAAATTAGCCATATGAATCCTTTCATATTTGAACTCATTATAAACATATGTTCATAACAAACACTGTCGGTGTAACAAGGTTTCACTGTATATGTATAAGAACTCCGGACGCTGCCATGTGGATTCTAACACAGGTTTGTTAAGATGTTTGTCTTTCTGCTATTAAATTTACCTATTTGAACACAAAGGTGCAGATGTCAACCAATTTTATGTCGATAAGCGATATAGCAGTTCTTTTATAATATTGCAAACAGTTTCTCACATATGTAAGACCTGATATTGGTTCCAGCCAATTTGTCTTTTTTGAAAAATATTGTTAAAATTTTCCTTTTTATATAGATGCAGACAAAGTTTTCAAGGCAGCTGTGTTGTATCCTAGCATACAATGTGTTGAACTATTTTAATGCTATATGAAAAATGAAGCCAGAGCCAGATTACAAAGAGAAAATGTTGCACAATGTTTAACATTTGTACCCTGTTCCCCAGCAACTGCATATCCGGGACCCGCCAAAGTTAAACCTTGAATAACATTTTCTCTTGTGCAACCAGGTTCAAGAGTTTGGATCAACTTGTTGATTCACTCACTGTAAGCACTGGTTTAAATCATTAAATGATGTCATTTGTACAATTTTCATCATTTAAAGTTCTGCTAAGAGTAATGAGATATTGCAATAACTGTTAAACTTTGAAGGTGACGGTGGTCATGGTTTAATATGTCACTTCCATAACATTTGGTCTTTCCTGTAACGAAATTGTCAGGTACTGAAGTGTTTAAGAACCTTTCATTATATGAAACAACATTTTCTTATTCAGATGTAATCTTTAAATGCACTTGTTGCCTTTACAACACCAAATGAACACCACAAGATAACTTTCCTTATCAATTGTCCTTTCTGTAACATTTTATGTCACTCATGTAACGAGTGAGTCCTGCCTGTAACAACCACTATATTACAAAATAAAATTACAGAGTAAGCACCTTCTAAAACAAAAAATGTGGAAGTCTGACACATTGCCATTGTCCTAGGCACCACATAACATAAGGATGATATATTTGCTGGTAAATATGTAATAGCTGAATATTTTACCTGCCAAAAAACCTAAAAAATTCATTCGCAGTTGTAGAAATGCATAGAATTTACTTATTATGATTTTTTTTTCTTGCATAATATCAGCAAATAATCATTACTTTAATATGCCAACAAAGTATAAGTAAGATTTCTTAAATAGTTAGAGAATTAAGCTGGATATAAAAATTATTACAGGAAGGACTCAACCACCGACACACTGTATTTGAAGCTATTTTTTGTTTAAACTGTTGCTTATTTAGGTGGCATATTCAAGTTCCACACTCTGTTTGGTTCCTAAAGTTCATATAGTTAATGAAAATTTGAATTGATAGCAGTCAGTTTTTTACTTTTACTCAAATCAGATTTGGACGAAAATTGATATTGACTCTTATACGGAGAGGCCGGTCGATTAATACGATGTCGTTTTATCTATAAGACGTAATAGGAACAAAGACTTGATCTCGATGTTGTTTTTAGGAGGAAATGTACGGTGTTGTAGGAATTGAAACCTATTATAATATACATTGTATATGTATATACATGTTAAGATGTACATAATTTAGTATAAATATGTCAGATGGTGTTCATCGTCACCACGACAGTGTTTCAGTCAAATATAGACCTCTAGCTAATTCCAGGTGAGGGATCAAAGAACATACAGGTCGGTGCTAATTCTGTCTTCAATAAATCGTGACAAACGGATATTATGTTTGAGAACTTGTCCATTTCCATTGAGGGATTTAAGTCCTGTGCATGTCTACTTTACGTTTTTGTTTCCCCGTGCATTTAGTAGATTTCAGTGAGTTTTTAAGTAAAAAACAGAGCAAATATCTCAAAACATCACTCCAAAATGACCCCAGCAAGCAAGCTGAAATTTTTCCGCATATGTAAATTGACCAGGCTGTAGCTCGAACCAAAGCGACGAGGGGTTATCGGTTACACTGTGTCAGCGACTCTAAACAATCGGCCATGAAGGTCCCGGATTATTTTTAAAAGAAAAAGTGAAGGTAACTTAAAGTTGTGACTTGGTTTAATAGGTCTCATGTGTCATTTTTTTTTTCTTCATCAAAATATCGATTTTTCGAGGAGCGACTTCTCGACACCATGACTTTCCCGAGGTGTGTTCCCAGTACGCGTATACCCCACGATTATTCGAGTATTTCATTTCCTTGGCAATCCTTGGATCATTGCTATTAAACATATATCAAAACGATGATTTACAAACACAGAAACCGGCCCTGTGGCCGAGTGGTTCGTGGATCGAGTCCATAACTGGGAGGTTATGGTTTCGATCCACGACCGTGACATACCAAAGTCGTAAAAAATGGTGCTGGTATATCTCCCTTGCTTGGCGCTCGACATATTAGAGTAGTTCTAGGAATAGTTAACCAGGTGTCAGGATAATGTGACTGGGTGTTGTATCATGCCTCATGGCTACTGTTCCAATTTTTACACATATAGTGCTGACAGAAATAATTCAATTTCATCCCCTGATTTCACCGCTGCCATTAGTATTACAGATTTTATTCTAAACTTTCTCATACAAATTCCTTTCTCTCTTGCCTAAACAGAACCCAAGAGAACCTAAAAAATCCATCAGAAACAACCTGAAACTCCCGCTGCCCCCTGACCCCTATTATACCAAGTGGTCATTTTTGCTTTATGTTGATATGTAGCATTGTCTTTGGCTAAACTATTTTCAGAGCCTTACAAACAGGTTAACAAAATGCCTATCTCTTTGCTAAATCTGTATTTGGGATGCAAACGCAATGCTCACGTTAGCATTAGCATCAACAGATTAAAGAGAGAGAGTTTCCTAAGACCCTGTAAGCATTACTAAGTTATAAAATTACAACACTACGGCGTGATACTGCAGTTGCAGCACTATATCTGTCTCTAGTAGAAATAGTCTCCAAATGACTGATAAACCCCAGTTACGTTAAAACCAATAAACAAAAACAAACAATCACAAAATCAATTAGTAAAGTACTACTGTATTTATGAAAATCATTATATCCAGTTAATATTGTTGGATGCAATGTTCATTCCAATCCCTCATAAACAAAATTACTTATTAATTTAGTAGCTTTTAAGCAGAACTTGCACGTAAAATATGAATAAAGCAACATTTTAGCGCGTGCATTGCTGATGTCGTGCTATGATCCAGATCAAATATAAACAAAACAATCATATCGGTTTATGAAGCAACAGCAACTTCTGGCATGTTTTATTTATAACCATCAACTCTGTATAGTGACGTAAATGCCATTAAAACGTGTTCCAACCATGTGTATAAAGAGTAAGTGGCTTTATTGTACTATAGGGAATAAACAATGTTCTCTTGGAATCCAATATGCCGGCTGTGTTTTATTGGTACTGGCATTTTATTGCGAATTTCACTGAGAGCTGCAACACGATAAAGCAGTCATTAAACTTAAGGTATCACGAATGCCGTTATTTCAACTATGCAAAATACATACGTTTATGAGATAATGACTTTGTTTTGCAACGTTTGTAAGACGTTTTGAAAACTTCTGTTTTTATTTTTATTTTCGTACTTTTCTGCAGTTTTGAAGTTTTACGTCGTAACTCATTATGACCCGTCCTTGATCTTCTCATCCTCGGATGGATCCCAAATTCGGTCAATATGCTTTGCTTCTAGATAGATCGTGGGTAACTTGATAAACAAAACTTCGTACCCATTATAGAAAGAGGCATTTCACTGGATTCATGACAGAGACAGCATGGTTCGTTTGACCAATGAAACGGTGCGTTACATTTTTTGAAGTACATGTATAACTAAACTGAAGCGTATTCAAAATACTACGCCTGGTTCCATCATCAATAACTGATGAATCTACATGAAAACGGAGTTTTGCTAGCTGAAAATCCCACGGTATATACGGTAGTGATAAAGGAATACTTATTACGAGTTCTTTTACACGCCCCATTTGTGACGATTGGTAAACAGAGATTCCGGCTACGACAAAGCGTACTTGTTTCAGTCATTCGTTTAGCAGTCATCAATTGGGTGATTCCAGTGCACCGATGTCAAAACCATATGATTTGGCATGCTATTTTCCACGAGACGCTGCAATATGTTGACAAACTCCCCATACACTGTCTGTTGGCCTATACCAAGCAAACAAAACATGCAAAGCGTGTATGCTGAGTGACTGTGTAAGTTACTATTTACATTGAAGCAGCGCTCTAACCACGTGATATCTTTCTGTGATATAAAATTTACCTCAAAAAGAACACGAAAACGTCTAACATTCTACTACTATATGCAATATTCTTTTTTTTGGGCAATTCTATAAATGGTGTCAATTCTGTGTTATTAATTTATAAACTTTTCGCATTTATCTCCTCTATCTAGGGTTAGGTTTGTGCCAAAAAAACAAAACTTTACGATGTGCGTGATAAATCGAGCAAGTTCAAATAAAATCGTCTGTTTTCAAAACGTTTTCAATTTAATGTGCAAAATCAATCATGCTGACCTAGTTTAATCGACAATACTTGCTTTGAGTTGTGCTGAGGTTTAGCCGATAAATGCTAACATAAAAAGAAATGATAAATTTGCATTGCCTATATTCCTGCGAGCGAGAGAGAGAGAGAGAGAGGAGAGAGAGAGAGAGAGAGAGATTTTGATAGCGCAATGAAAACGCAATCCTAATCTCTGTAGTCTTTTCCTTCGTAATTGGAATGTAAACGATGTATAAAGACCAAACAATCCATGTAATATTTATCTGATTGTGTTGAAAAAAGGTCCATTTATTTATTTACATGCATTTGGTCGCTGTTTTCGATTACAACGACTAGAACTATTGGTAGAAGCAAGATGCTAAGAGATTCAACATCATTAGTGCACTAATCTATTTAATGTTGTTTGTTGAACTTTCGGTACTTTGATTTCGCTGATCGTTAGACGATGAAACATTCACTGATATAAAGATTTTATCAGCAATTTGCAACCAAACGGCTTGAAGTATGAGCGTACATGTCTGTAAATACGCATTGTATGTTTACAAGTTCACATTTATAAATGTATTTACAGCCAATATGATGCGAGGGCAGATCAACGCTTTCATTGTCCTATTATATGGGCAACCCTAACTACATACCACTTTTTTTTCATTTTATATTGTCATGCGTGTGTGTAAAAGAGTGTTTTGATTTTGTTTAGCTTGTCGTCTCTCTCTCTCTCTCTAACAACATACATGCCACACACACGGGACCGTGTCCTGCTCTGATGATGTTTTAATAATATTCAGGAAACTGTCAGTAAAACAAAAGGGAATATAATTTCAAGAAAATATCAACTTTATTTTTTTATATTTTTTGTTTAACAAAACATTTTACAAGCAATTACATATAGAAAAAATATAAAAGTATTTGTATCATTAACCATCATTTCACTTATAACATACATATTCTTTACTAATTTTAAATATCACAACATCGTCTTGAGAATGATAAAGGCATTTTAGTAGACGTATTGCTATCAGATTTGCCTGAAGTATTTATTCGTTCTTATCAGATTTAGATGAGTTTTCTCTTGCATGTAAATACTCGAGGCATTCTGAGAACAAAGCGTCTGCAGAAATATTGTAGTACATCTCATAGCAACGGCAAACTTTTCCTTCTTCAAGAAGAGATCTGATACTAACATAATGAGTTTGGTTCCGCTATGAAATATGCTCCAATGACGTTTAGATGTCCCAACATTCCGAGTTTTAGCAATCGCAACTTCTCGCTACCGACGAGCACAATCACGTTGCCAGAAAGGCAACGAAAGCGCCACCCCTTATAAGACCCGTTTTAACACTGGAATTCTTTGATAATGAGGTTTTAATGGAATTTGATGAAAACATATGATATAAACATGTGACAAACAGTGAAAAAATCAGTCGAACCTTGTAGGGACATCTTAAAAACGAGGGCACCAGGAGACGAACCCCTGGTGTTGAGCAATGCATGAATTACTGAACCACAGTATTACCCCTCCCACCCATGTAAGTAATAAATCAAGTTTTAAAGTTAAAAATTCTCATTCCAAGAGCTTAAAAATTCGTGTAAAACTAACTCATAAATTAAAAAGTCCAGTCAAGCACATTTTATATAGTGACATTTATAGAAGGTACATCTGATAGGTGAAAGATGAAGTCTTGCTGTTTTTCATGCAATATTTTGTGCAAAACGTTCTAGATTTGTGTATTAAGGATTTGTGATTTCAGAATTTTAAGTACACTAATTCATCCAGTCGAGCTGTGTAGATCTAGTTGATTTGTTCACACCAACTCACGAACAATATCTAGAAATAAAGATTGACCAAAACAATACAAAAATCAACAAGATATGCACTGACTTGAAATATAAGATGCACATGGAATCTAAAATAAAAGAAAGAGAAAAAATGACAAGCACTTTTATGACCATTTAAAAACTGATTAAACTCTAGTAAGAGGTACAACAAATTGACAATAAAAAACGACTCAAAACCATCCTATTTCTAATTACGTTTCCCGTCAAATGACTTACGCTTACAGACCATCAAATGACAAACAAAAACTTGACAGCGACTTAACACTTTCTTGGAACAAAACATCGCAAAACTACAATGTTCTTTTTTCACAAAACAATCATCTTTAGTCAAACTTATCAGTTTCAATCACTTTCTAGGATTTCTCATCAACCGTCCGAGACCTATACATTTTGCTGTAAAGCTGTAAAAAGCATGCTGCTCGAACCAGTCTCGAAAAAGCCGTCACTAACTTCACAAAGTCAGTGTAAACCAGCGGCTTTAGCACAGTTCAAACGCCGTTACCATGGCGAGGTCTAATGTGATGACCTGGCACCACAAACAAACAACTTTGTGTCTGAACTACTGTCTCTTTGGGCATGATCTTGGGCTAACCCAGACAGTCACTTGGATTTGGGCTCATGACGCTTCATATGCAGAGCCAAGTGGTCAGAACGAGCGAACGATCTCTCGCAGACCTTGCACTTGAATGGCTTGGAGCCAGTGTGTTTACGGATGTGACGTGTAAGCTCATCAGAACGCGCGAACCTCCACTGACAGCTCTGGAAGTGACACCTGTATGGCTTCTCCCCAGTGTGAATACGTTGATGGGCTTTCAAATGGGAACTTTTTGTATAAGCTTTGCGACAACCTGGAAAACAAAAGGAGAAAACTATATAAGTTATGGTATATGGAATTAGTGCTTTGTTAGAAACAATTATTTATGGAGCGCGTAGTGATTAAAACCAGACCGACTTATCACTTAAGTGTCATGATTTCTGGTAATATGAACCATAGTGGCAGGTGCATTACGTAAGAGCTTCCTTCCATTGTCCTGATCCTACCTTGCCAAACATGCGTTTGTTATCTTGTAAGATTAAGAAGATAACAAGAGGCCGCATTTCGGCTCTTGGCCCGTGAATAGCGGAAACTTCCTTTATGTGTACTCTAAAGCAATTCTTTTTTTGGCACGAAGCCAACTTAAACATATAAAATCTTTTTGGTAAACATTTTATCATATGTCTGATACTATTGAACTGGACGGAGGAAGCTTTTGAGTCATATTTAGAATGGATAGAGGCCTCTGTTCAAATATTACATCATTAAAAGGATGTGGAAACCTACCTGGAAAGTCGCAAAAGTGGACCCTTCTCTTCTCCAGGTCAGGGTTGTTTTTCCTGTTGTATTTGATCGTGGAACACCCTGGATGGGTCCTCTGTGACTTCTTTTGGGTATGTCCATTTGTGCAGGGTGCCGGGATGGTCAACATGGGGCTCAAGTTCAAGACGGACCCAGGCATGTGGACCCTGCTGGACACAATCCCAGGGTAGGGTGGCGGTGGGGTTCTGCGGAGGTCCACATTTGGACTGCCAGGTTGTGAGTTCGGGGGTGTGGGTGGCATCAAGACAGGGACTGTGTGTGGTGGGGTGGACGTCGACGTGTAGGCTAACGGCTGAGACTTGACGATCCCGCCCGAGCTGTACTGAGAAACGTACTGTACCATGGGACTGGAGGAGGTGGGCAGCATCACGGGCTGGGGAACTGGGATACTGAGTGACTTTGGCCTGTCAATGAATTCACTATTTGAGTCTGTTATCATACAACTTGATGGATTTTCCTGCTTAATGTGAACATTATCATAACTGGAATTCTGGTATAGACACGATGGCTTGTCATCTGTGTCTTCAATTTTTATGATAGGTACTGATGGACCGTCTTCCATTTCAATTTCACTGTCTCTGTCGTCGTCGGCAATATTCATACACGTTCTCAGGTTATCCCACATTGAAGTCACCGGAGAAGAGTTACTACTACTGCTGCTGCTGGAAACATTGGACTGGTATCTTTTCTCTGATCCCCCGGAGATGCTGTCGTCATAGGAAACAAACGTGGCATCCATGTCGAACCCGTTCTGGAACTTAGATACAAGGCTAGGAGTCCTCCTCCCCTCAACAGGCTTTGGTATAACAAACTCTTTGCCAAAGAACTCGTCGACCAGTGATGAGCTCTGCCTTCTACTGTTATCAACGGCCTGTTGAACCAGCTGTTGTTTTGTAGCATTCAGGAGCCCAGTTTTAAGCATGGACATTTCGCCGTTCTTTGTCAAACCGGAGATCATCTTTTTGGCTGCTTGAAGCTGGGGTGTATCCTTGGAGTCCCCGAAGAACTCGTCCACCAAAGAAGAGCTCTCGCGACGGGATTTCTTGCCGCCATTTGGGATGTCTAGAAAGGCAATGTATTTATCCCAGTCGTCAGGTTTCCCCTGTAAAGAAAATAGAAAAAATATTTATAGAAAGAGTCGTGCAAGTATTACTAATCCATCCCCTACTCTAAACGTTCGTAAATTTTCCGACTCATGTACACATTTTATGTGATTTGCCCCAGAGTCGATTATCGAGATCCAGTCTTGCCAATAAATATATCCGGCGTGTTTATTTGATCTATTTTCTGTTTAGCTAACCTAACAGTCAGGTTTGTTTTTCCAATACCTGATTAAACACGCCGCTTTGCCAAATCAATGAATGACGCCCACGGACTAGTCACGGTTATGCGCAGTAGGCTCTCTGCACATACACATACTTAATGTATTCAAAAAGTGAATGAAACGTAAAGCAGGCTACATGGCGCTAGACGAGGTTTAACCAATCAAAACAGAGACCTTTCAAAGGCTTGAAATTTTGGTAATATTCATCCCTAAATACTTTGTTAGAAACATGAAATGGATGTATTTAAATGTCAATCAATACATTTTTCTGTTAATTGACCATACAGATGTACCCCAAGACGATCTGCTGGTAGACAGCTGATAAACTGAAGAAAATGTTAACAGCTTGACCTAGTTTTCGTGTCGATTCATTAATCCAAAATGGTGGATAGGGCTACGAGGGAAAACAGATGAATCAAACATCTGGTTAAAATTTCTGAGGTCTACCAGATGTAACGGTATATATATTGACACAACGTCATATAATATAGTTGAAACGTCGCAACTGATGTAATCGGGAGTAAAAACAGAACATAAAAGTCGCGACATGATGGACAATGTCTTTATAGTAGATTTCGTAATGTCAGTGATGTCAGATAAAAGTTATTTAGAACAATTTTTGAGTAAGCATAATGAATAAGAGGTGAATTCGAGAAACAGTCATGGGTTAATGTTATAAACGTATTTACATATCATATTCCCATGCTTTGAATAAAAAAAAGTTTGTTTTAGATCTATATTAAGTTTAATAATGTAGTTTTATGTAATAAATTAGAATTAAGTAAGTCTCTTTATAAAAATAAATTATTTTTACAATATACATGAGACATGTACTTACATTGGTTGACGTCGCGAGCAGCTGTGTGTCGCTTTGCGATAGGAAACAATCGTCCGTATCAGGAACGATTTGGTCATCGAATACTTCTTCACTTTCGAGCATAAAACAGCTATCGGCCATTCCAGTATCACACATATAAATAGATCAACACTATTAAATAAAAAGAATAAAACACACTATTGAATCACTCTTTGTCTATGTCTCTTTTTCTATTTCTCTTATATCCGTAAATTATACTGTGGCTTGATGTGCGCGTTTAGCTTTCCCGTGCTTTTATGAATGAACGACTCGACGTCACGCGCTTATATAGAAGACTGTGATAAAAATAGAACTAGGCGGGCTTTAGTAAAATAGCTCCGCCTTCTTTGTCAGTCTGCCAATCTTTCACTGGAAAGTTTAACTGCTAATTAAATTGATTTTTCATGCTTTCAAACAAATCGGACGATATATTTATCATTATTTGTTATCAAAAAAGTTTACCCTGTCTGTTATGAAGAGAAATACCTTGGCTAAATTGAGTCTAAACTGCATTTACTATAATAGTAAGAATCAAGTTACAATGACGTCATGGGAATACACGTCACTGGAGGTCATGGGTCAAACTTTATGAATGAACAGATTAGAATTCATCGTAAACAAGGTCGTTTGCTAGCGTAAATTCACTCTAGCGTGAAGAAGGATATTTAAAACATATAATCGCCCGAGAAAACATATTTTAACATGTCTCTATAGCATTAAAGTTAAATAAAGGATTTTTTTCAATGTTGCTTGAATAACGCTCAATTACTTTGTCCCGAATTTAAAAGTTACTTTTCTGTCCTGTTTCTTTTCGTGGTTTCGATCACGTGATACTCGCCAGGTAATGCCAGTATGTCTGAAGGTTATTGGGTACAAATTATCATTTAACTGATAGATACATCCCCATTTTACTCTCTTATTAAGAACACGTATATCTGGATAGATGCAACTGTTTACATCAGGAGATACTTTATAAATTATAATATAAAGGTCCTGTTTAAAGGTATATAATTGTATAATTTAAGCTTTACCAGAGATGTGAAAACCTAGATGTAATGTACCTCCGTGGCTTTACCATATTCTTCCGTTTGATTTAGTTTCTATGCGGTAAATGATCAGCTGACAAGAAAGGGATCATATATTTGAAAAAAAAGAAAAGAAAAAAAAGATACAGATCTAACAATGAATACAACTCCTAATATGAAGACTTCCTAATATCTCAACGAGCCCCCCCCCCCCTTCTCTCTCACACATACACACACGTGTACGTATGATTTAGGAATGACTTATGGTTAAGTGTGTATCACAAGTTAGCGTGCAGTTTAAGCTTTTATTTTTCGATTTGGTCAGAGAGGGGGGGGGGGGGGGGGGGGGGGGGGGGGTACTCTAAAATAAATAAAGTGGTGTCACACAATATTGTTTTGTTTTAGAGTCAAGTTTTCAATTTTTAGCAAATTTGTCTATGCAACGGAGGGAGACCTGCAGACGACAGCTAAACGCTGCTGCTGGCACTGATTGACTCGCTTACCATTAGTTATGAGTCATAGTCTTGGAACACAGTGATTACCCGGCAGGAAGCGTATCTCATTTTGTCACGACTCGCACCGCCGCCAGTGTGAATGCGTCACAACATGCAACGCGATGCTTGGTGTATATATAAACACAGTTCCGTTTTTGTACCGAAATTGCTTTTTTTGTTCGCCATTCTGCGGCAGCCGCCAAGTACTGTAATAACCATAAAACTCTTTATCTCTCTCACTCTGAAAGTTTGCCGAGTAAGATACTGGTTTATTTGTTTTGTTTGAAAAGAACACTTGAGCATGTGTTTTACATGGCTATACGTCATACATTTACGACTCTAGTCGTGTCAAATCGTGTGTTTCCGTTGCTGGGTTGAAGTGTGTAAACAAAGAAACGAGGTAAAGCACGTACTTAAATCACAACAGGTAGGCTATAGTGCATGTGTTTTTCGGATTGATGGAAAACACATAAAATTGCTGGCAAATATTGATAATTTAGTACATAAGCTATGGAATTTAATCTTGAACTAACAATTCTGCAGTGACACAAAATTGTATTCCCAAATCTGGTCTTACGGTATCTGACTAATTAATTAAACCCCAATACTAGGGTT
>CM037777.1:80079424-80129424 GCA_021229015.1 Solen grandis
ATTTTCAATTATCTTCCAATATAAAGTTTGTTCCATGATAACAAGAATATTCATTTTCTCTTTCTTATCAATATTTTAGAAACTTATTTGGAAAAGAGGAATTTTGTAGATTTGAATGAAATAGTTCTTCATAATATTTTTAGCAATTTTCACAACATTTTTGCTGATATCTAAAGAATCCATACAGAAATCTGTTTATGCATATGTCACACAAATGTATTTTTTCCCATATGACCTTGACATCAAATATGATATCTGGTTGTGTTTATTGAAAAAAAAAATCTATGCGGATAAAGTGGAAATACATAATTATGTTTGTTATCTCACCGAAACTTGCTTTCCTGTTCAGCATAAAGATAGTTGAGCAATATGTTCTATGTGTTTAATCATGTATAATTATAACACACCTGAATGCTAAAACCAGACAATACTGATAATCTTATGAAATTATGTCAAAATATGTCTCAGTCATTCAAAACTGAAGATTATAAGGTACATAGTTCTTGCTGTTGTATATTAAAAGGGTCTCCACTATATATCACAGGAACACTAGTCAAGTTGGAGAAATAGCAAACAAATTGAAAATCTAATATGACTTTTAACAATTTTGAACAATTTATATTTTATGGTGTTTAAAGACTTAATATACTGCTCAATTATCTTTAAGGATTCCTGGTAATCTAAGGTACCGAAAAAAAAAAAAAAAAAAAAAAAAAAGAAAAAGATGTATTCCAATGCACCACAATCCAAACATTTTCACATAGCCTAACAATGTTAAGTTTCAAAATGTGAATCAGTTTCAAAGGGATTAAAAAAGGGGCATCGAAGGTGAAAGGGAGGAAGAGATTAAATATGTCCCGTAACTCTGGATTCAAGGGGGGTAACTCTTCCATTACTTACATAATTAACTTGAGACAGCTGCAAAGTCAACACATGCTTTTAACATTCACAATACAGAAAGGGTAATCATGATTTAACATGATAAACAACATCAGCAACAAAAACATAATATAAAGTAATACATTGATTTTAGTATATTCAAATGAAATTTAAACATATTTATATATAAATTCATTAAAAAAAAAATGAACCTTTCCAGTTCTTTTAGCTGTGAAAATGTCAGCTTTTCATCAAGACATCGTCAACTGGTCACAAACACTTTCACAAACAAAACCAAGTGTTTTTTTTTTTTTTTTTAAACCAGGTCAACAATTGACAAACTATTATCCAAGTGTAGCTATTGGATAGCCTGTAAATCAAAATGAACTCATCTGTGAACACTGGAAAGGTTCATATAACAACAATAAATAAAGAACATAGATTAACACTATAAGCATGATTATAAAGACCCAATTCAATGAGCCAGATCACTTTGTGAGATTTATAATGAAAGGGTGTGTACCTCGACGTTAGGGTGGAGGTGGCAACCCTCGGGGACATCCAGAAAGTGGTAGTTGATGCCCTCTAGGGCCTGGATCAGGCTGCTCAGACGAACATTTGGGTTGAAAAAGGCAGCAGGATGACGGTACTTCACTGGGAAATAGATTGTAAATATAGGGGGTTATCTATAGATCTAGATGTTACAAGATTGTAAATATAGGGGGATATCTATAGATCTAGATGTTACAAGATTGTAAATATAGAGGGATATCTATAGATCTAGATGTTACAAGATTGTAAATATAGGGGGATATCTATAGATCTAGATGTTACAAGATTGTAAATATAGGGGGATATCTATAGATCTAGATGTTACAAGATTGTAAATATAGGGGGATATCTATAGATCTAGATGTTACAAGATTGTAAATATAGGGGGATATCTATAGATCTAGATGTTACAAGATTGTAAATATAGGGGGATATCTATAGATCTAGATGTTACAAGATTGTAAATATAGGGGGATATCTATAGATCTAGATGTTACAAGATCGTAAATATAGAGGGATATCTATAGATCTAGATGTTACAAGATCGTAAATATAGGGGATATCTATAGATCTAGATGTTACAAGATTGTAAATATAGGGGGTTATCTATAGATCTAGATGTTACAAGATTGTAAATATAGGGGGATATCTATAGATCTAGATGTTACAAGATCGTAAATATAGGGGGATATCTATAGATCTAGATGTTACAAGATTGTAAATATAGGGGGATATCTATAGATCTAGATGTTACAAGATTGTAAATATAGGGGGATATCTAGAGATCTAGATGTTACAAGATTGTAAATATAGGGGGATATCTATAGATCTAGATGTTACAAGATCGTAAATATAGGGGGATATCTATAGATCTAGATGTTACAAGATTGTAAATATAGGGGGATATCTATAGATCTAGATGTTACAAGATTGTAAATATAGGAGGAAATCTATAGATCTAGATGTTACAAGATTGTAAATATAGGGGGATATCTATAGATCTAGATGTTACAAGATTGTAAATATAGGGGGATATCTATAGATCTAGATGTTACAAGATCATAAATATAGGGGGATATCTATAGATCTAGATGTTACAAGATTGTAAATATAGGGGGATATCTATAGATCTAGATGTTACAAGATTGTAAATATAGGGGGATATCTATAGATCTAGATGTTACAAGATTGTAAAAAGGGGGATATCTATCTATAGATCTAGATGTTACAAGATCGTAAATATAGGGGGATATCTATAGATCTAGATGTTACAAGATTGTAAATATAGGGGGATATCTATAGATCTAGATGTTACAAGATTGTAAATATAGGGGGATATCTATAGATCTAGATGTTACAAGATTGTAAATATAGGGGGATATCTATAGATCTAGATGTTACAAGATTGTAAATATAGGGGGATATCTATAGATCTAGATGTTACAAGATTATAAATATAGGGGGATATCTATAGATCTAGATGTTACAAGATTGTAAATATAGGGGGATATCTATAGATCTAGATGTTACAAGATCGTAAATATAGGGGGATATCTATAGATCTAGATGTTACAAGATTGTAAATATAGGGGGATATCTTACAAGATTGTAAATATAGGGGGATATCTATAGATCTAGATGTTACAAGAATCGGGAGGAAAACAAATGACAAAACTGGCACAACTACAGCTATCACTGAAGGTGATAAATACCCCTGCTGCAGTGTCTTGGCTCAACAACAGAACAACATATTGGAGTTTTTGTAAAACAGAACGCTATACAACACACATGATTTCTATGTAGTCCCTTTATCACATGTGAAACAAAGATGTAAATATTCATATGAGTAAATATAAGTATTAATCTTTTTATTATAAACAGGAGAGCAATGAAAACAAAACTAGACCTTTCATACACTTTGTCTTCATGTAATGTGAGTGTAGATGTGATGGGACAGGACGTGACAAGTGTGACTCCTATGTAGCGCCCACCTCTGAGAACCAGTGGTTTAAAACTCTGATAAATGCTGCTAATATGAATAACCCTGATGTACGGGACAAACACAAAAGACCATTTTAACTTGTTAATCTTGTAGCAATCTTTCAGTTGGTTTCTCTGGTATGGTCCTTATCAGTCCCAGACATTTATCAACTAGGATATGACCTATGCTGCCAGTACAAGATACTAGGGTATGACCTATGCTGCCAGTACAAGATACTAGGGTATGACCTATGCTGCCAGTACAAGATACTAGGGTATGACCTATGCTGCCAGTACAAGATACTAGGGTATGACCTATGCTGCCAGTACAAGATACTAGGGTATGACCTATGCTGCCAGTACAGGATACATGGGTATGACCTATGCTGCCAGTACAGGATACATGGGTATGACCTATGCTGCCAGTACAAGATACTTGGGTATGACCTATGCTGCCAGTACAAGATACTAGAGTATGACCTATGCTGCCAGTACAAGATACTAGGGTATGACCTATACTGCCAGTACAAGATACTAGGGTATGACCTATGCTGCCAGTACAAGATACTAGGGTATGACCTATGCTGCCAGTACAAGATACTAGGGTATGACCTATGCTGCCAGTACAAGATACTAGGGTATGACCTATGCTGCCAGTACAAGATACTAGGGTATGACCTATGCTGCCAGTACAAGATACTAGGGTATGACCTATGCTGCCAGTACAAGATACTTGGGTATGACCTATGCTGCCAGTACAAGATACTAGGGTATGACCTATGCTGCCAGTACAAGATACTAGGGTATGACCTATGCTGCCAGTACAAGATACTAGGGTATGACCTATACTGCCAGTACAAGATACTAGGGTATGACCTATGCTGCCAGTACAAGATACTAGGGTATGACCTATGCTGCCAGTACAAGATACTAGGGTATGACCTATACTGCCAGTACAAGATACTAGGGTATGACCTATCTGCCAGTACAAGATACTAGGGTATGACCTATGCTGCCAGTACAAGATACTAGGGTATGACCTATGCTGCCAGTACAAGATACTAGGGTATGACCTATACTGCCAGTACAAGATACTAGGGTATGACCTATGCTGCCAGTACAAGATACTAGGGTATGACCTATGCTGCCAGTACAAGATCAGATTACTCAGTCTCATCAGGGTCTATACAGTTTTATATTTTTTGCTTCTCCTCATTACCGGGAAGATGGGGGAGAGAACAATGTAAATGAGTTCAGAGTGAAACTGTGAATGCCCCTCCCCTCCTTTTTTGCCCGTCTACTTACATCTGGCCACCTCAAAGTCCTTCTTGACCGCAGTAGGGGAGACCCAGTAGTCCACCATGGCACTCAGACTCTGCTGGTCGTTCGGATCCGTCGAGTAGCTGCCATAGATTACCTGCCATACAACATGAACATCAGTAAATCTGGTTAGAAAAAGTTCTCACAATCTGTACAAATCAATCACTATGGCGTATATATCAGCCTGGTTATCTTGGAAAAATACTTATGTATGATCTCAGACTGAAGTACCCCAATAAGTAACTTGGTATATGTAAATGCCAGAGCTGAGTTTAGGAATCATAAGTACAGTTTCTATTTTCAAGAACACAATGATGTGTATTGCTAAAGGAAAACCATCGCACCTAGGGAACAGGATATGCATCCATTGTACCATCTAATGTCATTGATGGGTAAGCAATAAGCAAACCAAAGAAGGTATAGTGGTACCTAAATACATTTATATAAATGAGATATGAAGATTATCTCTACATTAGTAGACCACACTTTCAGTCAGATTCAATAAATTTTAATGCCAATAAAATATAATGATTTTACAGTAGCTTACACTGACAACTTGAGCATCCTTTCTGTATTATCAGCTTAAAACATACTTAAGAGCTATTGTAAGCATTAAGAAACATCTGATTGTAAAAAAACATCACATTTACTAAATGTTGACCTACCTCAGACAGCATGAAGCGGATACCAGTCCAGGAAGTGATCCTGGGCTGCTGGGTACCGTCTGGGGACACGTAGAAGATCTGGTCCCTGAACTCACTGACGATGAATGACAAGGCCTCCTGAATACACAGAAAAACAGATGAGGTTTTATATCACAGAACAACATATGACACATGTCATTCACATGTTAGGTTGCTTCATTGCAATTTAAGTACTGCTTTAAAAAATATTTTGAATATGATTTACCTAAATGCAAAGCATGTGTCTCATGTCAAAACCTAGATACCATGGACTTCATTATAATAATTATATATAACTTAATTAAAATGGTTGCAAGAAATTGCAAATACGTAGTGTTAACAATACTTGTTTATATTTTGATAAAGGCCTTTGGCCATAAAGTAAATCAAAAGAGTTAAAATGAAAATATGTGATAATTGACAAATACAAGACTTGGAGACCTCTGTTTTGAACAAAGTTATACTGGCATTTGCCATATGATGAAACACTTTAAAAATAGATGTACACTGTATTAAAACCATCATAAAAATACAGATTTGAAGAACAAAATGTGATTATTACACAAACAATTATCAAGACTGATTGCTATTGCTGGCAATTTACATTAGTTTACCTGAAGCTCAAAGTTGCCGATATTGGCAAAGTCTGTGGGACTGTTCCAGCCTCCGTAACCAAATCTGGTGCGGAGCTGGACGGCGGCGTGCAGGTAACACAGGTTGTGTAACATGACCGGCCACTCTGCCCGGGTGGACTGCTTCAGAATGTCTGGTTCAAACCAGGAGAAGGATCGAACTAGGCTGTCCTTCATCACCTGTAGGGAGACACTCAAGCTGTCAGCTGATATGTACAGGGTTACCACTGTTGTAAACAGCAGAAACATATATTAAGAAAACTTTGAGAATGATACTTTACTAGTGATTTGGCATTACACATGTTTATATATTTGATTTCTTATAGAAGTTACCTGTGAAAAGCAGCAAATTTCTGAACTTCCCTTTATTTGCTACTTAAGACATGCATTCAATGTTTTAAAATGGAAACACTTTAAAACTTCAGAAAAGAGAGAAAAACAAATGCATGCATTCATTTATGCAGAAAAATACTATTGGTATATTTTCTTTATTCCAAATGTGTTGATAATCAGTGACATAATACCTTTGGTGAGTCTATGATAACACGGACAGAGTTCTGTATGAGACGGACAGGCAGGACCTCTGGGATTGCCAGACACGAGACCCAGACCCGAAACTGTGGGTCGGGCGGGGTGGCAGCTGACAGTTCCTCCAGGATACTCTCCAGGGACATCAGCAGGTTGGGCGCATTGTGACTGTTGTTCAGCAGTACCCACATACCCTGGGGGAGAGGGTGACACAAAGGTGAATAAAGCAAGTCTTTCCTGTACATATCAATATGGTATGTATTATGACCTATATAACTGTTGATGTCAATAGTCCAGAAAATCAGTTCAACTGACATATGAGTCATCCTCTCACTTTAAAGACTAACTGATATCTTTTATTTGCTTACTGAAATATTCTTGTTATCATTATTTGAAATAATGATATCAAGAAACAAAATATCATTTATATCTAGCTGTCATGATGGGAACAAAAATCTACCATTATAGACGGTTTAATTAAAATCATGAAGACTACATCAATCAAAGCACTAAGTGTGCTGAGAGACAGCAACATGATTAACATGAAATAGCTGTAATTCTAAACCCAGCATTTATGAAGTTATTGAAAGAAAAAGAGCAATGGTCATATGACGCCAAAAACTCCACATGCTGTTGCTTCAGAGGTAGTTGAAATCGCTCTCTTACATAATAATCTGTGGAGTTAGGGTCATGAACCTTTCATTGATAAAGTTGCATACCTAAGTAGGTCATTCTCTTTCTTCAGTACTAGTACATTCTATCTGTTGTTGTGTATGTGTAGAAATTGACAAGGTTTTTGATTATTTAAGATACTTGAATGTTTGCCTTTCTATTTCAAAGTTAAGAAATGCTCTGGGAGGAAAATATGCAAATCAGCAAGGCCTGTTTTTGTTTTTCAGATACATAAGACAGCTGTCGCCGTCTAAAAACACTCTGTATCAGAAAAAACTGAGTTTTCACTCTAATGAATATTTAAGCTTAGAATACACCCAAAGAACTATGTTGTAGGGCCTCACCTCTGCCATAGCCCTCTGTAATAGTTTGCGGGCAGTGCGCTCACTGTTTGCGTTGTTATCGGTGATGGACAACTGCAGCACTTTGTTTTGCTTCTTGTTTGCAAAATCCAGGAAGAGTTTGGTGGCCACCTCGGCCTCCAGTCTGTACAGCAGG
This sequence comes from Solen grandis, assembly GCA_021229015.1. Taxonomy (NCBI): domain Eukaryota; kingdom Metazoa; phylum Mollusca; class Bivalvia; order Adapedonta; family Solenidae; genus Solen; species Solen grandis. The sequence continues at coordinate 80,087,169 of CM037777.1, forward strand.
AGGATGGGCACCTTGGGTGAGCTCTGTCTCAGCAGGGTTGGAAGGTCAACCGCGATGTCCCCGTAGTACCTGGACATAGATCACTTGACTGTTAGTCAGGGTACTGGGGCATGGTCGGGACTTAACATGTCAGTAAACAAGCAAACAAGAAGTTGAAGTTAAATAATTTTCCATATTGGAAGGAATTAGCATCACAGATGTACAATCTGTGTTATTTATTAAGCACAATTTTCTTTTCCAGAGCTTTTTTCTCTTGTTAAATATGTAAAAACAACAGATTTTTTTTCTATTATACAAATATAAATAAAGTCTTACAAATTTGAAATACTGAATATATTTAAAAGAAAACAAAATCACCAGAAAGCTTAATATGAATACAGGATGACTCTCGTATCAATCCTACTTTGGAGCAGAAATTCTTCATTCAAGACATGAAACACATATTGCACATGCCTCTGTCATCATCACATGCATATGGACATCATCGTAACCATGCTACCATGGCATGCACTTCTAAACATGCAGTTACTATGGTCACTCAAAAATCAAGGTCAAAGTAGAATGTCAAGGTCACAGGAAAGATGTAAATATTTCTACAAAATAATTCTATTCGTACAGAAAAAGAGGAGTTTTTTTTTTAAAATGAAAATAGCACTGATATATAAAATTATATGTGTGGTAAAAGAGTAGTATAAATGGGTGCCATTTGAGGAGTTCACAAGATACAAAAATAATGCCTCTATCATAAAATATCAAATACTGAATATATATACACAGAAAAATCAACTTATCACAGAGTATGACAAATGAGACAGAGGGTAGTTAGCTAACTATGGCTACAGAATGATTGTCACGTGTCAACCAAGCTGGACAGAGGTGCCTGTGACAATTGACAGAGCGATAGTACAGTAGCTCAGTGCTATGTGTACACGGCCATAGAGTACCTACATGGGGATCAGTATAAGTTTCATTTTATCTACAAAATGACATTGCGATTTATTTACCACTAGCCTTCTGTATACAGTAGGTCAATCAATAGTTTAAATATAAAAATCTTGTAATTTTATTTAGTCCAATCCAAATTCTGTAAGCAAATTACTCAGAACTCTGAGGTAAATAAATAACTGTGATTTCATCTTTAAACTGTTAATGGTATGCTTATATGGTATGCCCTAATGCTGTTATCAATACATGGTATAAAACTTTACTAAAAACAAATGTAGAGTTTGCAGAAATGGTTGTATCATTTTTCTCTTCAAGAATCAAGTTGAAAGTGTCTGGTCTATACAAGAGCTGCCTGAAGCAAGTGGTATCTAACAACCAGGCCTCTGGGATGGGGACTGGCCAGGTATCATACCATCAGACCTGTGGTATGATATAGCCACAGTTGGTATTCTATAATCAGTATTAAAACCCCACTCAGGGGAAAAAATATATTTATATGTATTGAAAAAGGAAAATGTGGACTCCTGAGATGACTGTTATAACTGATTACAAATTACATGTTTAAAATGTTTATAAAAATAAATATCATAAGACAGTGAAATGGTAACTGTAAAATAGATATTGTTTTCTTATGACACTTAATAAATCCATAACTTTGTGATATAAATCAGTGTTGATATTTTATCACTTAAGTATATGTATAGAAATAATGAAGAAGAAACCAGCACTGGTCATGTCAACCAGCGCTGGTCAGGAGGACTGGTTGCCGAGGATACCAGGGGAGAGTACTGACCACACAATACTACCACAGGTCACATCACACACAGTACAATATAATGACCATGTCGACATACTGCACTCATATCTTACCAGGCCGGGCTGTTTTCTGATGCACTAGCAAAAGTTGAAAATATACATGTACATCATGGCTAGTCTACAGTATAGTGGCAGGACGAGTTCTAAACTCTATCTATATACATATAAATATATATATACTCTAATTATAGCACTGTACATCTATACATACAAGTATCAGCAGTCTCTGGCAAAGTGTTGGTTGACAAAAAAAACTCTACCCAAAGTTATTTGAAAATACAGTTAAGCTCATTCATGACTATTGTAAAATGTGAGGGCTTCTGAAAGCCATGATTCTGATGGATCATGAAATTTATGAACTGCTTCGATTTGCTCCTTTTCAGTTTTTGTAGAGACATTTTAAGTTCCAGCTTTATCTATGATAATTGGATTATTTTTCTATCATTGCTGGGTCAACTAAACAGTATCACAACCAAACTTCGTCATTTATGCTATTTTGTGTTTACCAGACAAACCACTCATCACAACATATTTGATAATATCAGAGCTAGTTCCTTCTGATTCAGTGCAAGTACTGTACATCTGACATATCGAAAGAAATCAAAGAAAAAACTAGGACTGGTTACAGAATTGTTTCAGTATTAAAGTCTGAAACTCATGTTTTCCTGCATTTTGGTGTATGCCTATTACTGAATAGCATCTAGTGGAGACTATATTGGGGCAGACCCTGTCATCCCTGTCATTAAGTCCGAGCCAATTGATTTCTGACCAGATCTCATATACACTGTAAAATTTCTAGGGTCCAGATATAAGCTAGACATGCGGCTGGGTTGATCTCCATTGATGGAGGTAGCTTCACTATCTATACTTCAACAGTTGTCTCCCTTGGGAGCAATCTACAGCAAACCTATGACATTTGGTAATTATTGATTTCTGTCTGCTTAATCATATTAAATATCAAAAAAAATTCACCTGTAGAATTTAAAGGGTGCACAAAATTATGAAAAAATTATAAAATACTAATGATATACGTCTGTAAAATAGTGAATGGTAACATCTTTTTAAGGAATCATATGAATGAAGTTGCACATCTTTATTTATGATTTTCAAATTTATTTTCTATTAAATAACAGAAGGTATCCCACTTTCCATTTAAAGATAAAAATATGAATACAAAAAACTATAGACAAATTAGAAAGTAATAAATACATCGACCACACAATGAAATTAAACCTACAAAATATATCAATTCATAGAAAATAAGTATTATTTTTGCTTTAAATTATAAAATTCTTTATATAAGAATTCTTACAGCTGATACATCTTATTGCATGCAATAATATAACAAATAGATAATAAAGTATTTTAGGACTGGTTTTTAAATAATTGTATATTTGATAGAAAAAAGTGAGGACATTTTGAGAGAGCATATATATGTCATAGGAATGCTTTGAGGGAGATCAAGGAGCTACGTGATATTCTCTGGAACTGTTACGTAGTAATTACCCATGTCGCATTGCATATTTCAGCTTTCTGTTGGAAACAGTATAGAAGCCAGTGTTACATGAGGAATCAAACCTAGTGCTATCTACCTGTATTAGGTTATGTCAATCTCTGGGATGGCTGTGCAACGTTATTGTGAGTCAAAGTATGAAGCATGTTTTGTTAAACGTAGCCATGGACTGCCATCAGCAGCTCCCCTACCAGACCTAACACTTAACCCTTTACCATGCCATCCAGCTATCTTACACCATAATATATACACCATTGGAAAACCTGATCAGACTGAAACTATTACAAACAGTAATATTCAGTCTGAACTGGCCTTTTAGTGTTCACTCATTTATAACATTCTGAGAAGTAGCATACCATATGAAACCTGAGCAACCTGCAAGTTACTTGTGCTCACAGGCTGATCTGGTTTTATACTGGTCAGATAGGTCATTCTTAAGAAGCTGTCATGTGGTAAATGGTTAAGCATGACACAGATATACACCCACCAATCAATAAGCTTCCACTCATTAGAGCACTGGACCTTCACTATTTCCAGATCCAATTAAACACTTTCATGTCCCAGATCAAAGCATACATTTTTCAAATTTATTAGTGTAAAGATAAAAAATAACTTTGCAAAATTCATAAAAAAAAAATGAAACAAGAGTCTTCCTTTCTGTGTAAAGAAAAGATCAGATTGACCCAGGTGACATTTGAACAACAGCTAGTGTCTTCCTTGCCTTACTCGGGTTTAAACCTACACAACACTACTGAATATTAGAGATCTTTCTATTCTATTGAGTACATAAAAATGCATTAAATAGGGAAAGCTATTTGTTTAGGATCTTGAAATAGTATCACCTTTTACCCCAGGTCCTTAAAACAAAGCAAACAACTTATACATTAGAATCAGTAACAGAATGCTGGTAGTTGTTCCTGTTGTTTACCCAGACTTCCAGGCAAGAAACTGAACATGTCCTCTATCATATTGCTATGTTAAGAGAGGAGAGAGGCTCTATAGGACCAATCAAGCTGTTCAGCAATTCATTTATCACAGTCATAATCCTATTCAAAATGAAGTTAAATGGAAATGAATTTTTTTTTTCAAAAATTTTGTTCTTAGTTATGTCAGTAATCAGTAATCATAAGTATGAAAATCTCTCATATTTTCAACAAGACAGAATCTTATACAGTTGAATCTGTATTAGAGGCCACCTGTATTAAACGGTCAACCTGTATTTAGCGGTCAGTTTTAACATTACCAAACTAGTATTTTGGTATATATTTAACCTTCATTTAACGACCATCTCTGTTAAGCGGTCACTTTCTATCATTCCCTTGACTGGCCCCTTAAGACAGGTTTGACTATATTGTCAGATGGAGGGCTGACAATGAAACTGTTTTATCTTCTTCTATTTCTATATGTACTTAGCATAGTTTTACAGCCAGCCCTTGAGATTGCCTCACTATCTGTTAACAGTAAATGTTTCAGCCAATTGATGAGTTACATGCCTGCAACGCAGGCTGAATTGCCCATGGCAAAATGACTATAGAAGTCAAACATGCACAAGACCGCTTGAATGTCTTACAGCCTCTTTCCTCCTGTTAGTTTGGCCCTAACAGCATATGCTGCCCCCTACATCACACACCAGCTGGACAACACGAGCATGGCCATGCCCACTGCAGCTACACAGTAGAGATGGAGACAATGTCTTACCCCTTCCTGCCTGCAGGCGGAGGAAGACTACTACAAAGGGAGATAACAAGAGTAACATGTGGACAGAAACAGATGCTGCACTGACCTTCTGGGAGACTCAGAAAAAACATTTAGTTATATAGGTACAATAACTTGATAAATGATTTATCTCTGACAATCTAACAATCATTCTAAACTATATCAATATTCATATGATTTAACCCTTCAACGTTTAATGTACTTTTACTGACATACATGCTATGTTTATGAATGCACAACTCATTTATCAAATTGTAATACATGGAGCTTGAAATAAGCTAATACTTGACCTATCCTTTATTAAGTAATTGCAGTTTCAAAAATATGTGTCTATCCTAAATGTTGACAGTTTTCATATAAATATAAAGAGTAACTTTGTTTCTTTTGTTCTTTTCTATTATGGGATAAAATGGAACAAAATTTGTCAAATTCTTTAAAACTCTCATGAAATAAGCTTGTTTTTTCATAATAGTTTGTTAATAATAAGTTATTTATTTGTACAGCTTTTTTCCACATCTACAGTACCATTCATTTTGCAGTTTTTCCCTTCAGTATGAAGGATAACTCAAAACAAAATATTATAAATATACATTAGAAAAATATATCACAACAATAAATCATTTCCAAATACATATCAGGTGCATTATATAAACAATATCTTCTTTGTGCAAATGACCAAAAAAATTTGTAAAATACATGTATAACCCCCATGAAATAAATAGCCAACACCAATGCATACCACTTAACTGGTCATTAGCACACGTGATTTGCCCAACACTGCGTAGAAGCATAGTGACAAGAAAGCTGGACACTTACTTCTTGCCCAGGACAGTGTTGATGAAGACGGTGGAGGCATGCATGAGTTTCTCGCTGCGGACAGCACGCACCACACACAGCCGCTGCATGGGTTTGTACACGTCATCCATTTTGTCAGGTAGAGCCATTGTCTCTGGGTTGTCCGACTCACACAGGTTGCGCCACTGTGTCTCACGTCCGTCCTTTGGCATCCGGTCAAACATTTCCTGCAACAATATAGATGAAGCTATCATACTTCTCGCTACATTCTGATATCTATGAGGACATCTTACAGCAGACAGTTTAGATCTGAGAAAGAAAAAAATTCTGCCTTTGTGTCTGTAAATGAATCAAGACATCTGACAATGATCATACAAATGTGTATAGTATGAAAGATATTCCTATACAGTTTAATAGCTCTTCCAAGTATCCACCTTGCAACCCCTGTAAATATGAGAACCAGTCACTTAACCTCCTAGAACACGTGTCACATACCTGGAACCACTCAAAGTGTGTGGCGAGGACCTGCAGATTGTGGTACTGATCATCCGTCATCCAATCAAACGGTTTCTTGGTCTGGGCAATCTTGTTCTCCTGCGCCTGCTGTATGTGGCCCAGCGACAACATCACCACCGAGCTGTAGTCCGGAGAGATCAAGAACTCTCGCTCTCCTGGCCCGATACGAGTCAGTGAGTCCTCAACCTGAGGAGTTAGATTATACCGTACAAGTCCTGCTACTCATACTTCATGTTCTCTTCACATGTACACAATGTATAGGATTCAAAGTTATATAACAAGCCACGCCAACAAGTAAAAGTTTTATCCTATATAACAGTTAATGCTATCTGATGAACTATTCTTAACCCTTTCCCTCATATAGACTCATTTTGACACACTCAATAGGTATCACATAAAGCCTGATCTGCAGAAAACCACAGTTAAACCTTAACAAATTTAATTACAAAATCCTCATTTCCAGACCACTGAGGAGAGCAAACAGCATAAAACCTGATCAGCCTGCGAGTTACTTGCAGGCTGATCTGGTTTTATGCTGTTCGCATAGGTCTTTTCATGGTGTCCTCTATGAGGGAAAGGTTTAAACTATTGTAAAAGTTCAGAAAAAAATTTAAACACAATGATCATGTCTTCAGAAGGTCAACAAATGAACTAAATGAAAAAAGATGGAAGGAGTAATTTACCTCAATGGCAAGAAGGAGAGCAAAGATGAAGCGATCTCTCTCCAGCAGTCCCCGGGCCGTGTAGTAGTAAGCACTGCTGGTCACTTTCTCTAGGACCGCTTTCACTGCAGATCTGTCACATGACAAACATAGTCACGATACTAGACTTGTGAGTACACATGCATTGTTACAATCATGCTTATTTTGTTTGATTTTTCTAGGATTATGGAACAGCTTCTTATAAGCATTCCAAATTGTAAGTACAATTTTGAGAACTATGGAGAACCCATTAGCATCATTATTCAGCCAAATGGCCTCAATATATTAGAACAACATTGTAACACAGATTTTCTATTCTTACAATAACATCTTTGTGATACTGATCAATGAAAATCATTTGACAATCTTTCATCATACTTTTTCTGTTTTACAAATTATGCCTAAACATTTTTGATACAAGTCTTAATCTAATGGTAATATATGAGTGACCCGGGGCACGAGTGCTGCCTCACCTCTCTGAGTGACTAATGGCTGCATCATACAGGTCCAGGAACCTGCCGTACGAGATCTGGTAGAGAGGGTTGACCTCCCGCATGTACTGGGTCACATCGAAACAAACTGCTGCACGCTGGGCGATGGACCGGAAACCATCCTTGGCCTTGTGGATCGAATCCTCACTCATCTCGACACGCGTTTGACTGAAAGAGTGGAAAAAGAATAAGTTAAGATTTTAATCCATAAAGTGCAACCTCATGATACAACTAGAACTATCTAGAGGTGATTAATTCCTCTGCATCTCACCCTGTCTTCATGTATGTGAGTGTAGGACAGGACATGACAGGATGTAACTCCCGTGATTCCTGTATAGCCCCACACCTTTGTGAAGCCGGGGTAAGATGAGCTGGCTGACTTTCCAATTCCATTCAAAACACTGCTAAACTGAACAGTAAAATCTAATTAAACTGGGAATAATTTTGAAGACCGACTTGTATTTCAAACTAACCCTACATGGTGTTCAATGTAGAAGTGCCATGCAGATTTGCCATCTATTGTATATTTCATATTTTCATTAACAAACAACTTATTTAAACTGTGAAGTTGAAAGTTGGTCATATACTGTAATGCAAGTCTGAACACTGCAAAGTTGGTCATATACTGTAATGCAAGTCTGAACACTGCAAAGTTGGTCATATACTGTAATGCAAGTCTGAACACTGCAAAGTTGGTCATATACTGTAATGCAAGTCTGAACACTGCAAAGTTGGTCATATATTGTAATGCAAGTCTGAACACTGCAAAGTTGGTCATATACTGTAATGCAAGTCTGAACACTGCAAAGTTGGTCATATACTGTAATGCAAGTCTGAACACAGATGTTTAAAGTTTGCTCACCTTTCGACAGTTTCATCATACAGTTTCTTGAGATCGGCCAGTTTCTTGGTGGCCTGCAGGTCATTCATGAGGCGGACATCGCTGGACAGGTTCAGTCTCACCTGTTTCTCCAGACGGTCCAGTAGCTGCATGTTTTCCTGACGCTCCTGTCAACAAAAAATACCAGTCAGGATTCATATCAAACTGTAAAGTCTGTCAAAGCTTTATACTTTTCATTTTTTTAAGTTTATGTTTGAGGCTTCTTTTATTCATTTATTTTTCCAATACCAGATAAATCTATTAACTTGATAAAAAAAAAAATGAAATTCTAGGACAAGGAAGACTGAAGGACATATAAATTTAGCTTGGCAACATCTGACCATCAGTTCATACAACAAAACTGATATATGTTCAATTGCAAAAAAGAACAAATTGCAATTTATAACAGCAACTACATAACACCTTCCTTTAAAAATTTTAACCTTTGGGAGCAGCGAGGAGTTGCTGAAGACCCTGAGACATGCAGCACTAAGTAAGAATATATGAAGATGTTTAACAAGAATAATCATTGATATGACTATAGAATATGAGAGGTATTGCTTTGGTGTTGTATATAATGTTAGGTGTGTTTTTCCCCTTTTTGATGTTTAACAACACTGCAGAGTAACTCTGAAGTGGTCAAGAGATGAAGACAGAGTGTACCTGCTGTAGGGCGGTCATCTCGTCCTCAAGACGTGACTTCTCGTGGGCCATGAATCGGTTAAGGAGCTCCTCCTCCACACACTGGCGGTACAGCTGGAAGTACATGACGGAGGCGTAGGCCGCCAGCTGCTGGGGCACGATGTGGGGCTCCACCGTCGTGTGAAGATACAGCCGAAAGTTGGGGTCACACTCCACCTCGTGGTCCTCCACCTGAACATGGAAGATGTGGTACTTAGTCTATCTCAAGATACTTGCTTATTTTCCTTATAATGCCAGAGAGAAAGTCAGGACTTAGCGATAAAATATATAGCCAATTAATAATGCTATAAGTTTTATAGGTAAAACTGCATCATATTTTAGTAGTAATTTTTGCCTTGCTGAAGGTAATTTTATGTAAACAACAATAAAAGATCCTTGATAACTCATTGACTTTTTCCCCTGATTAATCATTTTAAATGTTTACATGTGACTTGACATATATGTATTAAGTTACTTACAATGATTTTGAACCTGTTTTTCCCCTTTGATGAAGTCAGAGCATCTCTGAATGGCATGACTGAAGCGACTGTCCTTGGCCAGTTTCTCAATGTCACAGTCGGTCACCAGAAGGGGGCTACCGTCTGCCAGGCAGTTCTCCAGCTGGGATCGTATCTCCTGCACAACAGACACACAGAATTGTATAGTGAGGGACACCACCATATATGATAGTAAACTTTGATATATCTAGCAAAAAGTTTATTTAAATGGTGTTAATTTTTACTATATTCACATTTTTCTCATATCATGTAAGTATTTCATAATAAACTGTAATTCAAAAGTGTCTATATACAAAATTCAGAATTAAAACAACTGGTAATAAACAGTCCAAATCAGACAAGAACTAACCGAGTATCTGACTTCCACGAGCCCCTTGCCCTTCATGTAGAAGCGGAGCCACTCGATGATGCGGCTGGTGGGGTCACAGACAAGAGGCCAGGCCTCCACACTCTCACACTGCATCAGGAAGCAAGCGTTCTCCAACATCAGGGCCGTCGTGGGCAACCGCAAGATCTCCAACTGCATGATGTCCAGCTGACAGAGAGGAAACACCAAACTGTAGACTAATGGTAGACATATATAAAGTATACAACAGATCTAGTCAAGTGCTTTGTTGTCAACATGTAAGTAATCATGGCCATCATATTTTTTTTTTAAAGACCAGTCAAGAGCTTGTGACTATCATCCAGGACTCATTATCCATCTTGATACAGTTAACAGCAATCAGTATTTGCTAAAATGGCAAAATCCACCAACATGTATATGCTGGAAATTCAGTGATGTACCTGTGTGTAGAGGAACTCCACCAGGCTGAGGTTCCTGAACAAGCTCTTCTTGGGCAGTGGCATCCCGTGGTGCTCACACACCTGCATGAAGAACTCTCCCATCCTCTTTCTGCAGGAAAAACACAGAAAACAGGGCTGTCAATGGGGACCACAGGATCATATTCTTTCCCATCTTGACAGAATTACAATATTTGCAGAGAATTCCTTATGATCTTTTCAATGACTAAGATATATAATTAGCTCTAGCACACTGAATTACTAATATTATTAAATTGAAACAAAAGCAATAAAATTGATAACCTGAATACCGGTAAACGTATACATGTTATGGACTCTGTTATTCTATATGCAACAAGAAAAGTAAGCATGTCACAGTAAATCCTACTGGCATATTATGTAAAAATTTATTGGTGCTGAAAAAACAACAAATACATTCTCTTTCTACCCCAGTGCAGTTTGACCTATTTTCCAAGTCTCTGCCCACAGAATCTGATGAAATACCCCTACCCCTGATATCCTACCCAGCTATGCCCCACCCAGACCCCATCTCAAGTGGGTGTGTCACTTTACCTGGTGTCCATGTTTGCGGGGCCGCAGTATGTGAGGAAGGCGGAGGCGGAGATACAGTTGGCCAGCAGTAGTTCATTACAATCGTTGTCCTTCACATGTTTCTTCCAGTCTGCCTCCTGGGACTTCAGGCTGGAACATTGTCATGGCAACTCATTGTATTACTTGATTAAAATCATGAAGCAAAGTGCAGTACTGATTTTTTGATATACTTTGTATTGTTGCTCTGATAGTATCCCAGTCATACAGCAACATCAAGGCACTGTGTTCTCAAAACATACTGAAAGTATGAGCTTAGGCCAAACTCAGTATTCTACTCAAATTCTCATTAAAGCTAATGGGTGTACTTTGAGTCTGAGTATGAAAGTCAAGAACTATTTTATTTTCAAAAACATGGGGAAGGATAATTATAAGTGGAGGAAGACACTGAGTGCACAGAGGCACCTGTGTAGTCCAACCTAAATAAAAAAAAAATCTTCAAAAAGAGGATCTTACCTGTCGACCATCTCCGTTGCAGCCTTGAGCCTCTCGTTCATAGATATGAGCTCCATCTCGAGGGAGTGTTTCTCGACCACGGCCTGGTCAAACTGGGCCTGCAGCTGGTTAACCTCCTCCTGTATCCGGGGCAGGTCCTCTTCCCCGTAATCCTCCTCCGGTTCCTGCTCCACCTGCTGTTCTTCTTCCTTCGGCTGAAACATCCCAACATGAACGATCATATCCTGATTCCTGCACTTCATCCTATACGGACCAGACACCATCTGTTATGCGTATGAATATGTGTTATTATACAATATACACGATGTCTACTTCCTGGGCCCTGAATCTACTCCTCCAATAAATTTCATCTTGAAACATTAACTCTAACACATGTACCATAAACTTAACATCATACTTATTACATCTTCACCAATACCTCATGATATGATATTACACATTAAAAGTCGAAGATCCATATACTACTTTTTACATACCATTCATTTTTCTACAAGCATCAATTTGCACTAAAACAGGCCCAAAAAGGTCAACAAAAATATACTTCCTGAAAGATAACATAAAAACAGAATATGATCATGGTGAACAATCATACACCTCTTTACTTTGTAAATGTGAAGCAGACAATTAATTAATGCCATGTTAGAAGCAAAACCTTCAACATATTATAGCTTCCAACATACTCATTTATAATACTGCAATGATCATAAAACAATCTTGTATATTTAAATTTAAAAAAAAAATGATACAAGTTCATTAGACAAAACATTGGACACGTGTTAACACAAATAAAAACATTTTAATGTATTATTTTAAAAATATTATCATAAATAATTAACACATTATTAATTAATTAAAAAGCATTTAGTATTCAGGGACAGAGAGATATATTGTATGTTTGGCATATAGAAAGCAGTAGAGACCAAAAGCATATTATGAATGAATTGATTTTATTCTAAAAGTTTGAAGAAATGGTAAAAGAACTGGCTCTAGACTCAGAGAATTTGGCCATGTGTTGCTGCATGAGTTTTCAACGGAACATCTTTAAACTGAATAAATTGTGCTGTTTTATCCCCCCCCCCCCACCCCCCCAATCTACATTTAACTCATCCTATATTTTCTTCTATATTGAAACAGAAGAACACAGAGGAGGAGAATGCAATACAACGTTACAATACAACGTTACAATACAATGTTACGATACAATGTTACAATTTCAATGTTCAGAATCAGATTTTTCCTTTTTTTCATCAGTTCCCTTTTAAATTTTAATTCAAATCATGCAGTTTTCCCCAAAACACTACTGGTATTTCATTTAGAAATTTTATGTCCTCAAACACCAGAAACTGTCTAGGCTCTTTCCCCATTATCAGATAAGATAAGCTTGGAATAAAACATCACAAATGCCATTTTTAATTAATATGTGATAAAGGTATAATTAACTGAATCTTAGTCATACACAGCCAAATTCTGTATGTCTAGTGTGAATAGGTCAAAGATCCAATATCTTGTTACAACATAAATAAATTCTATGATGAATATCGAGAAGAGGGGAAGATGTTTAATGCCTGAAACTGAAGCAATAGAGATAAACACAACAACAGATAATCCATGAAACATTGATAACACATAATGACCATCTTCAGGGTGTAATTTTCTGAAAATTTGCATAACAGAAAATTATCCAAATGTGAAATAAAAAAACCAGCTGACAAATGGCAAAACTTAAAGAAAATTCAACTATAAAACTTTTCAAAATTTCACCATACATAGTGATGTGTTGTACAAATATCTTTGATCAATCAAATGAAACCAACATGCACCTGAAGTTAAACCGTTGTAATGGATACCAGATCAATATTTACATGTACTAAAGTCAGCAGGATGATCACGGGTTTGTTACATATAATTTTTGAGTATTTTTTGTTTTCTTATTACTTTAATGCTACCGGCATTATCTTACAACACAGGAGGATATGTATGATGAGGGTAGTGTAACATTAACCAAGTACACAAGACATACTGGAGGGGAGGTGGCTGCCAGTAGCTTCAGCGCTAAACCTCGACCTTTCAATTTCAGCCGCTTCGATAAAACTTTGGCTGCCTATGTAATGCAACATAATTCTTATTACACACCGTGTAATGCAACATAATTCTTATTACACACCGTGTAAAACATAATTATTATGATATGCTTTTATTCCAAGATAATGTGAAAACTAATATAATCAGGTCCAACAGTGGAATCAAAATTATTACCTATTATTTTCTATCTCATACCTATAAGTTATCAAATAAAAAACTCCAAAAAATCTAGACTTGGGCCTCCAAATACAGCACTGTGTACATCTATACTATCTGTGGGGTGGTTTATAAAACATATTGAGAGATGACAATGAAACTGTTCCATTTACTTTGATAAAAAAAGTTTCATGGTCGGCCCTCGATAAATATCAGTTAATTTAGTGAAATATACAAAAAATACTTTGTGTGTTTTGAGTGACTTATATACCAAACTCTGATAAATACTTTGTGTTTAATGAGTGACTCGTATACCAAACTATATGTTGTATAATTAAAACCAATCTAATAGTCAATGATAGAGATTCTCAACAGTATACAACCAACATAGTATCTTATCCACAGAAACAATGAAATAATATCTAATACTTACAAAATATTCACAGAAAAGATAATTCACAAGTAAAACAATACTGAGGAGAATACAAGGGACAGTCACTGAAGAGATCAAGGTAACCCTGTACTGAGACACAACATATTTTGGATCATCAGAGAACAATCACAATCTATTAGTTATTTAGTATCAGTCAAATGCATGATACACAAGGCAGTCTGCCGGCCCCATCATACGGACTATACACTGTATAGGCACTGTAGTCTAATATGCTTGACGGTACCATGGTCAAGTGGTAATGTACAAAAGGTAATGACAAGGGACAGTGACTGTGTAATTAACAATATTGTGATGTAGTGTTACACCAACACAGGGTTTCCTGTCCCTTCTATGATCGAGGACCTGTTATCCAGACAGACTGCCCTGTGGTCAATATATTGAAAGTGAGGTATATTTACTTATGCTAAACATCCTTTCTACCTGCACTGGTCAGCCAACTGGGAGGTACCTGATTTTGTACCTTATTTTTTTTTTTTTACTTCTAACCACGAAAGCATCTCATTTTAATTCATGTTTATACATCCTCACATAAAACAATATAAGATACCATCACCTAATATTCTGTGTAAATAGTGATCTCCATTCTCATTATCATTATCTTTATTTTTTTTTTTATCATTTTTTGTGTATCAGACTGTGTTGGGGAAGCATAAGAAGAAACTTACAAAAGATTTACAAAGGAAGAAGTTCTGCAGCTAATGCATTACAAAGGTTACCCAAGTATGTTGCCCTGACTGCAAAAATGTGCTTTAAAACAAGTGCAATATAAACTTGCATTTTCAATATATAAATTTTATTTTCAATGACATTATATTATATAATATTCTAAAGCACAATACATGTAGTTTGTAAAATTGTTTTGTTTGTTTTCTGACAAGGCAACCCACATGGTACCTTCAGTGGATTCTTAAAGCTTTCTATATGTCTGTAATTCAAAGATTTGTAGGAGTTGACAGGGAGACCTCCATACATTAGATAGGGACTTTAGAAGAGACAGGCTGATCAAGTACAGGTGTCAGGAAACATGAGAGTCACAGGCCAGCAAACTATGTGAAAACTTGTCTGTACTGTGGATGGTTTTAAAACCATAATTGTGAGGAACTTTTTTTTCTTTATGAAAAATAAAAGTACCACCACCAAGTTTTGCAATACTGACACTCCAGTTAACAGTTTATGTCTTGTGAATTCTCCTTCCAATATTCATGGGCATTTTACTGTAACTAATAATCCTAAACCAAAATTAATAATTTTAGGAAACACGTCTTTGCAAGCTACAAATCCAATAATTCAATAATTTGAAGATAATTAAAAATTAGATATTGTAAAATAATTCCACAAAAAAAGCCTTTAATGAAATCAGCAAAAATAAATGTGTTAACAGCACTAATAATGAAATCAAAACTGTAGTGATATATGTGATTATCTCCAATTTCAACAAAATAACTGACAGACATGTTTTCAAGTTTGCAATCCAAACCATTAGGATTAGACCACATGATATATATACTAGTACTTAGAATATCAGTCTCCTATATTGAGAAACCTTCTATATTTAGAAATTTTCATACAAAGAAATTTATTTTCTCCAACAATATTTAGTCTACATGTATTTCATATATAACAAAATATAATATTTATTTGACTGTTAATGAGCAGAAGTATTGACTTTCTTACGAATTAACAAGAACTATCATTGAAGATGATGAATACCCCCAGTTACTGCTTTGTCATAGTTACTGTTACCATGTCAGACAGTCTTGAGAAATATAACGAAGGGTAATAACTCATTCAAAATCAAGTGAATCATGACAATAACCAAAAGTACTCATCAGTCTTGTAAATTTCCACCAAAGGTAGCTGAGGGCAGACAAATCTCATCTACAGATGGATGGACAGACCGTTTGATGGACATGACTCTAATAAAGCCCACATATACTTCGTATCTGGGGGTATAATAAGCTAATGAAAAGAGTCTATTAAAATAACTATATTTGGCTCACATGGAGAAAACACTATGTACATAAACTGTGTATTTCTGAATACAGAAGGTTTGCTGCTGAGAATATAAACATAGTGTCTTTACCTGTTTTTTCGCCTCCTACAGTGTCAGAAATAAGTTGTTTTTAGAACTTGGATTCCATAACATTCAGAATTCGAAAATCTAACAATAAATTCTTTATCTATTTATGCATTTTGCAGTCAACCCTCGAATTATATCCTATATCTTATTGACAACAATCAATTTAGACTTACGTATTCTGTATTGAATAGTTAATGTAATTTTCCAGTGGAATGCAAGTCAGTCATAAAACTTGATATCTGGTGCAATGCAATGGAACAACTTCAGGAAACTGTGGTTTTTCCATTGCACTTGAGATATCTGGCATCATACTCTTCAAGTAATACTGTTGTTGATAATTTAATGTCTCAAGAACAACATATGACACACTAATAAAATGAACGGCACCAGTCTTTTACAAAACTTAAACAATTATTTTTTCACATAAGCTATCTTGATGACATGTGTTTCATTTGATTGGAACTGAAAACCTCTGAAAGAATAAAACCTGCATGGCAGTTTTTCTATAATATGGTCAACAGAAAGAAAAAAATGTGCATATTCCATCAACACTACATAATATACAGAACATGTGCAGAATTTGTAGAGTGTCACTTGCAACCTTAAACAAATACATTTAAACCAGCATGTCACATATTCCCACAAAAGTTATATCAGTACAAACACACTGTGAATATTAAACACAAGTTACACAGTGAAATAAAATCAAAGATAAAAATATATGTAATGGGTTTCATCATCCACATCTAAGCTTGGAAATGATTCTTTCATTTAATTGATCTTCATGCATGGTGAAAACTGAGGGACAGGAAATCCACACATGGAATTTTGTGAATGGATCATTTAAAAAAGGAACATCAATGTGAAACATGTAGGGCAAGGAACTGTTAGATCCAGACGTTCTGTTGATGACAGAGGGACATGAAAATACAACAATGGCTTGTTATTTCAGAATTTACATTTTAAATTTACACAAAATTGAATTCTTGAACATTTTCACCTAGTTGTAAAGCAATATGTATTAAATAAATAAAAAAGAAAGAATGTCTTAAGCCAGTTGTATGTTTAAGAATGACAATTACAATTGTCATGGTAAGTAGGGAATAATTACTGGGTTACCTTTAAACCTAAACAAAAAGTATAATGTAGAAATATGTTATAAAAATAAATGGAATGATGAATTGTATGCATTTTTTTTTAATGAAAATTAAGAAATATTTATTAGTTAGAATTGCTTCTATCAAACAGAATCATAAAACAAGAAAAAATAGTAATTGAGTTTTAAAGACAAATATATATATAAAAAGCTGACTGTATGTGTATTACACATGTGTAGGAGAGGGTATATGTTGTGTAAACAAATAACAAGTCACATCCACACATCAATTGGTGTGTTATATACAACACACATGCACACACATACAATCACACATTACCTGTTCTTTATGTTCAGCCTATAGCAGAATAACATACTGTTAAAACATGGCCTTACTAAACCCTTTTCCTCATATGGACATATATCTGACACCTTGGGAAACAGAGCAGACCTAGATCAGCCAGCATCTCCAAGGAAATGTCTTATCGGGGTCTCCTTTGTTTGTTTATTCAATATAGCTCAGATACTATGCAGTCTGCATGGCAAAGAAAAATCTATGCTTAAACATTTACTTTATGAATATTCATGAACAAATGTATGACTTAATGAATATTAATTAACTGAACTTTAAATGGCATATGAACCAATGGATTTTTTTTGCTCTGTAGATTATAAAGAAACTAAGCTACAATATTGTATAAGCAATATGAGGAGACCCTGATCAGACAACTCCTATAGGAGCAGTCTGATCTGGGTCTGCTCTGTTTGCCAATTTGTCAAAATGAGTCTATATGAAGTAAAGGGTTAAAACACTGGTTAAAGTTCAGAATATCAATATTCCTGATGAGGCAAGGGGTTGGCTTGGCTATAAATACCTTACACATACTGTCAGGTAAACATCAGATGTTATAAAACTTTTCCAATGTTTACAAGAGTATTCTAATTGACCTATCAGATTGGCCAATAACAAAGCCAGGATATCATGTGATCAACTGTTTACCTGGTTTACAAAAAGAACACATGGCTTGGTTCAACATTTGCCAGCAGAAAGGATAATAACTCAAAGGCAGGACAAAAATTTCTCACTTGACAAACTGGAAAGGTTTACTGGGAATAATTTCATAAACGTTTAAAATCTGACTGAATCTCTGCAAAATATCTGTGGAAAGCAATAACGAGTTTCTGGTTATCCAAAGAAGCAATTTTTTTATGAGAAACTGATAATGAAATGACATTTCAAAGAAGAAAAAAGTCTCTAATTATGTATGTTTGTTTGGCATCTTTTCTTTCTTTGAGATGAATGAAATAACAACATAAAAATGCAGCCTTATTAAATACAGAGAACACTGTATGACTAGAGACTATGGGTAATCACTTGTTCAAGCATTCAACACATCACTCACCTCCAGTTCACGTTCCCTCTGCAGGCGATCGTTTTCCTCGATCTCTCGCTCCAGTTCATGCATGCGTTCCAGAGCCGCCTTCAGCGGGCCACACCTGCGTGTGTATTCCACAATAGCGATGGTGTACTGGACGAGTGTGGCTGAGTCTTCGCTGGAGTACTTAGCAGCTGCGATGGAGATACCACGGGTGTTGTCAGGAGACTGGGTCCTCTTCTTTGCCTTGATCTCCATGTCTGTGAGGCAACAGAGAAAAATTAAAAAGAAACAATAATTTATTGTTCAACAATATTTATTTACTGAATGAATTTTTTATGTAATATGTGAACAAATTATGTTAAGTAATTATTAGCTTTAAATAATGAAATTCATAGATTTATATTGTATTCACATTCAAGCAAACTGGTACAACACATATTTTCTGTAAAACAGGAAAGATGCAGGAGTCAAGGATCATTCAACTTACCCTGGGCATTGTCCAGCAGTGATCCTTCACCGGTCACTCCCAGCTCCCCATCCTTGCCCTGTGTCAGGTAGCTCTCAACAGCTGAAAGTGTCACAACACTTATATATGGAGGTCTGACGAGACATTTTGAAAATTAGAATTTAAATAGAACTATTTCTAAACATATTAAATACCTCTGCCATATGGCAAAGTAACAAAGATTGTGCTACAAACCTAAGGTTAGACATTAATTTTATTAACATAAAAGTTTGGCTCAAGTTTCAGTATAGAAATTTAAAATTAATGTTTGAAAATCATAATCTGGCAATCAAAAAGGATTGCTACTGAAAACAGTGTGGCAGCTATAAACCAATTGGCTGCTATCACTGTATATAGAGCCAAGTTCTGTGTCGGGGGTATCGTACCTCTGAGGACATCCTCGGGGAGCCCTTCCTCCCAGGAGACGTTGTGTAGCATGTCCACATACTTGGTCACATCGGTCATTGTGTTCTGCATGCTCTTCCACTGGGCACGGTCCATCCGGCCGGAGTCGTCCTTCTTGACTGTGACAACACACAGTAGGGAAGTCAGTTAGTTAGCACACAAGTATAGATTTATAGAACAGGCTTGCAGATTGTAGTTACAAAAAGCTCTTAGTTTGGGAAGAGTAGACAGGGGAACCAATAGAAATTATGCTTGCAAAGAAATCTGAAATAAACAAAATCTGGACCATAAAAGGGCAAGAAAATTAAATAAAATGAAGATTATGTATAAATAAATTACTCACTAGCTTAACCAAATTTCATACATATTACAGTACATAATTTTCTTTCTTGGGAAAAAATTTCTATCATTTTACTTCTTAACATACAAAACAAAAGAAAGTATTTGCCCATTTTTATGTTAGGATATATGTGTACAAAAATAATGTAAGTTTATCTTGGTGCAATTGAAAATAAAAGAAAACTCATTACCAAAAATCTAAGACTAAGAAATATACCAACTGGTCAGTAGTAAGTTAAACAATATGGCAAGGTACCAATATAAGTACTCTAAAGGACAAAACTGCCATGTTGCATCCTTCTGGTAATTTTTCAAAGGTCAAGTTTCTATAGCTATAACCACTTTCCAAGAAACCTGGTAAAATTCTAACGCCTCGAGCCGATATCTAACCTTGTACCCCTTCATTTCCAGGACACTATACCATGACACTGCAAAAGTTTGCTTCAAGGAAAATATGTACAAATTCGAAAAAGAAATTGAAATGAATGTGAGCTACTACAGGATGTTCTGAAAGTAAGCTCCCCATCATTCTTCATCTTAAATCCTAATAAATGGTTACAGTCGTGGACTACAAATCTCTCAGCCCCTAACTGCTGTGGATTCGAATCCCAGTAGGAACTTCAGATTTTTATGTGAGGAAGCCTTCCAGCTGGCTTGCGGTAGGTCGGTGTTCTACCCAGGTATCTCTGTGTACTCAGGGTCTTCCTCCACCTGTAATTAGCTGGACGTCGCTATATGATTGAAATACTATCGCAGCGACGGTAAACCCCAATACAACAATACAACAATCCTAATAAATGATCTTCAGGGTTTTACAATAATAAATCAACACAAGATGTTCATTGTTATTAATCTTGAACATCTTACTGACATTACCATACCATGCTTTCCTGTATCAAACTTTAAACTGAATTTGGAAAGCTTAATTGAGGAAAAGATATATGATATAGATATGATTCAACGACTGTTCATGAAATTAGGAAGGTTTTTCAGTATGATACCAAGAAACTGGTAGCAGAATTTCTAGTGTAACCATTTACTGCTTACAAACACTTTGTCTGGACATCTTGGCAAACAGAGCAGACCCATGATCAGGAGCTGTCTGATCTGGGTCTCCTCTGTTTCCGTGTACAATGTTGTAGCTCAGATTATACGCAGACTGCACAGCAAAGAAAAAAAATTGTTTGATATGCCATTTAAAAAATAGTAAATGAATATTCATCAAGTCAAAATTTTGTACATGAAGGGGGGAAGACTTAGCATGCATTCCATCCTTATTCCTATATTACCTTACTGCAGCATTCACATACAGTTACCAGAGTATCTGGTAATTAACAAAGCTCACACACAACAGTGTCAACCAAGTGTCTGCCTATTCCACACAGGATAAGAGAATCAAGCCCAAAACTTCAGACAACCAATGCTTAAGACCATGGAAACACACAAAAAGACAAAGACACAAGCTTACAATTGACCCACTTTGAATTTGTTATGTAAAGAAAAAACACTGTCAACCATGTTTGTACTTTACCAATGACAGCTATAGAAGTTTGTGCATTTTAATATTGTGGACAAATACTGGTAAGGGTATATTTTTTTTGACAATCTATGTTCGTAGATTCATACTGGCCAGGGAAAATGCTTAAAACATAACACATGCAAACTCATTGGTATTTTTACAGTTTATTTCTATGGAGTTGAAATTATTTTAGCCCATAGACCAATATGTAGAAACAAGATTATTTTAATCAAATTTTCATATTTTTACTCTTTACCTCATAAATGATTTATGGTCTGCTAAATGACTATATAACAGAGGAAAAAAGAGATGTATATTCTTAAGAAACAAGAGAGGACTTCTTGGGAAAGGGGTCATCTAGGGTTTTGGAGGTACCTACTGTAACTAAATTGACCACTCAGATATGGAACTTAATTTCTACGGGAAATGGTTTTAGCAAAGGAGAAACAGCTTTGTTTATTCTGCTATTCAAACCACTGTAGAGTTGCATGCTGGAACCAGTGCAGTACTGGGGAATGGTGAAGGAACTACAATGTACAAGATTTCATCCAAAGTTCAATATGTCACTACCAGATGCAACAGAAACATTGCACCACATGTAAGGTGAACCACAGGTATGCATCGTCCAACATTGCATACCTTGATCAGGTAAAAATGTACGAAATATTTTTACTCTTAAATATCTAGGGCTGACTGCAGAACTATTCTGACTATGTATGGAACTAGAAGGAGATAGAAGAGTTTGGGTTTCAGCCCTCAATATATCACCATCAGTAGGAGAATAACATCTACCAATGTAGGCTTTACCAAATATAGAAAAACTTATCTTAACCCTTTCCCTCATATAGACTCATTTTGATACCCTCAAAAGGTATCACATAAAGCCTGATCTGCAGAAAACAACAGTTAAACCTTACCAAATTTAATTACAAAATCCTCATTCCCAGACCACTGAGGAGCAACGAACAGCATAAAACCTGATCAGCCTGCAAGTTACTCGCAGGCTGATCTGGTTTTATGCGGTTCGCATAGGTCTTTTCATGGTTTCCTCTATGAGGGAAAGGGTAAAGATTTATTTAATGTTCATACTATGCTATCCAAAGCAGTCTGGCACATAAGTCTGGTCATTATAACACTATATACAATATTGTTTTTAGTGATATTATGACCAAACTAACGTGCCAGACCCCTTTGATGCTATCTACTGATTTTTGTCCTCAATATACATGTACAATATTGTATTTTATATCAGAAAATCAGTCAAAAATAATACATTTTTAATAATTTGTTATTTAAATGCCTCTAATCAAAGAATAAGTGGAAACTGTGTAATGGTCCAGGATTCCGAAACTCTTCCGTTCATCAGAAACTCTCTGCAGAGCACAACACTATGTCTTGATTTTGTCAAGGTAACACAGGTATGCTGGACACTGCCTGGCACCTGTGGTTCACCCTGTAACCTGCCCACACAACATGGCCCTCTACCATGGACAGCAACTCTAAACATATACCTTTGGTTTCATCTGGTAGGAGACATGAGTAAATAACAAAACATAAATCTTAGTTTTTCCTACATGTACAAAAACAAAAAGTAATACTAGCTATTGTAATACAAGTACTGAAATAAATGATCTATTCTCACCATTTAGAAGAAAACATTTCTCAAATTCACAACTTTAACCCTTTACTTTATAAAGACATTTAATGATGCCTTATCAAGCAGAGCAGACCCTGATCACACAACTCCTGGAAAGAGCTGTCTGATCAGGGTCTTCTCTGTTTGTTTATACAATAGAGTAAAGATCCAATTCTACACAGTCTGCATGGCCAAAAAAAAAAAAAATCAATTTCATATACAATTTGATAGATGATCTTGTTTAAGCTTTTCGAAATGAACTTAGTGAGAACAGATTGTTAGTTTTCTTACAAAATTAAGTTGTAACTAGATCTTCATTAGAGCATTTCCTGGTCTCTCAAATCACTGTTCAAAACACTTAATGTATCCACCGTCCTTTAGAAATACATGTATATCATTGTAGCTTAAAACTAATTGATGATATGATTACAATAACATCATAAACTTTTGACAGAACGTGTAAAATTTCCTTTCAGTATTTTTAGCATACACATTGCTTTATAACAGTGTGCATCATCGTACACTGGAAAGAGTTAGTGTTTGTCAATCAGTTCTTTGACTGTAATAAAGTGTGTGACAATAGCATCAGATGAATTTGTAACATCATCATGCACAACAGTGATATAAATAAGAAGATCTAGCTAACACTTAAAACATTGGAACAGGACTGCTTCACTGCCTCAGATGTAAGGTCTGTATGTTTATTCAGCATAAAATAAAAAATGTCACATCTTGAAACTTGAAACTTCAGCTTTGTTAATGCTATAATAGATAGACATTAGAAAAAAATCAACTGAGACGCACACCAATATCAGAAGAGCCTAGCCTCAAAACTTGATACCACCATACCGTTCTACCATCTGTGTGTTATTGTTTATTATTGATGTCATATGATAATACAATATAAAGAAAGGAATAACTAAAATAGCAATTCTTATTAACGACTTCAAAGCACTGAAAGGTTAAAAAAAGATATAACAAAACCTACGTGTCCTTGTTGAAAGTGTATTTTGTTAAAAATCTATATAAAGATATAAACCAATACTTCAGTCACTAGAATTAATTAGCAATGTTTGTAAGATACATGTAGGCCTTTAATTCAAAACGACCAATTGAAATAGAGTAAAACTTGAGAAATAAGGCCAATACTGAAAACTGGCCTTTATCTTAGGGTGGTTGTTAATCAAAGATTCTTTACAAATTCAGTGCTGTGAAGTGTGACCACTAATACTGGTTTAACTATATCTGCCATTCAGTAAAACAAAAGTAAGTCAAGTATTGAACCACAGTTTTTCCCAGATTTCAACAACATACAAACAAAACAACTATTATTAAATATAATTGTATTCATAAACTTTCATTTTTTTTTATCTATGTATACTGTGCCCATGAAAAATCTAATTTTATTTCATTGGTCACATCTAAAAGAGGATCTCTTTGCTGTATGTTCTCAGAATGGCAGAGGTATCACATTCAGCTAAATCTCAATGACTTTCATACTATTCACAAGAATGTATGTACATGAATTTGAGCTTGGCATTATACTTCAGTTTTTATAACAAGCAAGAGTCTGGCCTTAACAACATTGCCAATTAACAGCTGTGAGATAAGATAATTAATGAAGCTACGTCCTGCCCCAGCTCACCAAAGAGGTCAGATTCACTCTCATATATCACAGATAAGCTCTTCCTAGCGCCATCTGGTGTCCCTACATTCAACACATAACATTGAACATCTCACAACACAGTACAATGCAAGTCCTTTATCATGCCCCCAAATTTAACATGAACTCCGATATCAGGTAGTCAAATATTCGATCCCCCATCTTAATTTTGTAAGTTGCTTTATTGTCGAAAGTGCTATTTCACTAACTTGTAATGCTATATCTAGACTTGCACCATAAATATGGCATCATAAAGGAGCTGCATTGTATACACAAAAACATTCTGGTACAACACATAACTCATGCACGCCGCAATAGTAATAATTCTAAGTTTTGATAAAATGCTGACCTTAAATCATGCCAAGAATATTACTGTAATGACCTATTAAAAAAGTATCTGGCAAGGTACCACATAAATTTGATAGTAAGGTATCTGTCAAGTTGGAAACATATTATTCAAATGAAAATAATCATAATCAGAAATACTGGGAGATAACTTACATACTTACAAGTCACATGAGCATGATGAGGATGAAAAGAACATGTATATATTTCACACTGGAGCTTGGCATGCAATCAACGTAACAAATAAGATCAGGGTCAAAAGAAGCTTACTTTTCCTCATGATCTTGGTGCCACTGGAGCTTGATGACATCCTGCTGGACATGTCTTCCTTGCCGGAATAGTCCTTCACCTCGGTGATCCTCTGGGACGGCAGACGCTTGCCGATAAGAATCATAACCATCTCGACCACCTGCCCGACCAAGAGTGGGGGGTTCTGGAACGCCTTCAGTCTCTCTATACACTGACGATCCACCTTGCCTTTCCAGATCAGGACCTGAAATGAAGTATAGGAGCTTCATACACTGACGACATGTTCAAACCTGATGAATAAGCCAGGAGTTACTACACACAACGTCTCTCTCTGGATATGTATGCAACTGGATGTTGCAAAAAATAAATTTCGAGGTAGAGGAAGACACTATTCAAAGGTGCCTCAAGCAGTAACATGGTAAACAAATATGCCTAACAGGATTTTGATTTTCAGATCCAGAATGAACATTTCGTAATTGCACATTAAATGTGGAAAAACAAAATATTTTGTCTGTCATTCTGTTTTTCGTTATAAAATTTAGTGTGCATGTGCCAGTTAAATGCATGGATAATCTACTAAATCATGCAGAATGATATTTGTTTTATTGGTCGATAATTGATATCAAAGATCTAATTGCATAAAAATCACAGATCTAATATCAAAGAACAAGGGCACATCCATTACACATGTAGTTGCATAATAAATGGGGGCCACTGACAAATATACTTAAACAGGTTTGATTTTGAAATAAGCAATATACTTAACACGATCGGGTGTTAGTTATTATATTTTCTCACCTATCAGAGTTATCCCGAAATTTACCTTTGTGAGATAATCTTATCTTGTACAGCTTGTCTGGTACAGCTGACTGTCTACATGTACATGTACACAATACCAGTGAAGCGATACTTTAATGGATTAAAAAATGTTGTGAATTTATATTTCAGTCACTGGAGATATTTTTCTAGTTTGTTTATTATTTAGATGTTAAATAAAATATGGCATCTTGTGTAACTGATTTTTTATTATGGTTTATTTTGTTTTGCATAGAGTCTATAAATAAAAACACCATAATGCGGTCTTGTGTATGGATTAGAAATTACTATGTGGAAAAGAAACACCGTAATGCGGTATTGTGTATGAAGAAAGCTGAAAATGATCGTTGGTAGGTGAGAAAATAAATCTACCACTCCCACTGAGTTGTAGATAAGGAAATCCCACCCTCAGGTTGAGATTCGTCAAAAAAAAACTCGACTGACGTATCTCAACCGAGGGTGGGATTTCCTTATCCAGAACTCATGGCATGGTAGATTCACTTCATTTATGTCGATAAGGCATATTTCTTAGTCACACATCATTCTGGAAATTCATTTTAACACTTCATAACCCTACTACTTTTCATTTGAAAATGAATGAAGACTCAACTCTTATTTTTCTTTACTGAATGACACAGCACAATCACTATTAACAAAAGCATTGTTCATAACAATTCAGAATTTGATATGACATGTGATAAACCGGTATATGTCCATACAAAACAAGACTTTCTTTTTTTAAATCCTTTGTTCTTTCAAATAATTGTTTGTGGATCAATGACTTTTTTTTTCAAGCATGTAATATCAGCTCATGACTTCTACTATTTCATTCATTACAAATACAATAGAGCAACCTTTATTACCTCTGGTTTAATACACTGTCTTTAGAACAACACATATGTACTGGTGACAAAGAAAACTGGACTGAATGTGAGTTTCTCTTATACAAGCAAAATGATGTCATTTGCTTTAGTCTTTAAAAATAAGATATTAAGAAATTACAAACAGTTTATGATGGTTGCAGGATTTTTGCTGATTTTTTACCTTATCTTAAACATTGAGTTTCTACTGGAAGCCAGTCTGAGACAAAAACCTGCAAAATATGCAGTATTGCAAGAACAAACATTTGTGGCACATTCAGTAAATAATTCTTCTGTGTCCAACAGAACTTCAAGCTTTCCAATTGGAAGTCAAAATTGGAAAGTTGATGATGTGTTAGAAAGAAGTGACATCAACAATGAAGAAAGAAGTGTCAAGGCAGGGGAAACAAGTACCAGTAAAAGTATAAAACACTTTGAGACTCACAAAACTGTTGATAGCAGTACTAAAATTAATGTGCAAAAGAAAAAGACTCGTATGAAACAAAATGGAAATAAACAATTGAAAGCACAGGATGTAGATAAAACAGGTAACAGCACGGCCTACATGACGGTGTATCCACCGAGGGGTCAGCTCGGCAATCAGATATTCCAAGTAGCGACACTGCTTGGTATAGCCAGGAGTAAGAATCTCACCCCCTTCATCATCTATAGAGGCTTCATCCTGCATCATGTCTTTGATCTTCCTCTCAAATTTCACAAGATCATGGATACCACTAGTTTCAATGTTTATTCTGAGGGAGATACTTTCAAGTATAGGACACTGGACAATGTCAATTCAACCAGCAACTGGACTCTAGATGGATACTTTCAAGTTTACAAATATTTCCAAAACATCAGTGGTGAAGTGCGAAGTTATTTTAAGTTCAAGAGAATATTTATAGATAATGCTAAATCTTTTTTTGAAAAAAATGTGCCTATGGGAAATGTTAAGGTTGGGATTCATATACGCAGACATGATTTTATCAATTCAAAAGAAAAGGACTTCGGAAGAACATCTCCCAGCTCAGGTAACTTTCTATTTCATAACGACATGTACCTTATGCAAAAAACTATTTTTAGATATTTCTTGTAACATCAAATTACAATTTTCTTTCCTTTTTTCTTCTGAAAAATGAGACAATACTTACGTATTGGAAAACTTGAAACTTGAATAGACATGGGAATGATGATATTTAATCTATTATGGTGTATGACAAAAATGAACTTTTTTAATATATCACAGTTTTTTCGTCGAAAACATGAAAAAAAAAAAAAATTAAAATCAAAATAACAGGGTAAAGGATGTATAGATGTCATTGAAAGTGTTGGTTCTGCGGTAGTTATATACATCAGTGAATAGCAGATAGCATTGCTTGAAGTTGGAGCCAAGATCAATAAGTTTTCTGAATATCCTTGATCAACTTGTGCAGTTATCTAGAGTCATTATTTGTTTCAGAAATACATGTATATAGGTATGGCAGCCTTTATAAAGTTGAAGTGTGGCAAATTCTTTTATTACAGGCTACGTCCACCGAGCCATGACCTACTTCAGGAAACAGTTCCACAATATAACATTTATCCTGGTCTCTGATGACATTTCCTGGTGTGTTCGCAACATTAAGGCTAAGGACCTTGTGTATGGCTACTTCAAGCAGTCAGGCACAGACCTGGCCATCCTGTCGCTGTGTGACCACACCATCATGTCCGTGGGGACGTTCGGGTGGTGGGGTGCCTGGCTGGCCGGAGGTCAAGTTGTGTATTATGACAACTACCCACGTCCTGGTTCCCAGCTGGACATGATCATGCTGAAGAAGGACTACTACCCCCCACACTGGCTGGGGATGATGTAGGGGAAATCCAGTCTATGGCTCTGTATACCATGCTTAACTTTTATCAAGGATGAACTGAGTTACTGAGCTTTATATCGTTATAACATGCCAGTGACATTATCCTATAAATCAACATACTTGTAAATCTTTAAGGAAATATTTTTTCTTAAAGTCAAACTTCTGTTTTGTCTGAATTAGTGTCGCAGTAATTAAGATATTGAAATATGTTGAATAAATAGCAGAAAGATTGGTGTATACTTTTTACTAGTTTATATACCATGAATGCATGTTAACTTTATTCTTATTTGATATCTATTTTGTATTATTTTTTTATTTGATAATGAAAATGGAAAATGTAATTCAACTGAAAATAAACATCTTAGAACAGTCACCATTACAAAATTTGTATGCAGAGTAGTATCCCACAGATCAACAGTCCCAGTCAACAAATATACCCATTAGAGACCCTGACCTGTTCACGAGCATACTCCAGCTGTTTGCGGCACTCCTCCACATTCTTCTGGGCCTGCGTTAGTTCCTCACGTGCCTGAACACCTCTAGTCTTCAGGGTGGCTTCCCTCATCTTGTCAAACTCACGGTCGTAATCATCATATTCCTCTGTAAGATGTACATCAGTGATTACAAATCAATGGATTATCAACAAGGATGGCAATAAATGTATATACAAATACAGTTATTAGAGTAATTAACCCATTACATCATGAATATTCATGTAGAGAATTTTTGACCTCATGAATATTCATTAACTGAAATTTATATTGTATATAAAACAATGGTCTTATCTTTGTCATGCAGACTGAGTAGAATCTGAGCTACAATACTGTATAAACAGAATAACACATTGTCATAAATTGACAGGTTTCTAAAATACTTTATAACTGCTTCCTTTCATGCAAATTTTGATACAAGCTCAACCTTTTAAGCCAGAAGCCCCACCCAGAAGCCCCATCAGAAGCCCAACCTTGTTTGAGCAACTCGTCTTCCTCCTCAGCTTCAGCTTCCATTTCATTCAGGTGCAGGTAGGCATCCAGGATGTGCTCAATCCCACCTTGGCCTTCAGTTTCTCCAGGATGGTTGCCTTCTGAGTCAGTTTTATCAGCAGCTGCTCCGTGCGTGTCTTGGCCTCCTCAAACTTCCCCGTCGTGTTCTTGATGGCCTTCTTCATCACCTTGGCATCAGTGCGGGTCTGGTCCAGGGTGGCAAGCACTTTCCTGTAGAACAGAACAGTCTCACATGGACCTTCTTTGTTTTTTGAGTGAAAACATACACCACACCTTTATATATCATGACGAACCCACGTATTTATTATGTCAACCAGGTCAATAACTGATCAAATGACATCCCTGTGTAGTTACTGGAGAAAGTTCTCCAAATGTATGATCTAATTCATATTCACAAATTGGGATGTACAGAAAAACAAATCAAAGTCTCATATAATTTAAACATGCGGTCATCTTTCTCTTTTATTCAGTATTTGATACTGGTGGAGCTGCTTAACCCTTCTTTTAGACATTGATAAAAAGAGTATATCAATATTTTAATTGTTGGGTAGCATCAGAGCACAAACTTAAATCCATATGAGAGAAAATCAATTTTTATTTGAATGACTTTTATAGGGAAATTTGAAGAGGTGGTGACTTACTTGAGCTGTTCCACAGTGTGGGTTCTCTCCTTGGACTTGTGGATGTACAGATATTTGAAACACTCCATAAATCTGCGGAATGTGGTTGGTCCAATAAACACCTCGTTCTTGGCAACATTGCCTTCTCCCCTGTGTTTAAGCCTGAAAAGATTAAAAAGGTACTGACATATGGTTTTTAAATATGAATGTAATATTTGCATGTGTGTCACCAGTTCAGAAAAATATTCAGCCAGACGGGAACTCAAACCTAAGTCACCTCACTCACAGGGCAAATGGTGTACAGACTGAGCTACCAGATAACTTTTACAAGTTTCTCTGATAAGACTTAATGACTGGTCAATACATATATTACAGTAAATGCTAAGGCAATAAATGATAAATATAATCATGTAACTTGAGGAATAATGATTAATATATAGTCATGCCACATTCTAGTTTAATCTGATGGATTGTTCCAATAGGATTTAAGTTTAATGCTTTTTTACAAAATTAATCTCTTGAGCCTGAGAACATCTTATTGAAACTTAACCCTTTCCCTCATAGAGGAAACCATGAAAAGACCTATGCGAACAGCATAAAACCAGATCAGCCTGCGAGTAACTCGCAGGCTGATCGGGTTTTATGCTGTTCGCTGCTCCTCAGTGGTCTGGTAATGAGGATTTTACAATTAAATTTGGTAAGGTTTAACTGTGATTTTCTGCAGATCAGGCTTTATATGGTACCTATTGTGTGCGTCAAAATGAGTCTATATGAGGGAAAGGGTTAAATGATTTCTTATATTCTGAAGATTCAGAGTTTGCTTCTTTGTTATTAAGTAATTTCACACCTATACAAGTCATCACTAATCAATAACTCTGCAGTATTTATAACAGCACTGCAGTGAGAGACTTCCTCTGGTAACACACGGAATGTTGACATACCTGATCCTCTCATGCAGGATGATCTTGGAGTACGGCAGGTTTGGCACCTTGGCGCTCATCACCTTCAACTGGTCCTTCTTCTTCTCGTGTTGTTTCACCGAGGACATGTTGATCTCGGGGCTAAGATCCCCGGCCCAAGGCATTTGGCGACAGTCCCGCAGCACAAAACTGTGGATGTTGGCTAGGCATGTTGTGATGTTCTCACTGGAAAAATAAATCTGGGGTGTTAGGGTATTGGAGAAATGTTTGAAAATAATTAAAATTTTTACTCACTTATGATAACTTACAGGTATCTACAGTGTGCTTGTACATAAAAAATTTAAAATGTCACACAAAGAGTTTCTGTACGTGCTGTTTTATTTTTTTTATTTAATTACATTTTTTTTTTTGGCATTTCTTTATCAGGATTGTTCACTAAGCAATATCTGGAAAAACTAAGTGCGTTTAATGCATTCCAAGGGATCTGTAGCCCATTCACAGACACACAGACAAAAATCAATGCTGATACATTTTGGCAAGAAAAGAGCATGATTTAAACTGTGGATTCAGTGCTAAACTATTGTAACTACTTCTTTATTTATATGAACTTACCATAGTATTGCAATGAGCCCTTGTTTAATGCAATTAAAGCAATTTCAGTAGTATTCATATCTGAGATTTGGACATTACAGAAAAACTAATTTACTTAAATGAATGTTTGTATAAACAGTAGCTTATACCACTTCTGCCATTGAAAGTATCCATAAATGTCATTCATATTTGTGACTCAAAAATGTAACTCATTCCATTCTGAATGCTTTCCCTTATGTAAAACCAGTTTAAATGATATTTTCCTGAGTTATGAATACAAAATGTTAAGAAATCGCACTACTCAAGACATGATGACAGTACAAGACATTACCTGAGATCCTCAAACTCCTCAGTAAGCTGGTGTTTGGTGATGAAGTAGGCAGCCTCTCCCAGGAGAGCCTCCTGGGGCCAGTCACACATCCAGCTGATGTTACAGCCGCTCAGCAGCCCCGGATACTGACTGTCAACAGACAAGTTCAAATGGTAGATTATAACATATATCTCTGAGAAAACTAACTCAATTTAAATCCAATTAGAGCATTTTCATACAATTTAATAACAACTACAAATGTGGCCATTTGATACAGATGCCCAAATTTTCACACAGGGTCATAACTCTGTTAGGACTTACATGTAACAGAGCTTAACAGAGGTTTAAACACAACTTAAGATTTAATGTAAGATGTCACCCACCTGGAGGCTATCTTGAGAAGCTGGTGTCCTGGCTGTATACAAATGATGATGTGCAGGTTACATCTGACACGGGCGATGAAGAACTTCATTGGGTCGACAGACATACTGGGGAACTCTCGCTTCATGGCTGGCCCTATAGCCAGGAGGAGTCCCTCCATCTCGTCGTTAGAGAAGAGATGGGGGTACTCTCCGCTGATCAGCAGGCTGTTGATGGCGTCCAGGTAGACTGGATCCTCTAGGTCACGTGCCTGGGAAATCATGATATAGGATGGAGGTTAGACTGTATAACCAGTTGTCTCGAAATTGAATTTACTGTTTAAAACTCATTTCTTTTTAAGCTGATTAGAAAAGAAGGTCTAACAATTGGATTGGACCAGTACTTTGTACCTGAAAAAGCAAATATTCTTGCTCTCAACCGGGTTCCAATTTCACATGAAATATATGAGATAAATGTTGTATGGTTACCATTTCTAACAATCAACCCAAATTAAAGAAGTTCATATTCTTTGAAAATCCAAACCTATCAGCTGAATTATTCACAGTTAAGAAACTCATAAGTGATAACTTACAGTGAACACAAGAGTGAGGATCTTGCCCTCAGAACCAGTCAGTCTCACAGCAGATCGGAGTCCATCGAAAAAGTTGCTCTGTTTTGAAGTGTCCATCTTGAGTGTCTGTACGTCGGCCACATGTAGAGCAAGCTGACACAGGGTGGTCAGGTGTGAGCCAACTGCTCCCACCAGCAGCATGTTACCCCTGTAATATACAGGTTTTGGTTAGCTTTTACTGGGGTCAGATTGTGCAACCCCGGATAAAGCATTACATCTTGCAGAACTTATTTAGAAATGTCAAAATATCTTCAACTTTACTGATACACTGTAACCCCAATATAACGTGGTTTGGGGGGTCCATGGTAGCAACCTTTGTTATAAACGGGGAGCGTTATAGTGAGGCTACAGCATATAATGTTGCTATGGTTCTGGAGTTTACTGTTGTTGAGACAGTATTTCAGTCATATTGTGACTTCAAGCTGACTACAGGTGGAGGAGACCCCAAGTGCACAAGGCATCAGAGAGAACAACCAACCTACTGCAAGCTGTACGACCACAAAATTTGAACCTGTGACCCCTAGTGTCACCAGGTGACTACTAGGGCCAGACTTACCCGTGGTGGAAGCTGAGGACCCTGTGTACCCTGACAATGTGAGCAATCACAAAGTCAGACAGCATGATGTTGAGGCGCACGTTGCCAAACTCCTCGTTGTAGCGGGTGAGGTGGGTGTGGAGGCAGGAGTGAAGGTCACGCAACGTCTCTACCGGCTGGAGCACAATCTGTCAGGACAGCAGTCAATATATTATTTCCTCCATTTATCACTCTCATGAGAAATGGTTTTGGATACAAAATCAAAACCATGAATAAGATAACAGTATCCATCATCAAAAGACTATACCCTTTAAAAATATGTTTAGAGCTATGAATCCATATTTTATTGTACCAATACTTTAATACCTTTTAATTAATATAGTGGGGCAAAATTCTGTTTAATCACCTATTCCCTACAGCAAAAACCTCTAAAGATGAACAACAGAAACAAGTGGCAATGAGCTTGTATAAACACATTCTTGTTCAAAAGATAGATAAACAAGTAACTGGTGTTGTATGCAACACATAAAGTCCCCTACCGGCTCCACCTTGACTCAATATGGTAATCAATCCCATTTTTTGCCATATTTTCACTATTTCCGTTACCATAGCAACCAAAATTTTAGTCGAAGAACAAAAATAAAATGACGTGCATAATCTACACATTGCCATCTAGTCATATACCAAGTTTCATCAAGTTAGCTTGCTTAGTTATCGCGGGATCCCATTTTTGCCATATTTTCACTATTTCCGTTACCATAGCAACCACAATTTTAGTCGAAGAACAAAAATAAAATGACGTGCATAATCTATTCCTCTAGTCATATACCAAGTTTCATCAAGTTAGCTTGCTTAGTTATTAAGTTATCGCGGGATCCAGATTTGAGCGGACAGACGGACGGACAGACGGACGGACAGACGGAGGGCAAACCTATAGTCCCCTCCGGTGTGAACACCGGTAGGGGACTAATTAAGTCCTACTAGTTTACCTTGATATGTTTGCCACTAAGAGATGTGACAGGTCTCTGGTACAGTCGGGCGTCGGTGGGGAAGGTCACGAAATGTTCATGTACAGGGCCATCAAGTTTTGGCCAAAACTGAAATACATACAAGTCGTGTAAATCAGAACATTTATGTCAATTATGATTATTTTATAAATTACATTTTGATCTGCAATTAAAGTTGGTATTCATATTATTCTTTTTCTTGTCTCTTTTTATTTTTCTGAAGGAAAATGTTTGAGTATTGATAATTATTTATTTTTTCTCCCCTTTCTAATTTCCGGTTTCTTTTACTATAATCAAAAACTCAAAAGCTATTACTAACTATCAAAATTAGTTGCACCTTAAACAATGAGTTTCAAACTAGTAAAGATGCTACACTTTATATGGCATGTTTTACAGTAAACATAAAACCTACAGAGATACATGTACATCTTCCTCCATATATACAAGAGTTACATGGTATGATACCGATCCATACCTGCTCGACAGTTTTCTGTAGCAGCTCATCAAACCAGTTGAGGTCGGAGCTGCGACTGATCCGGTCCCGGATGATGCGATTCAGTTCGTGTTTGAACAGTGACACCACCATGGATTCATCTGCCATCGACTCCCCTGGCAGCCGCTTCAAACACTAATCACAGAAGAATAAATACACCATTAGCTGAGGGGACTCATATTCACTGGCCTGGGTTACTGATGACATGGATTGCTGAGCTTTTTTTTTCCATAGTAATTATTATTAATATCCCTTATCATTATGTTTTTTTTTTTTCAAATATTACGTTATTTCTATCTTATAGATTTTTACTTAAATATGTTATCACTGCAAATTAAACCTGTGTGATAAATAAAACCTGATAGGATTTGAATGGAGATTTTTCAATTCATTTGAATTATGTATCAGACTATCCAATGGCTACACTTGGACACTATACGATCAATG
The DNA here is from genome assembly GCA_021229015.1 of Solen grandis. NCBI lineage: Eukaryota > Metazoa > Mollusca > Bivalvia > Adapedonta > Solenidae > Solen > Solen grandis. Next base: position 80,122,938 of record CM037777.1, read on the forward strand.
GTTAACCTGGTTAATACAAATATTGCATGTAATACAGTTTGTGAGCAGATGACCAAGTTATTAATGCATCAAAAGAATCCTCAAAGAGAGGTAAAAGAAGATTAAATTTATACAGTCAAAAAAAAAGGGACATTAGTGCAGAAGTAGTAACTATATGTGAAGCCCAAACCTGGAAGCAGGTGGTGAGATCCTTGAGGGTGAAGAGGTAGTGATGTCTGCCAGGCAGGGGGGTGGGGCGCAGCACGTTCTGCACCGCTGACAGGATCTGGCACGAGGCCTTCACAATGTTGTTGTGTAGGTCAATCTCCAGCCCGGGCTGATCGTTGTCAGTTACATTTGCCTGTGAATTGAGGATAGAGTAGTATTGAAACTAAAGTTGTGTTCAACAGATCTTTATCCAAATATTACCACGAACTGTACAACTAAACAGAAAAATAAACATTTATGTAAACCAGGTTCTGGTTTTAGTTTCATTTTTCTTCACAAAGAGATCATCCAGTTTATTGCATGTTAACATGCTCAGTAGAGTGTTTTACCCAATATTCATTCTGATAGCATGCATCTTCTCATAATATTATACCTAGTTTCCACTTCCATAAACAGTATACACAGTACATGTCAGCCATTAGAAACTACTTTAGAATAACATTAAAACTTAATAATTTCACAAAATATATGTTTAAAAACAAAAAAATAAATAAAAAAGATCTTCTGATTTTAAAGAAAGTAGATTAAAATCTTAAAATAATCTGCTGAGTTTCATGGAATTTTGTTAAATGCTCAAATCAGAGAACACACCTCCAGAATGCCATGTACAATGGTTCTGAGAGCGTCATCTTGTGGACCTGGTAAGTTGAACACGGCAAAGTGGCGCTGTAAACACACAAGTTAAACTTTAAATAAGGCTTTATTGATCAATGTTATGAAAAATAATATTTATCACAGATAATACTCAAATTCTTTGCAAGGACTGATGTAAGATTTAAATTTGAAGAACTTTTGGTATTCTGAGAACATGTGCTGACAAAACTCCATATCCAACACCTAACAATTCTCTACAATAATTCCCGATTTAATGGGTATATCTACAGTAACATTGCAATAGTCCGAGGAGCACTTACACAAGCATCGTGCCTTACTTGTGGTAAATTCCATGACCAGACAAAAAACGGATGAAAAATATTTTCAGTTTTAGGGCCTTGCAATTTTAAGAGCATTTCATTCCAACCCATCCCCCACCCCAATCTTTTCTCAGGTTATCACAATTTTACTGTATAACACCACAAGTTACAAGAGGGACCTACCAGCAGCCTCTCTGACAACAGCTGGTTGTTGACACTGGGGTGTTCACTCATGGACATGGCTGATATCACTGTCATCCCCTCTACTGTCTTCCACTCAAATGGCTTCTGGAGCGTACACAGCACTTTGTCATCCACCAGTTGGTTCAGCAGCTGTAATATACATCATACATGTACAATTATGTGATGTCATAAGAAAAAATGGATATACAGAAAAAAAATAGAAATGCCACTGAAGTTGTCCTTGAACGAATGACCTTGGGTCAATGTCATGATGCACCCTTTACCAGTATGAACTTCTAGGGTCAAGAGACAACAGAGTTTTATCTTCTACAAAAGTGGGATGGACTACTGACCTTCACTTCTGGAGATAATCACAGGTGCATCCAATGTCAAACTTTCTTTGAATTCAATCATTATCTCTATATAAAATAAAAATAAGTTTTTGTTTATCAAATGATTTTCTCAAAAAGAAATTGTATATTTCTAAATAGCTTAAGGCCATTTCCCCATTATCTGCATTTGATTGAGTGTATTATAACTACAGGTTTTAGTTTATTAATTCCTTCAACTTAATCAAATCTCTTGCACCTGCAGGCCTAATGATTACATACTTTAACCTTTGAGACTCTGACCCGTTTCCTATTACAATCAACAGGCAGAACAATACCTGGTTACAGCGCTGCACACCATAGTGGTCTGGTATGGGCAGGTTGACATCATCAATGAAGACCTTCAGTTTCTTGCCCTCCTTGGCACCGTACACAAAGCCCTGGCGGTGATAGATGTTGGCCTCAATAAACTGTTGCAGCTGCTTGGCTGTGGAGGCCCCAGAGAATACCAGTCTCTTGCACACACTGTCTGCTGCATCTGGTATTGCAAGGAATCATAAATCATTCACATTTGTACTTTGATCTTTATTCAAGGCAAGTTAACATAACTGTATCTTTTATTGGACTGTCAAGCTTTTGTCATAAAATTCAAGTATCACCTTCACTTATTGTAAAGGAATAGTTTTCCATTCCATGCTATGTCAACTACTTCCAAAACTTCCACAAACACAATGTGTGTTACTTTTGTAAACTTCACATAATGAACAGCAAAAATCATTTTCTTTTAGATAATTTAATTTTCCCTTTCTTATGGAAATATGTTAAAGAAAATGTAAATTTCATTGTTTGGTAATCATTCTTTAAAAAAAAATGCAATTTTTAAAATCTGCAAGAAAATTTGTGAGACTCTTACCTTGGAAGTCCATGAACTCATCAATCAGAGTTGTCTTCCCTGACCCTGGTGGTCCCACTAGGAGGACGTTCTGTCCGGATGCGGAGGCAAAGTCCATCAGTATACGTGTACGTATGGTGTCCACTGTGTCTACAAACACCTCACCCAGCATGTTCTGATTGTCTCCGTAGACCGCCTCAGGGACGCGCGAGATCCAGGGATCCCACTCGCCTGACTCGTCAACGTAGTAGTCAAACACACAGATGTCACGGTCGTCGTCCGGCAGCCTGAGGGGGGAAACAATAAAGTTCTGCATCAGTAAATCCTAAAATATCTTATTTCTGAAATAATTAACATCATTTTGAATTCCTTTTCAATGTTTTGAGATTTCATAATTCAATTAAATCAAAGACTATTTAAGTTCCAAAGGACTTCTTAATTATCTTTTTCACAGATAACAGACTCACTATGTCAAAACTATATCGCACTCAATGTAAGAATAGTGGCATCTTTGAAACTTATCTAAAAATATTATGGTATCAAAGGCATTGAAAATAAAAAGAAACACAATGATTAACAGGTACTATATGAGTTACTCACGCTGTAGAGAGAGTTTTCAAGAGATCACTGAAGTGTTTCCTGTCGGTGGCATCCAGCAGCCCCCCGAAGGTCCAGATGAGGCAGAACAGGTAGAGCCGCTCAATGTGAAGCTCCCCACCGATCTCGATGTTGTCCGCCAACATGGCCGCCAGCAGACCCAGGCACGTCTTAAACATCCCCACCTCCGACAGCTTCAGCCGCGGCCTGAAAATGTCGATATTTTTATGATAAATTGATTCAGTGATTATTGCTTTGAGTTTGTCACAGATTGCAGTGCTTGTTATCCTAATGAACTGGTATCTGATCATTCTAGACAACAGTTATAAAACTTTAACCTTGCAAGAAATATGCAATAACTTGACTATTTGAGTTTACTGTCGCTTCGACAGTATTTCAGTCATAAAGCGATGTCCAGCCAATTACAGCTGGAGGAAGACCCGAATGCACGGAGGCATCTGGGTAGAACCACCAACCTACCGCAAGCCAGCTGGAAATATGCAATAAACATCATACACTAAGGCAGACATAAAATAATCCCATCAGACAATGCAAACATTCCTTGCAAACTTATATAGATATTTATACTTGAATATTACAAAAATCAAAGCTTTGATCAATGCAATGGATAAACTGGTGGTTATGTTTAACCCTTTCCCTCATATAGACTCATTTTGATGCACTCAGTAGGTACCACATAAAGCCTGATCTGCAGAAAACCACAGTTAAACCTTACCAAATTTAATTATAAAGTCCTCATTACCAGACCACTGAGGAGCAGCGAACAGCATAAAACCTGATCAGCCTGCGAGTTACTCGCAGGCTGATCTGGTTTTATGCTGTTCGCATAGGTCTTTTCATGGTATCCTCTATGAGGGAAAGGGTTAAGTCATTGCACTTACTTGGCTTCATTGATGACAAAGTTGATGACAGGGTCCAGGGTTTTCTGGAAGGCCCTCTGGAGCACCTGCAAGTCCAGCAAACAACCATCACTACACTAGTACCATTGTAATACCAGAAGATTGTACACAAAGTCTAGTTCATATATACTTAATACCATGGCCTTATCAAAAATCAACAAGCAATGAAGCCTACATTAATTTTACAGAACATCTAAATTTATCATTTTTAAGGTTGAACAACTGCCTACAAATCACATAACTAATGCATATAATCAATCTGATTTGATTACTTTAATAAAGTTGGCTTCTTGAAAAATACTTAAGAATGTATAAAACCCAATATGTATGACATATAACGTAGTTTACTCTATAGTAAAGAAAAATATAACAAAAGGAAAAAATGATAATAAAAAAATGAGTAAAATGTAAGCTTAAAATCACTTTTTAGAAAGCTAAATATACAAATGCATAAGCTACTTATTTTTATATTTCAATTTTAAGAGAATAATTTGAACATTTTTATTGAATGTCACATGGGTCAAACATTATCTGGCTAGGTCAAAAACACACATATACGTGCAATGCAGGTCACATGACACATTTGATACAACACAATATCAACTTGCCTACAGAAGCAAATAAACATAACACCTTGAATGTACCAAACCATGTGCAGAGAAATATAGTCTCAGGACATCACAACATTTTATTTTTTCTAAATGATTGCAAAAATTCACTTAACTGTGCCATGACTTTGGGAGACCTTGGTGCAAAACTATCGTAACTCAATATAATTAAAGGAACAGATACAACAGTTTTACAACAAGTGTCCTCAAATTTTGTTATTAAGTAAAGGTTTAAAAGTGTTAAAAAGCTTCCAGTCAGGAAGATTTATAGCTTTATAGAATATCACCAAACACAAGAAATAAAAATGTTAAAAATTTTAATATATCAACAATTAGTCCTATGGATTCACCAGGGTATAAAAAACAAATCGGTGGAAAAAAGTGACTTTCCAGAATTAAACTTCAACATGTGTTTTTCAATATTCTACAAGAGCATTTCTGCAAAGTTGTTAATTTCCATAATTACTTTGGTCTGCTGCCAACTACAAGATGAACAAACCCTTACAGGTGCAGTGTGATTAGGGATAAAGATGTTGTCAGATCTATGTTTACCTGTCATCTTCAGACACCATACAACAGAAACACCATAAACACCAGACAGCCACATATACCTACACACTAGAAAACTACTGCATTTCCAAGCCACGTAAAAGAAAAATAATCAGAATCAAAAATTGCCATGTATTTTTAAGGCATGCAAATATTTAAATGACTAAAATAATCTACAAATTCTACACAGATATGCATTCAACAAGAGGCTGTGCGGTTGTTTTACCCCTTCCACGGTTCGTTCCTGAACCATGTCCTCTATTATGTCACTATCAGTGGTAGAAAACTACAACAACAACAAGGAACAGGTTACACTAAGTCTCTTGACCAGCAACAGAACAGCCGAGACGTAACTCAAAACGTCATATAAATCAACAAGACACTTTTAGAATATAAGTAATTCTTATAATGACACATGTAAAGATTTTATCATGGTGTAATATACATACAGAGTAGATCCATTATTTCAATGTACTAAGATTGGTTTTTACCAAATATGTTTCCACTCTAAATAAAGGCTTTAATTACTGAGTAATACTTAAACTCAGGTTAAACATATACCAACATTCTTGATTTACAATATGTTTAATATACAACTAAGAAAAAATAAAGTTACTGTACTGCCTTAATTTTTTGTCAACAAATGAAATATATATATTTTGGAATCTTGATAAGGAACAAAAATGATAAAATACATCCGTAAGTGTAAAAGTATTACATAGTGCTGAGTGAGGACAAAGTTATATTGGACAATTGGACAACAAGTAACAAATATAGATCATAATCAGGGTCTAAAGTTTGTAACGTGTTATACTGGAACCAGCTTTATATTGAGGCGTGTTATACTGGAACCAGTTTTATATTGAGGCGTGTTATAATGGATCTGCACTGAATATTGTATACAGTTTACACCAATAACTTAGGAGAGTTGCTACTTTATATTATACAAGCATCAAAATTTTATGCTGAAACAGAAAATTATGAAGATAATACTTCTGGTCTGCTTCTTTTTTGATTTTCAAACTATCCAATTATAATTATATTAGTTTTGTTCTTGATTACATAAACTGGCATTTATGAAAATAATCTTTGAGTATATTAATTATTATCAACATGTACAATACACTTCACAACTATGTATATCAATTTCTATATAAGTATGATGTGTCTGTCAATAACACAAGGAACATGGTAAAATCAACAATAAAAAAGAAATGTAACACAATATTTAGATAAGAGTGGTAAAAAATTTGGTTTGATTTATCATTTGTTTGATCTGAATGCCTTA
>CM037777.1:80129524-80179524 GCA_021229015.1 Solen grandis
TTTAGATTAGTAATTAGAATAAAAGCCAAAATTTCTCTGCCACTGTAAATTGAAAACATAATCTTGAATTTTACTTAATAACTAAACAACAACTTGACAGGGGATCTAGAACTAAACATAAATGATCAAAAGGGTGTCAGGGTTCAGTGGCAATGTATACAATGAGGATCCAGAGTTTCATTTTGAACCCTGTTGGGGCAATGGCTTTTCATCATCTTTCAAGCATAGAAGTACTGGTCCAACTCAGGAACTGTCAAGAGGGATTAGTATAAGTTGTAAGAACTTGTTTCCCAAATCAAAAGAAAATAAATGACTAAGTTTAAACTAAACTAATAATCTAGGATAAACAGATAAACTAGATTATTAAAGCTGGCCAATCTTCCAATGTATGTGTAATGGATAACACACTGTCCAGTAATGATGGGAGCACTAATTGTAACCACCTTGTTACATCTAACACAACGAGCCAAGGTATCCTCCATGTAGATAACTTTAAGGACCCTAACACATCAAATTCTTAAGTCCAAATTTTAAGGTAAATTCCCTGTAATGGTTCCGCTCCATTTTGGACCTCATTGCTTTTCACGGAGACAACCAAACTAATATTCAGGATTCTATTTTTTTCATTAAATCAAATTCTTCTTTCAAGATGAATGGATTTACAAAAACACAACCCTTTCTGATAAATACCTACTACCTTTATATATCAGTAAATGTAATGACAGTTACTGTAATATGAATATGATTTTTGCACTTTTAGAGTCTGAGTCTAAAGTACTCAGGAAAGTGATGAATTAGGACCCAGAACTTGTAAAATGCATATACTGATTTAGGAAACTTGATAAATAATTTTTGACTTACTTTTTTGACAAAAATACAACTATTAGTTTTGATGGTATCTTAAATGTTTAATTCTGTTCCTATTCTAAATTACAAATATAACATAATGGATACCCCCATTTAATTTTCAGCTCAATTTTGTATGATCTAACACTTAGATAAAATAATTTTGATGACTTTTCAATTGCTTTAAATGAATCAAGTTATAAAAAAGTTGATGTTTATCATAATTTTCATTGACCCATTTATGTATGAACTAAAATGTACTGAACATTGAACCATTTATGTATGAACTAAAATGTACTGAACATTGACCCATTTATGTATGAACTAAAATGTACTGCAAATGTAACACGAGGATACCCTGCATGGAGACATTTTGAAAAGGAACCTAAAACCAACTAACTGAGAATGCAACCAAAAAAATAAAGAAATCTCATGTACTCTGTTTCCATTCATTGGCGTTCCTCTCTGTGTAACTCTTGTGCTCTGAAAATTAGTCCACAATTTTTTATATAGTTGAAATTTTATAATCAGTATCTACCACGAGCACAGAGAGAAATCACATGAGAGAGATAGTGACACATCACAAACCTTGAAACAAACAGAGACAACAAAGAGAGAGAATCACATCTTAAGAGAGAGGCAACAAAGAGAGAGAATCACATCTTAAGAGAGAGGCAACAAAGAGAGAGAATCACATCTTAAGAGAGAGACAACAGAGAGAATCACATCTTAAGAGAGAGACAACAAAGAGAGAGAGAGAGAATCACATCTTAAGAGAGAGACAACAAAGAGAGAGAATCACATCTTAAGAGACAGTCAGAGATTAGAAACAAACCTTTTTGTGAACACATTAAAGAATAACTCAGATCAATCCTGACAGTAAATCAAAATCAACCAAATCCCAATACACACACTGTGGTCAAAACCCAAACACTGACTGAGAACATAATTATATTCATCGATACATGTTTAACATCTCTAGATTATAAATGTTATTATAACTTTTTTTTTTCATCATTCTGAGCATAATTATGACTATTGAAAATACCTATGAATAATTTTGTTCATTATTCCTGCAATAAATATTATATTCCAAGCATGATAATCACAGCTGAACAAAAAGAAAATGATAGTTGATCAATACTAAGCATGTTTACTGTATTAAGAGAATGTGCTGTATGAAAAAGCTTCCAAAATATGTTTACAAACACAAACTTGTCTGTCACCACACACAACTTAGTTCCAACTCACTCTAAAACAGCGGTTACTGAACATTAAGACATCCATATTCCAGCATACTGTGCGCCTAGTCTTCTACAGCCCTGTCTTACACATATTTGTAAGTGAATCATGGCTTATACCCTACAATTGTACTGAGAAACCTAGATATAGTTGGGTGAAAGTTCTGTCAAGTCACTGCTCAGAAGTTTGTGCCAAAGAAAGATGCATTGATTCACACTGCAATAACCTGACAGATATTTCTTCCAACATATCTTGTACTGTTAAAGTGTCTTCATTTAGTCTTTCATAAAGTTTTCTTGAACTGAATTAAAACTTATAAAACATCACATGATAGCCAGTCCTTGTCTTGTTTAAGCCATACATATTTATTAAGCCAGTCCTTGTTTTGTTTAAGCCATACATATTTATTAAGCCAGCCCTTGTCTTGTTTAAGCCATACATATTTATTAAGCCAGCCTTGTCTTGTTTAAGCATACATATTTATTAAGCCAGCCCTTGTCTTGTTTAAGCCATACATATTTATTAAGCCAGTCCTTGTCTTGTTTAAGCCATACATATTTATTAGGCCAGTCCTTGTCTTGTTTAAGTCATACATATTTATTAAGCCAGCCCTTGTCTTGTTTAAGTCATACATATTTATTAAGCCAGTCCTTGTTTTGTTTAAGCCATACATATTTATTAAGCCAGTCCATGTCTTGTTTAAGTCATACATATTTATTAAGCCAGCCCTTGTCTTGTTTAAGTCATACATATTTATTAAGCCAGTCCTTGTCTTGTTTAAGCCATACATATTTATTAAGCCAGCCCTTGTCTTGTTTAAGCCATACATATTTATAAAGCCAGCCCTTGTTTTGTTTAAGCCATACATATTTATTAAGCCAGTCCATGTCTTGTTTAAGCCATACATATTTATTAAGCCAGCCCTTGTCTTGTTTAAGCCATACATATTTATTAAGCCAGTCCTTGTCTTGTTTAAGCCATACATATTTCTTAAGCCAGCCCTTGTTTTTTTTAAGCCATACATATTTATTAAGCCAGTCCTTGTTTTGTTTAAGCCATACATATTTATTAAGCCAGCCCTTGTTTTGTTTAAGCCATACATATTTATTAAGCCAGTCCTTGTCTTGTATAAGCCATACATCATACATATTTATTAAGCCAGTCCTTGTCTTGTTTAAGCCATACATATTTATTAAGCCAGCCCTTGTCTTGTTTAAGCCATACATATTTATTAGGCCAGTCCTTGTTTTGTTTAAGTCATACATATTTATTAAGCCAGTCCTTGTCTTGTTTAAGCCATACATATTTATTAAGCCAGTTCTTTTTTTCAGATTTTTAAGCAAGACATAGGTTCACATTTAATCTGTAAAAACGATTCCCAGTTGGAAATATACAGGCTGCCTGTTCCATATAGTATGTGAAGAATATGGGTTTACAAAGATCCACCATCATTCCCTGACCCATCAACATCTCAAAATATCAAACACCATTTATAACTCCATTTACCTCTCGTTTCTGTTTTTATAAAACAAAAATAAAAAAGTTGTGAAAATAAGCTTAGCTAAACTGTATCTAATATAAGCATATATTGAAAAATGCAAAATAAAAAAAAGCATAATTAAGGTTTTATTGTTATAAATGCTAACTTATAATGATAATAATGATGATAATGATGTTAGATTTTTTTTAATTGTTCACATATTCTATAAGCTTATATTTTTTCCATTAGTAAAACAATAGATCTAAATGTATATATAATCATATTCAGCATGCATGAGGTATTCATCATTTTATGAACATAATTCATCAATGGTGACCATAATCTAAGGTGTGAGAGCTCACAGTAAAGTGCTAGCAACGCTTGGCAACACTGACAACGGAAACCATTTAGAACCTGATTATTACAAGAGGATATGCCAAGAGGAGAGAAATCACACAGATGAATTGTGTAAGGTCATATTAGCCAGCCAAACCAACGCATACATGTGTGTGATCACAGAAGTACACAAAATCATATGTGAAACATGTATCTAAAACAGATAAAAAATGAATATAAATTACATAAAAATAAAATATCTAAAATCTTTCAGCTGAATACTTGATGGTAGCAGACAATATGAATGAATGTTAAGAGGCTTCTATCAACACTTTCCTATATGAGTTGTGTATGCCCAGCAAAGAAAACATTCTAAACTGATTCTGTTTTGAAATCAATTTAATTTAGTCATCATTTTAAGGGGAATGCTTAAAGTCTGCATGTCACTAAATTAACTGGCTTTAAATGAAAGACAATCATGCTGTTCATTATACTCCAAGAGCAAAAGTCATCTTTTACTGATACTTGTGCTAGATTACATTTTCAAAATGCACCCAATCAACAGTGAAAGTAAGAAATAGAAATAGTTTCTATATAGTAGAAACCTGTCCACAGGACATTGATGCCCCTGCCATTTGGTTTTATTAGATTGTTATTTTTGAAAGTGAAAATCATAAAAAAGAAAATACAAACACCAACTAAATGGCATTGTTTTCTTAACTGAAGATAGTAACCAAAATTGAACCTGTATTCTGATATCATAATTATACTTATATGCCAAATAAGAAATATATATATATATTGAGTCTTTCAAAAGTTATTGACTGGGGACGAAAAACTGACAAAAGACTATGTCAACAAAGGGTCATAACTCTAGTAATATTAAGTGGATAGTAACCAAAATCTGACTTGACCTGTATTTTGATATCATATATTTCAATAATCTAAATATGAATAAAGTACATTTTTAAAAAATTATTGACGGACGGACAGGGGCAACTCTTTAATGCCCCTTTACCAATTTTCAAATGGTGGGGGCATAAAAAGCAGTTACCATTTGCAGTTTATGAGCTTGAATTTTATAACCATCACCAAAAGAGTGATTTAAATCAAGACAAATCAGTGTGTAATGTTGTATGATACACTGGAGCGTGACCAGAGCAGTATTTCACGCCAACAAAGTGAGAATATAACCTTGTCTATTGCCCTTTCCTACATCAAGAAATAGCAAGAAACATATGTAAATATAAATCATAATAGAGAAAAGTTAACATAAGAACATCATATCCAAAATACATACAGTATCAAAACTACAGACAGTACAACAAGGCTACATGCAAAATGTTTAATCAGCATCTGCTAGAAGTCTTATAAATCATACCCTTTGTTATAATTATTTGAAATGACCATCACTTAATGGTTTTTAGACTCATATATGCTAATAAGCCAACTGTTTTGAATTATATGAAACCAAAACACAAATCTTTAATTGTGAATGTGAAGATGTTTTTGTTTAACACACCCACTATATTCAGAATTCAGTGAAATGCTTTGACTGAACTCTTTTATTGTAAATCAAATTAAATTTGTGTATCACAAACATTTTTCATGAAAAATTCATTCCTTCTGTACTACAATCACATTTATTAACATTGGAAATGATTATGTGAGCCAACTTATCTTATTGTTTTCACATTGGCTTTTCCCTGATGTGTTTTTGTATTTATTACTAGTCTTGTTATCTTGAAAATATGAAATAAAAATAAAACAAAAATCTGCAAACAAGTAAATCTAAACAAAAAGATGTTTTAGATACACAGTTAAACTGACATGCTCTACATAAATGTAACAAACATTACCAATGAATGATAACATATCATCATCTACGTGTCCATACATAACAACTACAAAATAAACCTAGATCAGCCTGCCTGTGTCATGAACTACGGAGTGAACCACTACAGATATGTTGTGCTTACCTGCTCCTAGAGATTAGCAGGGAGAGGAAATGGTGTGAAATTATTGACAATTCCAGAAAAACATACAAACTTTGGCTGTCTCAACTGTATATACATATAATTAAGTTTTCCCCTAAGAGTTACAGTGTTCTTCATAGTATTAAATATTTAAAAGGTAACACATGGAAAGATGGACAATTTTACACACATACTTCTGTTCTGTATAATGTAAATGTCACAATGAAATGAAGAGTTGACAGTTCATCAATGACTCATAATATCAGCAATAATCCTGATTACCAGTTAGATTTTTTTCTATTAAGTAAAATATGTAAACAAACCACTGTGTCATAAAAAAAATAAATAAAAAATAATTCACAGATTTAAAAACTATACTTCTTCACATTTTTCTTTTTGTAAAGATTTTTTTTCAATAAATTGTCTGTATCATTCTATCAATTCTATTTCTATTCAAATAACAACCAATTTTTAAAAGAAAATGAATCCTGGCTAGTCCAGGCACTCAATGTATAAAGTAAAACTTGTATATCAAAATGAACTCTTTAAAATCAAACCACTCTTTACTCTCTAATTTTCAAGTGAAAATCAAAATTGTGGAACTTAAGAGTTACTGTTCTCAAAATCAAAGCAAACATCTAGAAAAATTATCACTCAAAACTGTCCTAGGTATTATTCCAGTGAGGAGCGTGGTGTCTATGGTAACAAGGGGAGGACTTACATGGATCTCCTGCGGGGTACGGTTCTCCAACCAGGCCTTGGCGATGGGCTTCCAGCCGACCACGTCTTTGTCAATGTACAGAATACCCTGAAGATAGACACAAGCCATTATGAAATGTAGATTTTAATTTAACTTAGTACAGCTGGCCTGTATTTCATAAAACATCCAAAATTGACATTCAATCTTTAATTCTGTATTATCACAATATTCTTTATTTTTTTAAGAAATTTCTGAAAGATTATATTTATTTTTTTCTTTTCTCTGGTTGATAGATTAGTAAGTTTTCTTCTGTTGGACAAGTATTTTGTTCCTGAACACCATCTGTGGGGATCAAATTCAAAACCTTCAATCAGTACAGTATGCATTATTGACATTGCTTTCACAGGTCAACAGATTCAGTAGATGGCTGTTAAATGTAACAGTGCAGCTCCATTATAACGCTATGTATTGGGCCCGTGTCTAGATACACTATAAACAAACTAAATATATAATTCAAATAAATATTTGGGATTCAATGTTTGATGGGTTATACTGGCTCCTGTGTTAACATGGTGCATGTTATGATATTATAGAGTGTGTATGGGTCAATTACTTACACATCTGGCCACCGTGCTGGGCGAGGCCTCGGCCAGGTTGTCCGTCTCAAATATGATGTTGATGTTGTCGGACAGGAACAGTTTGTCACCATTCCTCAGGTGAAGTACCTGACAAACACACAAACATGAGCTTACACAGCAAACATGGAACAGCCGTAACTTATATAGACATTAAACTATTTGGCATGTGCAGAGTCAATCTTATCTCAAGGAAAATTTTTATGATCAAAATAAGCATAAGCCTGCAAGCCTGAAACAATTAAAAGTTTTCTTCTGCCTTGTTCAAATTCCCGATTTTATATTGCCAGGCTTGCACCAGATTTTATCAAATGATATAGAATTATAAGGATTCAGGCTTGTTTATACAAAATCTAAATTTTGATTACTATAACCTTGCTCAGAGAGCTAGCTTTTAGAGACATAATTTCATTAAAGATATTCAAATAGTTAAAAAGAATTTAACTGGGATTTTAGACAGCAAAATCAAAGTCTTTTTTTTTTTTACCATGGAATATTAGTTCTTTTTCAATGAATTTAAGTGAACAAACATTAATGCAAATCCTCCAGTTGGTTTTACAAAATATAAAAGCAGATTGAAGATATCATAAATCATTGATTGTCCTCGGATATGTTTGAGAGACAGATGAAGACTGACCTTGTCTCCACCAAGCACACTATTGAAGTTGTCTGCCCATCCTGCATTGAGTGGACCATCCAGACATAGCCAGGTCTTGCTCAGGTACTGTTAAAAAAAAATACACGTAGGTTAACTATTGGTAATATTTAGGGAGGAGATGTTTTGGAGTTTTCATTACTTCTACAGTATTTTATATATCAATATCAGACTAATTACAAGTGGAGGTGGACCGGAGTACACAGAGACACCAGGCAGAACCATCCACCTACACAAGCTGCTGAACTGAAGTCATATAATTCCAAGTGACTAGACAGGGTTCCCACAAAATTGAAAAATCAAAATTCCCTGACTTTTCCCTGATCAAACTCAAAATTCCCTGACTTTTCCCTGACCAAACTCAAAATTCCCTGACCAAATTAAGTGCAAATCCAGTGGCAAATACAGATCTTCCAAAACTAAGTTCCTTCTAGATAATTTTTTATTTTCAAACATGAAATGATGGTGTGCCAGTTGGATGCTATTGGGAACTTGTTTAATATTATGCCAATCTGATAATTCAAACTGACTGAATAAAACTAAATGGAAGAAACTGCCTTAGCCTTTCCTTATTATAATCCTCCTGCTGTTTGGTCGACATTCCTTGATTGTAAAATTCCCTGACTTTTCCCTGACTTTTTCTAAATTTCCAAATTTCCCTGACCAATTTCAAATTTTCCTGACCTTGAAAAAAAATCATATTTCCTTGACTTTTCCCTGACCGTGGGAACCCTGCCAGACGAATCTTCCAACTCTTAGTGGTGAGGGGCTGAGTGACATTCAGTCAGTTATTACAACCTCTCAGCCACAGAGCCCCCATTAAAAGAGGCATGCATGGATATTGTTTAGATGCACAAACCAACAAATTATCTAGACCTGACCACAAAACTTTTCCATTGGCTTCTGTATCTATCTGCACCTCAGTTTCATAATAAAGTCAACCCCTGGTAAGATCCATGCATGAAGATGGCAAATTTCATAACATTAATTTGTCTTTTCAATTTAATCAAAGTAAATAATTGCAAAAAATCATTTAACATCAAAAAGGTAAACATGAATCAAAAAAGCAAGACTATGCAAGACTAACATTAGAAGAAAAAAAGATTTGAAATCCGAAAGATTCTAGTTGAATACCAAAAATAATAATTTTAATAATAAAAATTCAAAGTATTTAGTCTTTATAAATTGTATACATTTCAAATTCAGAGAAAAAAAGAAAAAACAGAATGATGTACCCTGTTGGCTTTACGACAGGCATTAGTAAAGATCCCATCCACCCAGTCATTGTTCTGGGTGAGATATCCAAACATGAGGTCTGACTCATCCACCACAAGGGGGTTGATACGTATCAGTTTGTGACTCTTCTCCGTGGAGCTGGTCGTCTTGCTGCCTGCAGATCCCCGGGACATGCCCCGGGGCGCCATGGACAGGCCGTCAATCAAGTTCTGGATACACGTGGTTTTCCCGCTGCCTGGGGGGCCAGCCACAATCATCCCTGGAGATACAAGACATGGAATGGTTCTTACTAGGGATGCTTCAAACTGTGAACGATTTTAGCTATTCTGATGTTAAAAATATTTAAAGTTGGATATGTTATCAAGAAAATGCCACCTGCCTTGTAGGATAACATGACAAAAAATAAGTTAAAAGTAACTAGAACTATCACTAAATGTGATTAATACCCCCGCAATACTGCTTTAGAAATGATGAAGTCATTAGGATTAAGAAGAAGAGTATGAAAAAGACATTTTTACATTAGTTTTTTTTCCAGATTTTTGGCCGGGTTACACAGGTTGTGCTTGACCACTGTATGAAATTGTTTTGAATTCCAACCAGTTTTTAAAGTTAAGCTGGACAAGGAAAAGTAACAAAGGGCAATAACTCTGTAATTACAATAGATAGAGTTATGGTTCTTGTGCACTGCACTTCTGTATGAAATTGTTTTTAATTCCAACCAGTTCTTTTCAAGTTATGCTATGGACAAGGAAAAGTAACAAAGGGAAATAACTCTGTAATAAGTCAAGATGGAGTTATGGTTCTTGTGCACTGCACTTCCTCTCCATGTGCTTGATCATTGCATGAAGTTGTATTGAATTCCAATAATGCAATGGACCGCTGGACCGACCGACCGACCGACCGACCGACCGACCGACCGACCACCGGGTGACTCCTATATACCCCCCCCAAACTTCGTTTCGGGGGTATAATAATCACATACTATTGAAATTCTTTTAAAAACACTATCTTTATCTCAAATCAAACTGTTAGCATAATTCCTATATAGATCCCACTTCATACTGTAAAGTGGGGGTATGAAAAATACATAGGCAAAAATGAGAATAATGAAATCTGAGCAATGTAAAAAACATATTTCTGTAATTTTGTATTTATGCGATATTTGTATCCCATACCATGGTGTATGTTGGACAAATTGTAGAGCTGGGAGCACTTGGACAGCCAGGGTTTGTGGGGCACAAGCCCCTTCTCCTTGGCTTTAGTCTCCAGCGCCAGGTCAATGTCAAACCCTCGAGATCGAGCCGAGATGGCACCCATGATGGGCGGAGAGTCTGGCAGTCCTGCAAACGTGTCCTTCAGGATGTTCTTGAATATCTGGTTATTCTGTAGGTGGAAAATACAGATACATGCAGCATAGCAAGGTAATTCCAGTGCCCTGGTAACTTTATGTACAGACAATGCATAATTATAACTCTGTTCAATTGTACAGCAAGTTATGAAAATGTTCCAGTCTTTGAAAAACAAATTGTTATATTCATATTCAAAATGTTCAGTGACCTTATTATGGTGGGGAGGGGGGGTGGGGGGTATGTTTAAAGGCATCATTTCTTCAATTGGTGGAAAGCATAATTCTGGGGTAAATAGCAACTTTGGAGAAAACTGCATTTATTTAAAAGTCTGTTAATATGGAAGATGCGTAAGAATAGTCCCTGATGAAGAAAAGAAAAAGCCCTTTTGTTATAGATACTGCTTAAGACAAAGTTACCTCGACAGTGAGGCGGGGCGTAATCATCTCCTCAATAGTCTGCCCCACCAGGTTATGCTCCACCTTGCCTGCCGCTGTCATGGGGTTGGGGGTACCGGTCTTCCTGTGGCCCCCTGTGCTTAGCTTCATACTGCCTGGGTTCACTGGGGTCAAATATAAGTATACTGTAATCCATTTAAAGCTCACGTTCATGTTCATGTTTTACCAATGGACAAAATTTTCAAGGCAATAACATTTTAAGCATTCAAGACTGTAGAACAAATAAATATCACTAAACTGAACAACTAATTTTGTGGATTCATAATGACCAACAAGGGTGAGGACTGCCACAAAATATGCCCATCATGGTATGGGGACTCTCAGAAATAGCTCAGAGAAACAAGCTACTGTCCATAAATAAGCAAAATAATTCCAAAATCCCATTAGTAAATGATGTTAATCATAAAAAAAAAATGTGAATACATTTCTATTAATTAACTGCAAGATCTGACAACACCTCATAGGGTCTAAGGACTAGGGACAAGCAAATTTTCAAGTATTTTGTGTACATCAAGGGCCATAACTTCAAAGTCATTCACATGAGAATGCTGGATATCGAACGCAGCCAAGATATTATGGCAATGCACATGTGTGGAAAGTTTGAAGAGGATTGGGCAAACAATATTGAAGTTAGAGCCCAGACAATCACAATATCAAGTATTTTGTGTACATCAAGGGCCATAACTTCTAAGTCATTCACGCAATAATGCTGAATATCGAACTCATCCGCGATTTTATGGCCATGCACATGTGTGGAAAGTTTGAAAAGGATTGGTCTAACGGTATTGAAGTTAGAGCCTGGACAATCACAATTTCAAGTATTTTGTGTACATCAAGGGCCATAACTTCTAAGTCATTCACGCGATAATGCTGGATATCGAACTCATCCGCGATATTATGGCCATGCACATGTGTGAAAAGTTTGAAAAGGATTGGACTAAGGGTATTGAAGTTAGAGCCCGGACAATCACAATTTCAAGTATTTTGTGTACGTCAAGGGCCATAACTTCTAAGTCATTCACGCGATAATGCTGGATATCAAACTCATCCGAGATATTATGGCCATGCACATGTGTGGAAAGTTTGAAAAGGATTGGGCAAACGGTATTGAAGTTAGAGCCCGGACAATCACAATTTCAAGTATTTTGTGTACGTCAAGGGCCATAACTTCTAAGTCATTCACGCGATAATGCTGGATATCAAACTCATCTGAGATATTATGGCCATGCACATGTGTGGAAAGTTTGAAAAGGATTGGGCAAACGGTATTGAAGTTAGAGCCCGGACAACAAATGTTCCACGCCCGCCCGCCCGCACGCCCACCCGCCCGCCGTGAGTGTTCAGATAATACGCCCCATCTTAAGATTGGTAGTCTTATATAATACCTCAATATTTTTTGTTGTATACAATCATTGACCTATTTTCACCTCAAATTTCCTTAAGAAAAACATACATACAGAATTCATATCACTGCTGTGAAAGTCCAGATGGAGAAGAGAGAAAGAAGATATTGATGATTTCACCTCAAATTTAAAAATCTAGAATTGGAAAACCTGTACTGAATTACTTCAAGAACAAGAGCTACATGAATATGAAGAATACATCCGCAACACCATCTTGATTTAACAGAGAAAATGATACTGAACTTTTTGCCAAGTGAGTAGTGATACAACAGGACAAGACAGTGTGCTATGGGACAACACACACGATCCTTACAGATAGCCTAACTTCACTTTGTGCAAGGACGTTACCTGTGGAACTCTGCTGGGGCAGGACGGGTCGACTGGGAGCGTCAGAAGCCTGACTGTTGGAGCGAGACTTCTCCTCCTGGTTACGCAGTTCTAGCTTGTCCTGCGTCTTCTCGTCCCGGATGTACTTCCTCTTCTGCATGGCCCGCTGTAGGACTCCCATCAGGGACTCTACACTGAAGTGGTGCTGAACCTGGTTCGGCCTGTGTATAAAAAGTCAGGGGGAGGTCATGAAGCACAGTTACACTTTTTATATGTTAACAGTGAAACAAGTTCTAACAATTTGTACTAATCCTACCCTACAGTTCCTTGGTTAGACCAGTACTTTGTTCCTGAAAAGGCCTTGAAAGATTGTTTAAAGCAGGGTTTAAACCAGCAACCTTAACATCTGCAGATACCGATAGGTACATTAGCACTGGACCACAACCTTCTGGACATTAAGGTTAAGAATGAAAATGGTCCAGGCATCGCTCCTTTATGAGCCATGGAAAGGAAGATGCAAACTGAATATAAAAACATACTACCATGGTATATAGTGGGGACCATCAGTTAGTCAGAATATACCATCAAAATGGATGAAGGAAAACATGATTTAAAACTAAGAAAAAATGAGAGAACAAAAATATACATAAATAAAACAACAATCACAATCAATTTAATTCAAAAGGTGAGAGGAGGCCAATGCATATTTCAAGCATTGTTTATACATTGCATGAACAAGGTTCTATTGATTGTGCACAACAGTATATAGACATTTTTTTCAAAATTAGAATCACTGAAGAATGAAAAACAACTATGGCCATATATCCAAGAGAAAGATTAATTACGTACAGCTGGTCTTTGGCCAGTTCAGTGAGAACTTTGAGACGGGCGCCCAGTACCGAGGGAGCCTTGAAGCCCATGGAGGCACACTTGGCCTTCATGATCATGCCCAGGTCTGGCTTCAGTAGGGAAATGTTGCGGAACATCAGTCGAATCTCGTTGGACAGATGGGAGAAGGGATTCTCGTGTGCTTCTCTGTTCATCGTCATGTGGACGGACACAGTTCGCTTCACTTGGATCTGATGGAATGAAATGGTTTCACTGACTGTACGAAATATATATACCTTGGACCTATTCAGTAACTGTGCGATATAAATATATATACCTTGGACCTATTCATTAACTGTACGATATAAATATATATACCTTGGACATATTCATTAACTTTTGCAGTCCCTATTTTAGACTCAAAACCGATAATAAGGTTTCCTGAATGTAAATTTTTTTATTTTTTTATATTATCAACATTTTTTTTTTTTTTACAGATTTTATGACATGTTATGCTTGATGATTTAATGTTCAAGAATGATAAACTTTCTCAATGATATTAATTTGTAGTTATGCAGTGTAGTCCATCAAATCTTTCACCATGAAAATTCTCATTTGCAGATTCTTTAAAAAAACAAAAAACACATAAGGATTGTTACTGTAAGTCAACTGATAGATCAATTTGCCTTACAAATCCTAACCAAACCATTCCTATACAGCAGTAAGATAAACCACTCAGTCCCACCTCCTGTCCATCTGTGAACGTGGTGAACCCTTGACGACCCTTGAGAGCCGTGGTGACAGACTCCAGGTGTTCCAACATGACTGCCATGGCAACGGTTCCCAGTGCCTGGGACTCATCGAAACAGCACCAGCAGCCATCCTGAACAGATAATAACATTACAGTGGTTGCATGTCCACATTGACATACTTTTCTATCATGTAAATCAATGAAAAGCCCTATCAGACCTACAGCTATCCTAAGTCTGATTAGGTTTTGTGGTATAAAGCAGCGTCCAATTCAAACTTATCAAAGTGTCCAGGGAACTCTTCACTTTCAAAGTCATGGAGTCCAACTAAAATTTCAGTAGTCCAAGATAAAACATAAATGATTTTCAATCATATCCATTATTACTTCCCTTTACATAGCACGTAACATGAATCTGTCTGACTGACTACCCACTACCTAGTCCAAATATCTGGTTCTCCTAGAAAACTATTAACAGTCTTGAATTCCCGCCTTTAAATGGCAAACAATGCAACTTTACTGGTGAGTAGAAAACAGCATTAATCCTATTCAATCTGTAAGTTACTGATAACATAGGTCAATTAAAATGCTTTGATTTCATGGATAGCTTTATATTAGCCCAACAAATATTGATCATTTAAAAAAACTGAGGTTTCTAGAGTTTCTAAAAATAGAAGCCACAAATATATGTACCAACAATTAAGTCTGTCATACAAATTCAACAAAATTTTATGTCAACAAAAAATAATGTTTTAAGAGTTAGTGCAATGAATTCATGATAGACTGCAAGGAATAAGGTTGTTTTTATAAAGCAGATGATGATGAGAGTACAAGAGTGCTTTACCATGGCGGATCCTTGGATGATCTTTCCAAGGGAGGCGGGGTCTGACTGCTGGGAACACTGGAATATGGCCAGGAACTGTCCCAGGATGTTGGCCAGTCCCTGAAACAGACAACCAACCAATGTACATGTGTTACTGATACACACATTTCTAATATACCCTTAAAAATCAAATAAATACTTACTATATAAGAACCATACAACCATGATAGATTAAAGGAGAAAAGTGAAAAACATAATAACATAGTTCTCATACTGTATACCAGAAATCAAATATCTTATTAGGGTATACTTTAAAACAAAGCTTGAAAACTATAAACATTATTATACATTTGTTAAACATATATATATAACAATCTTAAAAAAAATATTTTTAAGCTAGTTCCTTTATCATGTCTGCATCTTTTATAAGTCTCAAAAACTATTCTGAATATACTTAACTTGCAAAATACAGAAAAAACGAAGGATGGAGTTACACTGGAATATATGTGCTTGACATGAATGTATTACTTTTATTTCAGTGAAAGCATCTGATTCACAGACTGCCTGTTCCACCTACCCTGACAGTTTCTGTCTTGCCGGAGCCTACAGGCCCGTTAACACAGCTGCCCTGGTACCGCTGGAGGGCCTGGGACATGGTGAGGAAGCAGCGCTCTGTGACTGGGGTCAACGCCACACCCGTGTTGGTCCCATAGAACTCATTACCATATTGGTAGGAGGAGTCTAGCACCCAGATCAGTGGCTCATACCGCTCCTCAGCTGTGAGTTGGAAAACATATTGTCAGTTACAGTGAAGTAATTCATTGGAAGGAATTTAAACAAAGAAAAAAACAATGTAACTGTGCAGACAATAGCTAATTTTTAAATATTAAAAAAAATTTCAGAATTTCTACCTTATTGACAAGATTACTAAAATTTCAAAAATATGAGTTTCAGCTTTCACAGTCAGATGACACACACATCTATACATATAAAGATCTTCAATACATAATGCTGTTAATTAGTGGCTACAAGAACTGAAATAAAATGTGATTCAAAACATTTCTGTTGAGCGGAAAATTTAATACATTTTATATTCCAGACAGCAAATAAGACTGGCAAAAAATTTCTGGGGAAAAACAAAGACATCAAAGAATAATAAAACAAAGTCAACAAGGTCAAATCTGCATTATACAACCAAAAATCCATATTCTATCCAAATATTAAAAAGAAATACAAAAATAATGTGACATCAAATTCAGGTTTTCTATCTCTTTTCTATTTTTTTAATTTTTTTACATTTCAGTATATGCCATAACTACAGTATTTGAGGAAAAATACTTATTCTCAAACATGATATAAGTCTACATGTCTAGGATCAAAACCAAGTTACTGAGGAAAAAGCATGCCATTATCATCATCCATCTAGGTTCATCTTCCATTTACTGGGTAGGAATTTTTCCTATTGCTGCTCTCCAAACTTTCCTATCCATAGCACCTGATGTTTTAGAGTTAAGACCAGCTAGATCCTCTTTCACAATTTGATGACATGGCATTACAGCAGAATTACTATCTTAACTTTGAGAAATTAGATAGTGTTATATTCTATACATGTAATGTGAATGTCATCCATTTCCACAGTTTTACAGATCTTGTCCCAATTCCAGCAACCTTACCTAGTGCTAAGTAATACTTAATTGCTTAGTAAGCAGTTCATATTTTTGTTCCAATAATTATAATACCTGTGTTTGTCATGTCTTATTAAAATATTAGACTGTAATGTAACAATCAAAATAGAAATTATCTGATTCCATTGAAATAAGAATCATATCTTATATAAAATTGTAAGTGTTACTCAGGACAAGTATTGTTGATGCTAACTACGTTAGTCCTAGTGTTGAGGTTCATGTTAACTCTAGCTAGCAATATCCATGCCATTGATGTTATGATAGCTCCATCTACCTTCTCTGGGAAAACTTACATTGACTACTGCCTGTCTACTTTGATTAGGGTTAACATGCAAAGAGAACTATGATATTTTTTGATAATTTGATTCAATAAATATTAATTTTACTTGAGTCTGGAGATAACTTCCAAGTTATATTTTTGCTTGTTTTCCTTATGGAAAATCTATATCTAATTACAAATATATATTAATTAAGTAATCAGTAACTTTCAAAAACTCAAGTAGAAAGACATATTTCAGTAAAACCTGAAAACATTATACATGTAATGCTATAGGAATTTTTTTGCTGTTGTTGTTGTTGCTGTTTGTTTGTTTTTTAAACTGCATGTATTAAGTTTCAGTCACTGTGACAAAATGCTAGGCAATATATTTCAAACTTTGAAGCGAACAAATTCAACATAAAATGAAGGTAAAATATAATATGAAAAAAAACACAAAAAAAACACATAAGAATATTCTTAACACTCAATTCACATTTCTATGAAATAGTGCAAGCTACTAATGGTGCATTTCTACCAATCTAATAAAGCTTCGTGCTCCAGTCTAAGGACTAAAAAAGCCTGCTACATCCTTGTATTATCATTATGAAGAAAGAGAACAATAGTAGAATAATAAAGTTAAAGTTACAAGATCATGCTTGAATTCCAATCATATTTAGCACTATAAATAATGCTTAAATACTTAGAGGCAAATTTCACCACTCTCGTTTCTACATAAATTTCATTTCTTAACAAATATTGTTATTAGTCATGTCCTTGAATATTTCTGAAAGAGGAATGATGGAATGGGTACCAACCTCTTTAAGTCTTATTTAGCACTAAGTATTGCTGATGGAATTCCAGCCCTAAAACAAATGTCAGGCTAAAATTCTACCAACCATGATATTTAGCAACAGTAAAGTTCTTAAATTTAAAATACATTCTACCATTCCTGTTTTATGATAAATTCAAGAACATGACTTAGTTAACATAATTAACAATATTTGTTAAGAAATGAGCTATATTGTATTTTTTCTAAGAAACAAGAATAATAAAATTTGTCCCTAAGTATTTTATGTATTACTTAGCACAAAATATTAATATAAGAATATGAGCAAACATGCACATGTTTAAATTTTCAGTAAGTTCAGAGACCATCCTTATGTTACACATGTTAATATTACTTTCTGGACTCTCTATTATCATGACCAGGGCTGTGTTTATGTATGGGTATCAATGAATGTGTCTCTCCTGACTCAGGGTGCCCCAGCCCTGAGTTCTGTTGTACAGTTCAGATGTGAACTTCTACAGATTCTTTCCTCAATGTCAGCCAAATTTCACTGCATATATCAGCATGAACATTCCTTACAAATAATAAATATAGATTGTATACTTGCAATGTCAGAGGTCATATAAGATATTTATTGTCATAGACTAGCATAGAATTCACTGCTTAAAGAGCGAATGACATGTCAACTTCAGAACAGAAAAAATGCAGTGAAATATGACTAAGTTTCTCATGAAGACAGACAGAGAGACAGACATTTCCACCCAGTACAACAATGCTGGTCCAAGATATAGATATCAGTAGACTTAATAATGATACAGCAGTGTTATATCTGGCAGTAGAGGTATAGAAGTGGTCACTCTCTATATTGAGGGTTGGGTGCGGAGATATCTTACTGATTTCTGGCGTCATTCCCTTACTATCACTACTACTAGCTGGATATATCTCCTCAGCTGCCCACGTAGACAGAAATATACAGTTAATGATCAGAAAATAAATACTCTATCATCATGAAATATAAAGTGAATGATCAGAAAATATACACTCTATCATCATGAAATATAAAGTGAATGATCAGAAAATATACTCTTTATCATCATGATATATGCAGTTAATGATCAGAAAATATACACTTTATCATCATGATATATGCAGTTAATGATCAGAAAATTAATGATCAGAAAATACACACTTTATCATCATGATATATGCAGTTAATGATCAGAAAATACACACTTTATCATCATGATATATGCAGTTAATGATCAGAAAATACACACTTTATCATCATGATATATGCAGTTAATGATCAGAAAATATACAATTTATCAATGGGACATTTTGCAGATTTTATGTTTTATTTATATAACATTTCTCTTTTCAGTTAAATACATTTATCATATTTTAATCACCATTTCACAGATCACTGACTCATATATTCATTAATATTTTGTGGCTACTTTGAATTTCTTTATTCTTAAGTTCTCTCCTCATAATTGGCATTGTCCACTTTTACCCTTAAAGTTTTTACATTCAAAGAGGGCATCTTTGAATAGTTTATTAATTTCTAAAAAATATTATCAATCTTTAAAATAATGTGAATTTCAATATGACGAGTAATACAATATTGTAAATCATCAATATTCTAATCTGATATTTCAATTTACTTAGAGACTTACAAATCATGCTTTGATATAAAAGCGAAAACAACTACAGAACAATTAGATTTCAGCAAAATTTTGATAGTGATGCTCTAGCCATTAAAAGTCTATATTATTTCACAAATCAAGGTGAATTCCAATTAAATGAGTTAAGCATATTTCATGAAATGTATTATCTATGACTACTGTGAAAATCAAAGCAAAATGATACAAAATACTTGATTTAAACTAGATGATGATGACATACTGAAAAATGATGATGGTTTAAACTGCCCATATGGACAATGAACATTTAAAGTAACACAGTCAACCAAATATACTAAGTGACAGACTGTACATGATATGAGTTTAAACACTGTTTTCAATATTTCTTGATCAATTGATCAAATAACTGTGTCCATTTTGCCTAGCCCTTTTTCAAAGATAAACCAGTACTGCAAACAAAGCATCTGTTAGCAACTTATTTTCTCATTTTAACAAGAGGTGAAGATTTTGAAAACTTGCAGAAGGTGTTACTTGTCTCTGACCAGGACCTTCAGATAACCAAAACACAACCAAGGAGAATCTAATTTAAATACATCATTCTGTAAACACTGGAAAGGTTCATTATCATAATGGTCAGGATTACAAATAAAACTGATCATAATGTGAACATTACATACATATGTCACATGTATGAAGCACACATGGACTCACACCTAAATAGGCAATCACAAATTAGCTTTGATATGATAAACAAGAGATGATTGCAGATAATTTAACCAGTGCCAGCACTCAGAATGAGAAGCAAGCATGATACCTACACCCTAACTTCCTTAACACCCTGTATATGACATAGCAGGTACACAGGCTACTTACTTATGGGCTGGTAGTAACAGCGGATACTGCGACGCCACTCAAAGTCCGAAACTTCTCTCAGTTTCCTCTGGCAGAGATTGTCCAGGATGTCTCGCAGAAATGAAGATTGCTGCAGAATAACCGATCACATGGCTAAACGTGAGGAAATAAACAGATCGCATGGCGAAACAGATCACATGGCTAAACGTGATGAAATAATCATGTAGTGTAAAAATATCATAAGTCAAGAAAATATTAATGATCTGAATCAAAACTTGAAAAACTTAAACACAGTAAATCAATTAAAGTTCAGAGACACAAGAGTTCACATTTAACACATGACCAATATTTTATAGCCAGCAACTATAGTTTTTGCATTTGTCTGGACTGCATCTAATTCTTGAGTTTTCAGATTCATACTGCCTGTGAAAAAACAGGAACACATGAAATCGTTTGCAATTTTACAGCAAATGTCAATACATAAGCATGTAGGTCTTGAAAAAAAAGCTGAATAAATATTAATTAAAATGAATCTAAAATCTGAATTACTCTGGAAGATTTTACTAATAAATGTAAATTTGAGTATTTTTGCTAGAGAGTGTAGAAAGACTACCAACCGTGATCATACACTCCAGCCTGTTCTTATGTATGGGCAGCATGGGATCCTCAATGGTACGCCACTGACCACGGGCCAGGACGGTGGACAGCTTGGACACAGTCGCAATGTACTTCTTCATGGTGCCCTGCAGGGCCTTGCGATCGTAGCGGATCTCAGCGATACCCTGGTCACACTCCCGCGTCCAGTGATACAGCATACCCATCCTGCATACCTGGGCTGGGTACTGCACACATATACACATTACATTTAATGGAAGTTCCTTTTTGATAAATTTTTGATGAAAGAATTGAACCAGTGAAGATTAGTTTACAGTGCTCATCCCTACAAAACAAAACTCAAACTCAGTTACTAAAATGTGATATTTTTTAAACAGCAAAAAGTATAATTTTACTAGAAACATAAAAAAAGGCTAAAAGCTGCAAGGTGTATTAAATGATATCTTTTAAACTCAAATTTATGATTTTTATTCTTAACTTATTATTCAAAACACATCCTATCTTAGCTTAAAAGTCAATAAAATAGTTTCTTTGAAAGACTGAGCTCAGAAGAAATGAATACCTTGGATGCCCACTCGTCAATGGTGACACCATTGTTACAATCCTGTATCACACTGATGGACATCTCCCGGATCGTCTTGCACACCGAGTCTCTCAGCTTAGACAGCCAGATCTCTACCTCGTCTGTCAGTGTCACCTGGACATGGACACACATGAAGTTCATACAAATATTGTATACCATTGCATGTCATCACTTTATTGATATATACTAAAACAAACCATTACATTTCTACAGTAGTAACAGAAAAGTAATTCTGCCAGCATCATGTTTTGTGGTCACAAAAGAATAATATAAATAGCAATTTGAGTTTTCCTTCAAACTCAAATCAATAACTGTTTCTCCATTTCAAAAATGTGTATGAATTAAAAACAGCATTTAAATATCATTGCAAAAACAGGGCTCTGCCTGATATAAAATGAATCATGTTTTTATTTTTTCTGATGACTTTTTGATATAAGACAAGAAGTGACACACATTATAATTTTGAGGTACCTTTTCGCTGAGGACGAAGGATTCTCCGTCGAGACTGGAGACGGACACGGCATCCTTGATGACGACCTCCTCCACCACACCTTCGGACGGGAGGTAGGTGGGGCCTTGCTGCAGCACACTGGGGTTCACACTCTACAATACATCCCACACACATGTAGTAAATGAACACATGTAGTAAATAAACACAGGTAGTAAATAAACACACGACCAAATATGACAGTTATGTATGGTTATCTCCACTTTCTGCTGACCAACATCCATGTTTCTTAGAAAATAGACACTTAACATAGATAAGCCTTTTTGTGCCAAACTTCCAAATAAAATGTGTTTATAATAACATATATGAATATATCATTAAATAATGAAATTTTTCTTTTTTATCTTTTTTTTTATATAAATTTTTGATAATGAAATATTCCATCAATGTATACATATGGCTCAGTTTTGTTTTCATTTTCAAGTAGCGCTTCCCCATCCAATTTAAGCCATGCTAAGTGCGGATTTGTTTTCAAACAGTCTAAAACAACAGCATGTATGTGCAATGTATAGGTATAGAACTTAATTATTACTTTATATGATGTAATTTTCATGGGACAAAACATAAAATCAAATAACGAGTAAACTTAATTCTTCAACAAATGATGTATTATTAATTTTTCAAGGTTAAGGGTATGTAATTATGAGGGTTTTTTTTTTTGTTGTTTTATTGTTGTTGTTTTTAAATAACACAATTATTATACACAGAATTTAAATCTGATAAAATATTAATAAGTTTAGATCAAATTATAAAAAATATGTTCCCAGTATGAAATCAAATTTTGTGTTTACACAACATAAAAAGCTTGGTGTGCAGACATCACACAATCAACACAGACACTGTGTAACACGAAACATGCACACAAAGTTTACACGGACAATTATAAGAACCTGAGGTTATTTGAGTCTGCTTAATATGATACCTTTACAGTATCTATCTCATATTTAGAGGGACGTTAAAAAAAGTCTAAATACTAATAATGCTAAAAAATAAATCTATCAATAATTCAAATAATTTGATTAATTATATGTTTACTATCATGAGGGGGCCTTTAAAAAAATCTAAAAACTAAAAAATAGTTATAAATAAATCTATCAATAATCAACATAATTTGATGATACTTTTTACTTTATTAATAACATAAGGGGCTGTTAAAAAAATCTAAAAATTGATAATGGTAATGAATAATCAATGAATAATCAATAATTAAAATATATGAATGAGAATAATATGGGATATTTTTGTTTTCTTTTTCATTTCTTGAGTAACATACTTCCTGTTTATGTTTTTATATAATCTGCCAGAAAAATAAGTAAATAATAACAAAAAAAAAGTGTAATAACATAAAGGAAGTGAAGGAAAAATAATAAAAAACAAAACAAAACAAAAAACTGTTTTAAATTCATAAAGGTTGAATAAGAAAGTTGTTATGTGGAACTGGGTAGCATCTTACAAGTTTAGAGCTGTCAATGCTACTGTTTCTATTCATAAACTGATTCATGATTCCTGCCCAGGGGTTCTAGAAGCAGAAATCACTAGGTAAGCTAGCCGCAGTGAGGGGACATAATAAACACAGGTCTCAGAATTTGTTTAACAAAAAATCTTTGGCCTGCGCAAGATCCTTTGATCTTTAATTCAAATTCTTTAGTAATATACATGTATTTGATTATAAGCCGACATAAGAAGCAATGATTCTATTCTTAAATTCATAAATTGCCTCCTCATTCCATGTAATTGATTATATCATTAATGATATTTATTTGACAGGAAAATTCGCAAAACATACAATATACATATTACATATATATCCCTCTTTAAAAAAGCATTTTTTTTAGATTTAATTAAGTCTGCAGGCCTCAAGCAAATTTCCCATAATATCTGAAAACCATGGCCTAAAATAGATCCCCTATAATGTATATAGGCTAAAACCGTAATAGGAAATCTTATTAACATATTTATAAGTAATAAATTCAATGTCATTTCCATGGAAGAACTTATTTCAACATATGCTACACTGCCTGTGCCAATCCTTAGTGTACCCAGCGTCCATCAAAATACAAAGTGCATGCAGCAAAATTGATATACCTGGGATGGAGGCTCTACATGCTTTTTCTTCCCCTTCGGCTAACAACCAGAAAATGATATGCATGTTATTTTTCATCATTTTTGTCCTTACCAGTATTTCAAAAACAAATGTTAAAGTCTGCATAAGTTGTCTTGGTTTATTTCAAAGGTGAACATGAATTCAACTGTATGACTTATCTACAGTTCCTATTTATACCATAAATGAAGCAGTATATGTTAAACGTATTAAATAAAGACTTTACTTACTTACTTTCTCACTTACTTACTTTTTCTTGACAGAAAAGACAAATATTGATTTAAAAATGAATAAAGTGTTGCAGCTTAAAAAGCTACCAACTACTGTTATGTTTACTTTTTATACACCAAAGTATCAAACTCTCTGTTCCTCAAAAGACTCGGAAAATTCCTTCACAATATTGTTTCTATTTCCTGTTTGGTTTCCATGGTTATATATCCTAAGCAATAAAAGGGTTCGGGAGACATTGGGGGCATGTCTGAATAATGAAGCCAATGGACCAATGGAAACGGGTCTAAATGTAACATGCAAATAAAAGGAACGTACATCTCCTTTCATCATAAACTATCAAATAACATGCAAAGACAAAAACATAGATCTAAAACCACAGTCTGTATTACTGCCTCTAGTGTTTTTGTTGCCTTAATTCATAAATAATTTATCAAGATTTAAGTTTGACACATAAAAATCCGGAGAGTTAAGTAAACTCAACATTTAATCACATTCATTTATCTTCTAACAGCATTTTTTTCTTTTTATCATTTCTTAAATTTGTTTGATAACTTAAAAGTTTCTGAGCTTAACTAAGTTTAAAAATAACCTAGATGTTCATGTAAAATCACAAAACAGAAAAAATGTGGACCTTGAATTTTCAAGGAATTGGAAATGCCTTGCAATTAAGAGATAAACTTCAGACAGTGATGCCTGACCTTTTGAAACTTTCTATCATTTCAAATACAGAGCTGTGACTTTAGAACACTTACATTTACATCTTTCTTGTTCTGTAAACAAAAACAGCAACATATAAATCACCAATGGTTATAAGTTAGCAACATCTACCATGTTAAACACCCGGTACAGATAGGCCGCTAGTATTAACACTCTACACAAGTACCACATCACTACAACACTATCATGTCACTTTAACCTCATGAATATTCATGTGTAAGTTAATGACTTCATGAATATCAATTTTAAGAACTTTGAATGGTATATGAAACAGAGGATATTTCTTTGCTTAGCAGATAATGTAGAATCTGAGGTACAATATTACATGAGAAAATAAAGGAAACCCTCAGTGTGATCAGGGCCTGTGCCAGTTGCCATGGCAACAAAACACATCTATACCAGGTAGAGGCTCATACGTGGAGATATGATGGTTTATCTACCTCTAACTACAGTCTACCATGTAGCCATATATCACCATCAACCCAACAATTCCAAGATATATACTGTCATCCCTATATACAGACAATATAGGTAGCAGGATTTTCCATGATGCATGTAATTGTCCATTCTGACCCTCTTTCATTAACAAGACCCAAATATTTCAAAATGTGTATCTTTATTCATATACCAGGGGGTCATGTTACCCCCTATTTGAAAAAAATCATGGGAAAACCCTTAGGTATTAGAAAACACAGATATACACAAGAAAGGGATTGGGTACAAGTAAATATTCCAATATTATAACCCTTTACCAAACCTCTAAACCTTGCATTCAGTTCTTTTGTAAATAACAACAGCTTACAGTTTCTTAAACATTAAAGTTTCTGTACATTTGCAGCCTTTAAAATAACTAAGAACCCAATACTTTCGAATGTTTAATTGGGCTCCAACTTCTTACAATTCTTGGAGCCTGATGGATCCTTAAATAATCCTTTGGGGTAGAACATCCACATGGTATGTACATGTAAATGATACAAAGAGTTGTTGCCACCTTAAGTTCAATTAAAAACATTACTTTTGATAATGAATCCCATACAGAATCATCTTAAAAGTTGCTCAATATATGGGAATGTATATATTCCAATTTCCTGACAGGGATACAAGGTTTTCTGTTGTTAGAGCCTGACTGCCTCCCATGTTAAAAATTTCATTTCACAGACTACATTTAGATGGTTTGGTGCAACTGATTCTTCATTTAGATGTACAGTTTTGCACCAAACCCTGCATTTGTTATTGTTGAGTAGTTATTTGTGATGGACATGCAGCCTGAAACTGAACGAAACGAAACATCTACAAAAGCATTGATTATAGTAAACAGTGAGCAACACACAATGTTTCATGTGGTATATTTCATACATGCAATTCTACAACACTCACTATAAAATGATGTTTAAAGATCTAATTTCAACATCTAAGATAATGTCAAAGGTTCATAACCTAAAGTGTCGTGTAGAGCTTGTTGTTAAATCAACAGAAATATTAAATGATAAAGCAAATTTGCAGAGAAATAATCAAAATGGTCACACTTAACACTTATATTTCTCCCTCAAAGCAAAAATTAAAAAAAGAAATACAACTTTCTCAAAGTAAACACCTCAACAAAATGGACATATTGTTATTTGACATCTGCAACTCCCTGTATAAAATTGTCACTCAGTTAACAACAAATCAACAAGTCCAATACCCCATATCCAGAGAACCGCCATGTTAATCATAGCAACGATACAAGCCAACAAACGCCGGAGCACCATGACACTGACGAATCATTACATCAAACACAGACAACATATTTAGCGTAAGATCTGCGCCCTGCAGTTAAGACACGGGTCCACCCGACTACTCACAGCTCTGTTGGCAGGGGTGGAGCTAAAGAGGACCATCTCCACTGTGACTTTGCCCCTGTGTCTGACCTTGGGCCTGGCAATACGCCTCATCTGTTGCATCGTGTCACTTGGCTTTTGTTGGCAATCAAGCTCACAGTTAGTCAGATATATATGGGGATGTATCTTGTTATTATTTTAGTCCTAGCTTCCTACAGCCTTCTCTGTCTAGACTCAATCAGTGAATCTCTATCATTATCTATCACTTACACGACTTAAACCGCAGAAAGCTATAGATAGCACAGTTGTGCTGAGAGAAAAGATTTGATTTTCTTTGAAAGCCAGGATTCAAATATGACCCATCATTAAACGAAAAAACAGTGACACCCATAACATCTTAACATTTATAATTAAAATAACAGAAATGCAGAAATGAGAAAGAATTATCATGTTTCTTAAGTTGGTTATCAATTTTTTTTTTCAACTGTGAACATGTCACTAAACCACATTTCAAACTGTAACCAATTGTCACTAACCAATTATCAATAACCAACTAATTAACTAAATTTTCACACAAAAAATAACTTCTTCGATGAATATCTTAAGGAGACAAGCTTAGTATTATTTATTTATTTCAACAGGAAGATTAAATTGTGATGTCAAGGGATGAGCCGCGGACGGGGATCAGCTACAGTAGCAGTCATCTAGATGTGATATCAGTAATGGTTGGAGAGATACAAGATACAGATGGAGCGTTACAGTACTGTCAACATGGAGAGGGGCTACTGATGTGTAGACTCACAGTCATTAGAAACTTACAAGTCTATCCTGGCTACCTGACCTCTGTTAAAACCATTGACAAAAGTTTACATATAAATAAAACACTAGTGATAAAATGATATAAACATAATAAGTGCAGGTAAAATTAAATGTATGTGCTGAAAATAAATAATCTGGAAAATAATGAAATGTAACTTTTCATAATTTTAACCCTTTCCCTCATATAGATTCATTTTGACGCACTCAGTAGGTACCACATAAAGCCTGATCTGCAGAAAAACACAGTTAAACCTTACCAAATTTAATTATAAAGTCCTCATTTCCAGACCACTGAGGAGCAGCGAACAGCATAAAACCTGATCAGCCTGCGAGCCTGCGAGTTACTCGCAGGCTGATCTGGTTTTATGCTGTTCGCATAGGTCTGTTCATGGTGTCCTCTATGAGGGAAAGGGTTAACTCAGAAATTCTTTTTATGTTATATTTTGAAAATTCATTTTTTGTTGCATTATTTGTTTACAATTAAATTTTAATCCAAAAAGAAAGAATCTGAAAACTTTTTTTTTTTTTCAAATTGATCACATTATGAATGCTATGGAAAATAATTGCTAAACAAAAAAATAAAATAATGAGTTTTGCATTCTAAGAATTTTTTGAGTTTGGAATGATTCAAAGTTACACATAATTTAAGGTGTAAACTAATAAGGTACAATAATCTCTCCATCTTTGTTCACCAAACCAAACCTTTTTGATATGTAACCTAGGTATTAAGTTGTTTTTTTCAAGAAAAGTGAATGTGAATAAATATGGCTAATCTAAAATATACCCTGAAATAACAAGACTTGAAAACCATGAAAGTTTATTTACTTAGCCTATAATCAAACCCCAGTCTTAATCTAGCAAAATGTGAACATTAGATCTACATTTTAAAACTGATGTATACCCAGCTGTATTTTTCTCAATTCATTTATTTTTTCTGCCATTTTATTTATCTCTCAATAATGCTGAGTTGTAATATATTCATGTTTTGAACTTGGCATGTGCACAAAATAATCTCAAATTTAAACCTTGAATTTCTAGAAAGAGATCTGGCATAAAAAAAATCTAATTATTTTTATTTCTAATAAAGGAAATTTATACTTCTTTGTATTTCAATTTTCTAATTTACCAAAACCCCAAGAATGACAATTGCTTCAAAATAATCTTGTATATTAATTATCAAACTCCACCAATATAATTAAATAAATATGAACAAAAAAGTTAAAATAAATAAAAATAAAGATTATGTGCATTTATTCAATGTCTGGATGTACATCAGTGAAAGAACAAAAGGAATACAACAAG
Source organism: Solen grandis (assembly GCA_021229015.1). Lineage (NCBI taxonomy): Eukaryota > Metazoa > Mollusca > Bivalvia > Adapedonta > Solenidae > Solen > Solen grandis. The sequence continues at coordinate 80,158,486 of CM037777.1, forward strand.
TTTCCACCCTCTGTACATTGCTACAGTGAGCAGTGACAGTAAAGTCAATAAGTACTCCTGGATCTATTAACTGTGTCTAAAACAGTAGAGTTACACTGCCAGATCACTTCATTCGAGCCATGCAGTTAATACTGTGACAAGGTATGGATATATAAAGTGCTGAGTCAATCCAGCCATGCAGTAAAGTTGTCAAATACTTCCTGAAGGTGAGAGGCAATAGAGACATTAACTAAACCAATAATATCAGTTATGAAGTCTTTTTTTTTTTTTTTTTTTTTTTTTGTCTACCCTTTGTTTTCAAAGAAACAGACAAGATATCTTATTGAATGGTAAACAAACTGATTTTTCATGTATTGCTAGGGTCTGCAAATACATTTCATACAACAATAGAATTATTCTGGACCTCTACCTCCAGGAAATACTGGACATGACATTGGTGGCATAATACCAATTGTTTACCCAGTACTTACATAGATCTGGGTCAGCCTTTTGTCAATTTTTGGTGGTGTGTCACCACGGTTCTGGTTGGACAGTACACTTGATGTTTTGGCTCGGCTCTGTGGAGTGTTGGACCTGTGCCCAGGGGCAGAGCCATGGAAGCCCACCTCATCTGTGGGCTCCACAGGGCCAGCCCGCATCTCTTCCAACTTCACGTCATGTATACTACTGAACAGGGACCTGCATGTGCAGAACAACAGTGTGTAGAGAACAACAGCAGTAAACACTATCAAGACATGATATTCTATAAATATCCTTCCAGTGTTTGCAGTATGAACAGAAACATTTGTATAGAGACCACCTGCTTATGAGAGGAAACGAGGCTCTGATGAGTGGCTGCCCATATACAAAGGCCCGAGGTACAGATGTTCCTGTCCATACCGCACACACAGTTGGTAACTGGATAGAACTTATTTCCAGCAAATGGTTTGAGCTATTCATTCCATGGTAGTGGAGAAATTAACAATACATTCCTATCATTGGTTCATAAAATTCTTGTATAATTATAGCATGTGGACTGTCTTTAACAGGGGATGCCAGATAAGAAATTTTAGACACATTAAACTACAAGAAATGATATCTGATATGCAAGAACATAGCAGCTCCAAGATATCATACTTGCTCTAACTGAATATATTAAAGCTTTGTTTGGCTGTAACCAAGTTCAAACATCAAGAAAAATACAGGACTACATTATAATTAAAACTCAATAAACATAAATAAGTCTAAAAAATTCTAGCTACCCAACTCTAATTTTCCCCAAACATTTTTATTTGTGATATTAAAATGAAAATAATGCTCTGAGCATTTGCAAATCTAACTGTTTCTCAAGTTAGCATTATATTTTTCTCCTGAAAAAAAAGGCAAGGGACAGGCCTCACTTGAGATGTGGTTTGACGGACTCCAGGTCCGTGGGTCGGCTGAGGATGGCCAGCAGAATTGGGTCGGACACAAAGTAGAACCTGGGGAAAGACACGCCTCTTGTTGTCCAGGTAACCAACCAGGGACTTGAAGCAGATCTCCAGTTCTTCATATACGTGACGCAACAACACAGCCTTTGGTACCTCACCACCATAGCAACACTGGAACATACGTAAAATATTGAACTTAGGATGTTTCTAGTTATTTTGAATTTTTGCCTAAAAAGACTTTAGTCGAAATGCAATGCAAACAAGAGTTTGTCTTTATTTATACCATTTTGATCATACTTGTTAAAATAAGGATCAATATTTCATTCCTCATGTAAAATGTTATTTGGTCCAGAGTTGACGGAATGTTTGTTTTTTATACACAAGTGCATACTGTGAGTATTGAGTTCTAAGCCCTTGGTTTTTGAGAGATGAAATAATGACATTCACATTTCCAATACAAGCACTTGTCACATCAAAAAACTTTCACATGGAATTATAAGCAATTAGAAATACTACCAGTACATTGTAAAAGTCTGACAGTTTGAATAAAGCCACTGGAATGGGACTAAGAGTTACCTGTAGAACGTTCCTGGTGTCGAAGGCTCTCTTCATCATCTTGGTCCAGCTCTTGTCTATACGGGCAAACCTCTTGGCCTCCTGGGGTAACTCCTGTACAATATCATACAGGTTGTATGACTAGTATAACTCAGAGGAGCATCAAATATACTTTGATAAAAAGTTTAACTGTTTTTCAATGATATTGGTTATGATCAAAGTAATTCAAGATAAATTATCTAATTTTTATTTTGTCAAATGATTTTTATTCATAGTACATTTTCATCTTAACAATGCATATGGTCAACTAAATTTGACAGAATACTGGTTAAATCATGAACAAAGTAAACGTCGGCAATATGACTGGAAAGTAGTAGTACCAAAAACGTAAGTCTTGGATATGAGACTGACCTTAGCAGCAACCTGGTTGCTGAAGACGGCCTCCAGATACTGCCAGAGGTCCTGCACCTCCAGCCAGAGTTCCAACACCTCCGCTACCTCCTTCAGTTTCTCTGCCCACGATGCAGCCTCATCTCGCAGTGGACCAATATATCTGCAGAGTAATGGTTTTAACAATGTTAGTTTTCTACAGTAATACACATGCGCTGTTCAAAACATTTTTTTATTCAAAGCACTGGCATACAGTTTGTTTAAGAAACTAATGTTGTTTGAAATAATAAAAAAATAGTAAAGTAATTACCTGAAATAACACAGGAAACAGAAACAAGAAGTGTTCCTAGGAACACATATGTCACCTGCTGAAAGAAGCATGACAAAAAATGAGACAGACAAATGGATGGACAGACAACAGATGATGCAGATATATCTGAGCTTCTGCTAAAAAACTGCACTCCTCCTCACCCACTCCTCCTCACCCACTTCTACTCCCTATATATCCCACTCACTCCTCCTCACCCACTCCTCACCCACTCCTCACCCACTCCTCACCCACTCCTCCTCACCCACTCCTACTCCCTATATCTTCCACCCACCTGGATGTAAGCATGTTGGCCAGCAGTGCCTGAGCGTCCTCCAGCTGTTCCAACAGTCGCTCTGTGAACACCTTGTCCAGGTAGATTGGTCCTCGCCTCTTGTACGGTTCAAAGGCCAGAACCTGCTCTGTCCACTCCTCCTCCGTCATCCTCATCTTGATCTCCAGTTCTAGCTCCCGACTGGCCCCCAGGCATATCTCCTCAATAGCAGTCTTGTGTCTGGCACAGACATGGGAAAATAAGTAACAGCTTGGCTTCAGATAAAGAACAGGCTTATGAGCCCACAGTCTTGTAAATAAGTAAGTTGTTTATTATAATGAAATGTGCAATAACAATCAAAATAATCAATACTTATAGTACACAATATGATTTACATCCAGCCCAATGGGCCTATAGGTCAGCTAAACATAAGCAAATTATGAATATTCAGGCTTGTATGTTATCCTCTTGGTTTTATGTGAATATAAAGTATTCAGGTTTGATCAGTGTTTATCATGATTTTGATGAAAAGAATGTTTTGCTATTCAAAACAAAATGTATTATAGAGATATGAACTTCACTCACTTGATAAGGCCGATGTCAAGAAGGTGACACAGCCGGAAGACATTGGCCTCCAGTTGGAACGAGGAACCAGTCACCTGCATTACTTGTAGCCAGTGTCGGTTACGAATTTCCTGCAATGGCACAATAAAACGATCTTAACCTTGATGGGTATATTTCCATTGTGATAGTAGTGTCTCATACATGATACAAGGCAGATCCATTCTTATGCCCTCCATTATAATGTGATAATCTGAGTTCTAGCTGATTTTTTTTTAATTTAGGTTACATTTAACTTTTTAAATTCTGCAGTAGGTTGCCAAAGTTCATTGGAATATGTCCAGGTCACAAAATTATATAACCTGTCAGAGAAATATTGTTTCATTTTCTTGCAAAATGTTCTCCTATATTCCTAAGACAGGTTTGATAATTATGTGACCTGAGCATATATTCAAATGAAATTTGGAAATGCACAGAGTAATTAGGAGGTTCTTTTGGCAGTGCCCTGCATACAAGAGCCTCTTCAATTCCTGGGAATGTGATTAAAAAAAAAACTGTCTCAGAGTGCTGCCTAAGTATGGCACTGCACAATATAACATAATAAAGATTTGGATTTAAAAAAAATGTAATATTGGATCTGCCCTATATATGTAATTATCTTTATGTCAATCTTAACCCTTAACCTCATATAGACTCATTTTGACACACTCAATAGGTACCACATAAAGCCTGATCTGCAGAAAACCACAGTTAAACCTTACCAAATTTAGTTATAAAGTCCTTATTTCCAGACCACTGAGGAGCAGCGAACAGCATAAAACCTGATAACTCGCAGGCTGGTCTGGTTTTATGCTGTTCGCATAGGTCTTTTCATGGTGTCCTCTATGAGGGAAAGGGTTAACATGATTTGCTTGCATGGTAATCAAACTATAAGAGGTATTCTACATAAATGTTTAAATGATCAAAAGATAAATACCTATAGTTAAAATAGATTAAGTGAAGACTGCAAAGTAAATGAATCAATTAACTTCATCAGGAAATCACATAACATTAAAAGACTTGACTCAAGTTGATAAGTAATAAAATTTAATAGAATATACAAAATTTAAAGATTGTTCTGTGTATATTAAAAAAAGAATAAGAATGCAAAATTAGTTACAAATTTTCAAAGAAAACCATGCCCATCATGTTAAAAGCTTGCCTGATGTGAATAGAGTTAGATCTAGAAATCTAAAAAAAACATTATTCACTACACTACCTTATAACTGTTTTCAATTTAAAAACTGAGGGTTTGAAAAAAAAACAACACTCAAGTCTACAAAAAAAAAGAACACAAAAAATCATTCAAATGCAGATAAAATAAACAAAAGTCATGAAAAAAATTCATTCCAGATTTATTTCCAGTATCATTTTGCAGAAACAAGACAAGAAAAATATGTACAAAAAAGAAGCCATTCCATATATTACTAAACACAAACTTTCCCTTTTTGGAAAAAATTATCAGGGTCTGCCTACAGATCAAACAAACTCAACATAAAACATTCTGCAGCAATGGGTTAGGCGCGTTAGTTCAGGGCCCAGCAATCTTGACCTCCGACAGACATGGTGTACTTACCGGAATCTCAAACCTTTGACTTCCCTGAACGCATGAAATGATAAGTAACCATGTAATGGATCTGTATGACAGTTGGTTGAAAAGTTTGGACTCAACATATTTTATAACAATTCCATAGAAAGCATATAAAATTTCTCCCCACTGGCACTGCTGGTCACGCTATAGTTGTCCTTTAGGTGGGAGAAAATGGAGAATGGTACCTGCAGAAAACCCACATTATCTGAACAGGGAACCACATACATGTACCCTTCGACCTTCAACATCAGACCCTACCAAGATTCCTGTGTTTTGGACTGCCCCCATGTAAGTATAACAAGGGATGTAACTACGGATATCACTTTATGGTAGAATCATGAGATAATCCCCCTTGCTTCTATTTCCTTGGTAACTTACAAAAGTATCTGCGTATCATGTATTTAATAAGGAATGCAATATGTCCACCATACAAATAGGATCTGAAATTTTTACAAACTGATGTCGGTAGAAACTAGAAATATAAAGAAGAAGAATGGAACTACCCTGGAGCTGACTTTAAAGGCTATGTGGATGTACAAACTGTATAAATTATCAATAAAACCGAAAACTTGATGATCTACTGGTTTTCTCTGATAAGCCTTCGTGGTTCAAATTAACTGAAATGCAAATGTCACAGGATTGATATTCTAGATTTAAATCTACATTGTTGTAGAGTTATTTATAGATTTATGTTGGTATAGTGATAGTTAATTAATTTATCTAAATTTGAAGTAAATGTGAGATCTAGATATGAATAATATAATGGAAACATCATGTGAATAAGCCAAGGAATGATATTAATACAATTTAATGAGAGTTTTTTTAATGAATACATGTCATACAACTGTAGCCTATTTACCCAGGTATAAATATAGGGTCTTAACAACTCAACTAAAATTAGCAACTAAAGAACTTGAAGTGTTGGTATGACACAAACCCCCTCCTGCAATAATTTTGTACTAGGTAGATCTCAGTCCATGGGCTATAACTCCATCAAAAATGGATAACATTTGTATTTTGAATGACAGAATAACATACTTGTGTAATACTAGATGCTCTGGCCACTTAGTTACAGGGGCGTACAATGACAGATGAATACACAGTAGACTGCAACTATTCATAAGATACAGAAATAGAACAAGGCACGCATTTCTGTAACAATGGATATATTTCAGATCTACATCTAAATGAATATTTGAAACACACATAGAATATTTCAAACAGTATGTAGGTACAAAATGATTATCATGAAACCAGACATATAAGGTACTATTCACACATGAGCCTGTAGACATTCACTCTCTGTATAAGATGGTTAAACATGAAATGACAAAGGGTCCCTGAGAAGAAGACATCTACAATAAAACAAGTTGAAGCATTACACAGTGCATGGTGCAATGGTGTACCAAATGTCATCAGCATGTGAGAAGATCAAAAATGGTAATGATAATAAATGATATATGCTGTTTCTACAGTTACCCTTATGACCAGAGTTTCTTGGACTTCTAAATCCCTCAACTTTTTAATGGTAAAAAATATAGTGTTAAAATACATGCAGACATATTGCACATGAATACAATAACATGTCAGAGGTCAAGTATGTGAGTATGTATACCAGTTTTTGTGTTTTTATAGCATTTTGTTTACATCCTTTGGTGTTGTGGATGAGTGAATAGCAGCTGCTGTAATGTTACACAGAGCAATTGTCTGATACACAGATTGAAATGAATAAGGAGAGAAAGAAGCAGATGATAAACTAGAGGTAAGTAACACTGGAAATGATTTCTATCTTCACCAATGTGCCAAACTTTTAGTGAATGTCCCCCTACTTTCTCCTAATTTTGATCAATCCTAAATGAAATCAAGGGTCACAGAAAGGCTATGGTCAAAGGTCTATAACTCAGAGGAAATGCCTGAAGTAGTATGTTCTTTCTGTTAATATGAATTAAATCTTATGAGGGATAAAGTCTGTAAAAACTCATTAATCACAAGGCATTGCAAGGTAAAATGATTCTTATAAAACTACACACCATGGTGACAATGTAACATGTTCAGCTTTCAATAAATGCAATTAATCTACTGTTAAAAGGATTTATAAAGACAGGAGCCTTGGTTAATTTTAAATATTTTAAGTAAGCAGGATGCAAATGACAGCACATAATCTTAGATGTGAAATCAAAATGCTATAAACAGGCTCACAAAAACTCTCACATTAGATATTTTCAAAATTATCACCATTTTCAATCAGCACTAATATAATATCATAGGTAGTTCTGTTTCAGTGCATTTTAACACACATGGCAAGTCCTTTCAAGTTCTTGAAAACACTGAAGTATGACCTCAGGCTTGTAAAAGTTTATCTGGAACCTGAGATTGTACTTACATAAATTTAAGAACAAAAGACCATGTGTGGAGACTAGCTACTATAGTTGATGACAAAAGCACCGAGACATTCTTAAAAATGTCAAGAGACCAGGTTCACATTCCACTAACAATACTTAACAAGTACAAATTTTTTAAGTATTTTCATTTGGGAAATGAGGATGATGAAATATGCATAAGTATTACTTAGTGTAAGGTAAGACTGGTAGAATGGCACCAGACTGAATACCCTCGTCAAAGCTGAACACATATATTATCTGCCTAAAGCATTCAAGTATGGAGGAATGAGTTTGTCATATTCAAGGTATTGTTGATGGAATTAGAACCAGATTGATAATAACTTCTTGGTCTGAACAGATTTTATATATTACCATCTCATATCAAAGGTATTACAAATCAGTTAACAGTATAAAACCTGATCAGCCAGCAAGTTGAAAATTACCCATGGGCTGGTCTGGTTTTATACTGCTCACAGTTTTTTTTTAAAACTCTGGTGTGGTGATAACTGATCCCAACACAGTATATCCTTCAAATGCTATTTGGATGTCTACCATCCCTACGACAGTATTTCAGTAATATAGCAATATCCAGCTTTTTACAGATAGAGGAAGACCCTGTATCCACAGAGACACCTAGGTAGAACCTACCACAAGCCTACCTCACATGAAAAATCTGAGTGACCCAGCAGGGACTCAAACCCATTTCAGTTGATGGTTAACTGATAACAAGTCTGTGACTACAAACACTCAGTCACGGAGGTTCTACTGAACTGACAGGAACATTTATGGCCAAAAAAAACAACAACAACAAGATCTTGATGTATATTAAACCTTACAGCATATATCACTGTCATTATAGGAACTTTTAGGCTTTGGTATGCAAACAGAGTTATTTCAATTCCGAAGTTAAGTTTAATGACTGATACATATTTTCAATGATTACCTGAACTTTCTAGTACAGAAACGAACCAAGACGATTATGGGAAATAATTCTGCTAAAAAATGCTGAACTTGAAGTAGGGACTTGGCTAAATTGTAGTGTTAAAATCTACAAATTTTTGGGCTTAAAACACTAGTCCAATCTGAGAACTGCCGAGAAGGAACTGTTTAAGTGAAGAAAAAAATTAATTCAATCAACATAAACAAAAGTTCAACATAAAACTACAAGTAACTTAACCATTTTTGCAACTAAGAAAGAAGGTTTATATTTATATATAAACTTCATCATATTCAAAACCGCTATCTCCATGTATACCTTAACAGATAAATCAACTTAACAAAAATAAAGCTAAATGTATTTAGCTGAATGTGAAGCAGCCAACAAATCCACTTATTCAATTCTAGATGATTGTTGTAAATACACATAATCCCAACTGTAAACTTGACTGTCCTATTCCAAATAATCTGATCAGTGTTTATGTCTTCTGCTGTTGTTTTTCATTTTTCGTAGTAACTTTTCATAAACAAATAGAAATAATTAATAAAGAAAAGTTCTTTTCTACTAACTCTTTATTTGGAATTTGTTTCCAAACTTTGTATGAAAAACTACTAAAGGATTATGAACATAAACTTATCAGTATAAGAAATTTCATGTATGAATTTTAAGCACACTGGAAAAGACTTCATTTTCTTTCTAGTCTCAAACAACTACTTCTAGTTCAGTGAATACTCATGTCTTTATTTAATATCTTTCTTTTCTGGTTATAATTTCTACCTGGGGTACCTAGCACACATTGGTTCAACAAACTAGTTCTGAATATTGAACACCAATAACTTTCATTTTGATACTACTATATACCAGTATATAAATATCCATTAATCACAACCTAACTATAGCCTCTATTAGTACATAGTACAGAAATAAATCAGGGGAGCTATTCCATCAACACTAAAGAAGTTGTAACTCAGTAAAGGTCTTGAGTTTGAAAGGAACAAGATTCATTTAAAAAAATTAGTTCAGAAGTTTAGTGTTTTAACCCTTTACTACCTAAAAGCTTTCATGTAACATGACCTATGTAACCAGTATAAAACCAGATCAGCCTGCAAGGATCTCACAAGCTGACCAGGCTTCATACTGTCTAATCCTCAGAACATTGGGGATGAGAACAGAACATTGTATAACCTGATCAGACTGAAAATAGTTTTCAAGCTGATCAGCATTTATTATAATGAATAGTAAAGGGTGGAAGTTTTATGTTTATAACCCAAATGCCAAATTAAGAAGATGGAGGAAGACAGATTGAGTATAATAGGAAGTTAATCAAGAGATATACATCTTATGTTTCCTGCACATAGAGCCTACTATACTGGGCTATATATAGGTAAGGAGCACATATAATCTATAGTCCACATGGAGAAGGGGACAAACACCAGCAGGAGAGGTGAGGGTCTATTGAAATACAAGTTGAGCACTGTCATGGCTTGCTGACCAGTCTTCTATCTGACATGTGGCATGAATAAATCCAGATCAATCTGCATGCATTATCAGAATGAATATGAGAATTTAAAGAAACACCATTTAATAATGCTTAAAGAGGGACTAAAATATAAAGTAAATGTATTTTGAGCGTTCTCAATTTATTCACTGTCAAAATAAGGAAAATTATCCCCAACTGATTCATTTTAGGGGTGCGGGGAAACTATATAAACTTTTTTAATGGTGATTTTATTGTGTTGAATCAGCAAGAAAATATAAAGTGTGAGTGATCTAGAGTTATACCTGCCACACCTGTCTATGGAAGACTTTGCCATGAGACTGCTCTGGTTACTTACTATAGTTACATATTTTCCTGTCCCTCCCTGCACACATGCAAAACAGCCAATGTATTATGTAAACATTGTGCAATACTGCAGCGCCCCCACCCACCAATATACCCATTCACCACTGCTGCAAGCAGCAACATAGCCTGCCCCATAGCAGTGCCTTAAGTCATCTGATGGATTTAGTTTTATGACAATTGTTACTTATATACTTACCACTACACAGGTGTGTGTGTGAAAGTGAATATCTGCATGTGTTTGTATGTGCTGTTGTGTTGAAATCTTAGAAATCAACATTACACTAGAGAATTTATCAGACATATAATATGAATAAGACCAAAAAGAAAAAAAAAGAGAAATTAACTTGAAATATGACAGCTGACATGCAAAGGGAGTCAATGTATTTTGTCACTATAAATACTGTTATGATTTACATAAAGGACGTAAAAATGCAATTTGTGGTAACTACTTATAAATAATGAAGCAGTTACAATGGTATTGCACCAAAACTTTGAATTATAATACATAATTCCAGTGGAAATAGTGGACTAAGCAAGTGATTGTATATACCAGTTCAATGTGAATACTGTGAAAGATAAATATTGCCATTATCAGAGGTACAGACTAGGTAAGTATTTGTGTAAATATTTAATTCAAAATGACCAAATACTCAATTATTGACATATGAATGGGTAACAAGACACATTAAACGACTGGGATACTCAAGTGATTTATAAGGTAAGGAAAAATTGAAATGGTGAGATTTTTCTGGACATAGTTTATTTTCTGTACAGTGTACTTTAGGTTGCATGAGTCATGTTTCGTGTAACTTAGTACTGTTGAGCACTCTGTTATGGAAATATAAAAATATTGAAAATATCACCTGAAACCGAGAGGATGGAGTCACAGATAGTGAATTACCGAATCATGTTTAACTAATACTCAAATACTTTTGAAAGAAAGGGATAATAGTCAACTAAGATATCTTATCTGTTCTCTGTAATACTACAATAGTGAAAGAAAACAGTGAAACTTATTTGAACAGACATCTCTTCAGAAAGTAAAGATATATTAATTGAATTATGGCCGACCTTCTTGTCATCTACGAAATAGAAAACAGTTTATAATATTAAAATTGAATGATACACATATAGGTAAAAGTAAAATAAAAAATAAATTTCCAGATCTTAAAATCAGAAATTTCTACACCATTATCTAGCTGTCTACAGAAATAATCATGCTTTATTTGTATAATTGAAATGTTCATTTCTACAGGGTTTTTATATTGTAACATGGTACAATTTAAAGAAATTCAAACATGCATGTAGAGAATTTGGTTGAATATCACCTGCCCAAATAAAATGGGTGTTTATAAGAAATTACATTGAAATATACTGAAGGGTCAACTAATTAACCAAAGCAGAGGTCAAATATGTAATAGCATGATGAAAAATTGTAGGGAAAATTGGATAAGGACAATTCATGTTCTAACCTGACAAAGCTGCAATAGATGTGCATGACAAAAGATTAAGCAAATATAAAGAACAAGAAGATCAAACCAAGAATAAAATAAACAGATCATACTAACAGTTCTAACACTCTGTATCAAGTGTATACAAATCCTTAAGGAAGTATGAGAACACTTTAAAACATAGCTGAGGTAATAACCGCACACTTGTCAGTGTACAAAAACAAACAGAACCAAATGAAAAATTCAGAGCTGCCATTTCATCTCTTTTCTGTATACATCTCTCTCTTTTGCCTGATTACACATTCTGTTGGCTATTTCCATTCCAGGACAAAGTCTGTAAGATTATAACTTTTCCAATATTTATATTTATAATGTTGAGAAAACTGAGGGAATGGATAACAGATACTAACATCTAACCTTTGAATTAACAGAATTTTTATTTCTTATGTTATTTCTCAACTGTTAAAATAAAACCAAATACATATCTATCAATACATATATTTTAATGTAAATAATAGTAAACTTCATAAATCAAATTTTACAGTGATAAAGATGATGGTCATGGAATATGGACCAGTAAAGAGATGAAACACAGCTCATATAAAACCAGTAGGAGATTAATTAAACCAGTAAAGAGATGAAACACAGCTCATATAAAACCAGTAGGAGATTAATTAAACCTGTGATATAAACATGTGGATCACTCGTGTCAGGTGAAACAGGTTACACTTGTAAAATAGATATGGTCAACAACTTTTGATGAACAAACCAAAAAATTCTGATATCAGTTAGTCGGACCCATCCATCGAAAACCATATGGAAGGATATGAATAACAGTGACTTTAAGTTTCAAGCTGCCAAATAAGATAAAAATTATTTGAAAATATTTCATATAATTTCTTTGCAGTGAATTCATTATTCAACTTGTGGAAAATAGTTATACAGAAATTCATTCAGTAAATAATGAAATAGATTTGGTTATTATTACTTGAAATTTTTGACTATCAAGTTAAAAGCCTTTGATGTGATACATGGCATTAGATTGATAGCAACAACCAATGATATCAGCCCCACTGTCCCGGCCTCCCTCCCTGGCCTGGCTGGCCCCACTCCTTGACCTACATACCTTGGCAGCCAGACTGTTGAGCAGTGGGAAGACCTCAAGGTAGGTCTGTAGCTTGGACTTGAGGTCATTATATGCATCCCAGTCCTTCAGCTTGCTGGGCAGGGCCAGACACTCGTCCCAGTAACTCTCCACCTGGAAACACAGCCACACCCACCATTATACCCTGGCTGGACTGTCCTTTGAGACACTCACTACAGTGCAGGGGCCCTTCTCACTTAACTTTGTACAAACACATTTTATCTCAGCCTTATGATTTATTCCACACACAACATCTTCTAACTTCTTATCTGCACAATGAAGCATTTCACAGATCATTTTAAGTGAAAAAAAAATGCTATTTTAATTTCGGTGAAATTTGCACATGAGAAGTTTAATCAAATGGACAGTTGATCTGTTTCTATGTTCTTCATTACTATTAATGTCAATATAAAGTGATTCAAATAACAAGCCAAAATTGTTTATTTGTTAAATGTAATACGGTTACGTTGAGATCCAACATAACTAGATGTTCTCCTCCTAAAGTTTTGAGATTTTACAATTTCAGTGTTATTCAAAAAGAATGAAATAAGATCAGTATATATTAATAAGGCAAGGTGTATTGACAGATTTACATGTACACCCAAAAGTAAACAAAACCTGTCCAGTAAAACATGACTATACCTCTTTATATGAAGCATCAAGGTCAACTTCAGCCCACAGAGTGTCCCGAAAGCGTGTGTCGAACCTGATAAACTTCTGGAACAGCCCATACAGCTGACTGAGCAGGTCCAGCTCCTGAAATGTCAAGTAAACACTACCATCAGGCACAGAATGTCATGTAAACACTACCATCAGGCACAGAATGTCATGTAAACACTACCATCAGGCACAGAATGCCATGTAAACACTACCATCAGGCACAGAATGTCATGTAAACACTACCATCAGGCACAGAATGTCATGTAAACACTACCATCAGACACAGAATGTCAAGTAAACACTACCATCAGGCACAGAATGTCATGTAAACACTACCATCAGGCACAGAATGTCATGTAAACACTACCATCAGACACAGAATGTCAAGTAAACACTACCATCAGGCACAGAATGTCAAGTAAACACTACCATCAGGCACAGAATGTCATGTAAACACTACCATCAGGCACAGAAGGTTATGTCACAAGCTGTAATGTTTAATTTATTGGATGGGTCTTTGTAAAGGATTTGTATTCTCACTTATTAAACTGAAAAATAACTGATTTTTGATGGAGAGAATTACTTCTTCACCATTCCTTAATTTTTATAAAATTGTCTACAATCAAAGATGGTTGTTCCATTCATTCTGTGAATTAACTTTATGGTTTAAGAGTTTACAAAGGAAATGTGAGATTTAAATTTTTTACCAAAATTAAGAAATATCTTTTGTTTTAAAGAGGTTTTGTGAATATAGCCCCAGTAAACTTTACACATCTTGAATGTATTGTTGGTTTGATTGGTTTGGACTAAGCATCATTTTTTCAGTTTTGTATCAACAGTAGCACACCAACAACCACCTACCTCTCCTGTCTTGTCCAGCTCAGGGAAGGGTTTACATATGATGCCAAACAGTTTGGACACAGAGTCCAGGGTTTTCCTCTTGGAGTCATACAGCAGGTAACGCTGCTGAAAGTCCTGGAGCCGGGACACAGCCTCTGCTGGGGGTATACCGGGCACCGCTGGGCCCTGGGCGTCAAATGCATTCCTGAACTGTATCACCTCCACTACAAACGTCTGAAAAATACGCAAAAAAAAATAAGGTATATTCACAATCTTTCATGGCTCAAAAATATATTTATTCTATGCTTTTGTACGTTGAAGATAATGACGCTTTGTACTGAAAAGCAAATTGTTCAATTTTGATTTTGAAGTCACAAAAATAGTCTGGATGATTTACCTTTAAACTGTAATTTTATCACAATTATAGATTACTTCACAATTTAGTTTTATATAGAACAATACCAAAAACATTACTTTTCTTACATAAACAGTGTAAGGAAATCAATATAGGTAAAGAAATAAACTGACATTAACACTGCATATTAGCACCAAAACATGTTGTAGCATAATTGTAATAACAGGAATGAAGTGTGACATGTAGTTTCAGAGAAACTATACACAACAGCTGATGACATACCTTCACTTGTTTGTCCAGCTCCTGTTCAAAAGCCCCCCTGCGTTCCTTGAGGAGGACCTCCCGCACCTGTTCAGCTAGTTCCATCAGTTCAAACCAGTTGTCACGCAGGGCATCCACCTCCTCAACCTCCTGACGCGGCAACCTCAGCTCAAACTCACGCAACTTTGCATACATTGTCTCTGTAAACAAAACAAGTAACATATACTTGACACACTGCTGAATAGTTCACAAATTTTAGTTGATTTGCACTATTTCAAAAAAGGTATGATGATGTAGTGATTCACTAGAGTGTTTCCTATTGCTGTTTTTTTTTTATAATCAATGCATTTTAAATAGAATTTGTGTGTGTGTGTGGTTGGAAAAATATATGCCATTTCAAAGGAAATTACACTGCTGAAACAGTTCTTATAAAGTAACTACAAAATAAGCAGAATGAAAAGCAAAAGGAACACTACGATTTTTCTTCATTAAAACATCAAAATGTATATGCCTTACTAATTAAAGAACTTTATATATAGACAGAGTGTTAAAAGAAATTTAGGCATAGATGGACCCTAATATAAGCATTTCTACACAAACATTCAAGTCTAAAGGCTTGTATTATGAACAATATCCAGTGGTTCAACTGTAAGACAGTGTATCTGAATAGCTTTGTAGTTTACAAACATTGCATCCTGGGATAGAATCTAGGTTTATTTGATGTTGTATGTAAAAGTGTACTTGGTTACTCATCCCTCAAGTACATTCAGCTCCCTCCCATATGAAGGACAATGCTTAACCATCAATGCCAGCTAGGAAAGCAAAATAAAGATTGTAGATTTAAACTTTAAGACTGAATCCTCACCGATAGGCAGGTAGATGCCATCTATCTTGTTCTCCATGTCCCTCAGTTCCTCCAGCAGATGGAGGGCACTGTTGAGCTGGTCCAACGTCTGCACGTGCAGCTCAAGCCGATTACGCACGTTGGATCGGTACAATACAGCTTGGTCTAGCTTTTTCTGTAGACAAAAGTCACACACAAATGTAGGTTACATATCTTACACAATGCTTAGCATCTAAAATATTTGACTATATTTATACTACAGAGTTAAAGGGCTTCCTTTATGAGTGATTGAAACCATATTTTTGGGGAAAAGTGCCATTTTCTTTACATTGGGGTAAATAGCAAATGGTGACAACTGCACGACTTAAAGACATTTTCAGAGGGGTAGACATCTATGAACATCTAAATATGAAGCCCTGATACTTGTACTACTTCTATCAGCATATATATACAGTATACTAAATCCAATCAACTGTATATTTAAATGTATTACATCATCATAGCAACACTTTACAAGACCACTGACTTGAAAAGCTGTTTATGACATTCATAAACTCTCCACCACTAACCTTGGCCTCCTCATGCAGGATGGAAGCAAACTGTGTTTTCCAGGCCATGGAGAAGCCATGAAGGGCATCCTTGATGGGGTCTGTCTGGAGACAGATGGGGCCCACCGGAAGCACGTTGGGGATTCCCAGGACCTTCTTCTCTATGTACAGGAACCTGGAACAAGAGCCACAGACTTTAATCCCTTTTATATTTATATAACTTATACATGCACAACCAGAAACCGTGGTTCACACTGTCTGGCAATATGTTCACATATAAATCAACATTATCAAAATTGTTGAGACTACAGGTGTTTCATTTTATTTTTCTATATCATCACTTTTCCATAAATTAACATACAGATAAACTTGCATTAGTAGACATCTAAATGAAGCAGACAACCTGTTTTAAGCAATTAGTCCTTCAAGATTCAAGATAATACGTTTTATTATACATTGATCTACTTCCAATCTGCACCCATTTAAGTAAAGCAGCCACTTTATCTTGTCTCCTTGACTGGCTGCTTAACCCTTTCCCTCATATAGACTCATTTTGACGCACTCAATAGGTACCACATAAAGCCTGATCTGCAGAAAAGCACAGTTAAACCTTACCAAATTTAATTATAAAGTCCTCATTTCCAGACCACTGAGGAGCAGCGAACAGCATAAAACCTGATCAGCCTGCGAGTTACTCGCAGGCTGATCTGGTTTTATGCTGTTCGCATAGGTCTTTTCATGGTGTCCTCTATGAGGGAAAGGGTTAATACAGGTTTGACTATATATAAAAAAATAAACTGGACATTTAAAAAGAAATGTCAGAGATGATAAACTGAAATGTATGTCCATGTATGTCCTGACATATGTGTCCATTTCTCTGCCGTGTTGCTTACCTCTCCACCTCCCTCTTGATTGCCAACATTCCCGGGTCACCAGAGATGAACTCCTTAAAGTTGCCATGCATGTCGTCCTTCCACAGGAAGTTGTAGTAGGAGAAATGGAACAGGTGCTTGCTGACTATAGGGTCCAGGTCTGTTGGGGAAATTAATGGGACATTTACATTGACTGAGTTATAGAGACTACTGATAGCGGATGCACTGATCAAGGTTATTGTTCTGGTAGGCATGCAAGCTTTATATGACCAAGAAACCAATTTTTTTATTTTTAAAATGTGAAATATTGTGAAATGAAAAAAAAAACATTCTTAGACAGATGGTCTGACAAATTCTCATAAAAATATGATAGTATTACAAGATAAATAATGTTTTTATGAGGTAAAATTGAGAGGTTGAAAAACAAACAAGGAAAGAGGGGTAGGGATGGAAAGGGTCCCATCTGGTTTGTAACAAGGATCAATATTTTCAGCACTTATGAAAGAGGACAAGGTTTTGGTGACAGATTGCAATATATCATATGTAGGATTTTTTTTTCTTTTTTGTCCAATCTATTTCATAAAATAAAACAAAAAATATCTTAAATTTTTATAACAAACTGGGATATTTTTGCATCAGAATTTAGTAAGAAAAATCCTGATATATTCATCTAAAAGTACTGCTTTTGCTGTCTCAGATTATTTCCAACATAAGACATTTATATGAGATCAACAACTGCCGAGAAGGTTTGTACGTCTTACCCTGGACCACAGTAGCCAGCTGTGAGAGCATCTGGACCACGTTATCATCGTCACTGATCAGGTCATAGAAACTCTCCTCTCCATGTTCACTCAACCACACAATGTCTGAAGTGAAACAGTGGGTCTCAATGATGTTGTAAAGGTTGGGGATAAATTGGAAATGTTTATGATTTATCAATTAACTTTAAAACTGAATGAATTAAAGTAATGGAAACCAACAATCCCTAAAAGAATCTGGATCTTAGGAAATTTTTAAGACAGGATTACTAGACATTATTGATCCTTCCCCTTGTGAAGTTTTTTTTATGGATGTATGTCTTTATGCCCTGGGTAAGAAATGGTATGAAAATATCTGAGAATACTTTTTTTTCGTAGATATTTCTCCTCTGAAGCTCAAACCTTCCTATGTATCTAAATGATCTGATAATTGGATAATTTGAAATGATGAAGATGATGATGATGAAGATGATGACGATATGATGATGATGATGAAACAGATGATGACTATCATGATGACAGTGGTGATAATGGTGATGACTATGATGATCATGATGATGGTGGTGATAATGGTGATGACTATGATGATCATGATGATGGTGGTGATAATGGTGATGACTATGATGATGATAATGATGATGATGGTGGTGATAATGGTGATGACTATGATGATCATGATGATGGTGGTGATAATGGTGATGACTATGATGATCATGATGATGGTGGTGATAATGGTGATGACGATGATGATGATAATGATGATGATGGTGGTGATAATGGTGATGACTACGATGATCATGATAATGAAAACACTGAGAAAACTGACAACGTCAGAAGAAAACAGTAAGGTTAACTAACTCTTATTGGCCTCCAGGACTCCCTTGGCCACATCAGTGATGGCTATCTGAGCCGTGTCTAGTGGAGGCTCCACAATAATGGTTGGGATGCTGAACTTTACCTCCACCTCAAACCTGCACAATAACATTTACTCATTTTTATGTTGTCATAAAGGTCTTTCTATGAAGAAGGTGTATAAAATCCAGAAAAGAAAACTTAAAATCATTCTTTGAAAATTTCAGGTTTACAAGAAATTTTCAGCCACAGAAATGAAATTCAGTATTTTTTTCAAACAAAGGTAAACATTTCTTAAGAAGAATAGGCACAAATTCTCAGTATGAACTCACTGTAGGTACGTGACTTGATGAGTTTTCTCTGTGGTCCATGTCATGGTTGACAGCTGTGAGAGACTAGAGTGAGGGCGTGAATGTGCTGATGAGGCGCGTGAATCCACCTCCCGGGTGGGCGTGCCTCCCCTGCTGCCCCACCCCCGGGGCGACATGGTGCTGGCATCACTGGACTGGTTGGACATGGCGCTGATGACGCGCACCACCTCGGTGTCGCAGCCCGAGGACTCGGCCAGGGCGGCGAGGGACCGTGAGGTACAGGATAATACTGCTTCATACACCTGGTCTCGGAAATAGGCTGTAACAATAAGGTGGCAAGTTTGATAGACGAGCAAATATTTATTATAACATAATCATATGCTGATCTAAGATAGCTATATAGAATGCATTCTTGTATATCTCAAAAACATCCAAATATTAAAAAGCAATGCTTCATCCAATAAATAACATACAATGAATTGTTGTAATTTATATTCATTAAAATTCTATTTTAAATCTAGCCATTATTTCATATTTCGTCCTAGCATTTTACTTGAAAAATGTTAAAAGCCAGACTTAATATGCCTACCAAGAAATCAATGAACTTTTAACTTGAAACTAAATAATAACTCCCTTCATCAACAAAAGTAATAAAAAACCATATTTGTTTAACAACATATTTTCCGACAATGTGGGATCCCAGTACCTATGAGGTCCATGACAAGCTGCTCCTCCTGGTGAGCCTTCTGTCTCTCTCGCTCGATCTCCTCGGGGTCCACCATCACGGACACACGCTTACCCTTCCCATGAGGGTCAGGCTGCAACATAAGATACATCATTCATACACTGTGTCTACCTTACAGCACCAACATCCAGCTCACTTTGTATCTCAACTGAAAATTTCTTCTCAACATAAATAAAATTTACCCAACATTTTGTAAATATTTAACCAGGTTTTCTATTAATCAATATTTTTTTTTTAATATTTTTTTCTTAACAGTACAGACAACAACAAACATATGTCCATAGAAGCTTGGGAATCCTCAGAACAGACAGTGGCATATTGAAGTGTTACTGAGATACAAAGTGAACTAGACAACTAAGGTCTTGTGATGGGTACACTGTAAAAGGATTACAGGGGTGTAAAATTCCTAAAATAATCACTCGCTCTGCTTACCTTGTCCAAAATTTGAGATGGTAAAATCAAGAAAATTACAAAGAAATGCTCTGATTTTTCACTCACCCTGCACTAATTTCTACTGGCCAGGGCAAGTGGGTGAGTGGAATTTTACACCCCTGGATTATGCTTTCTATATACATGTAGTCATTTATTAACATATCAATGATAATTTCAATTGTTTATATGAAATTCATTGTCATAAATACTTTTAAAAAAATAAGTTCCAAGATGTTATGAAATTGTGAAAGTTGTCTCTTCCTAACTAAGGTTTGAACTATAATTTAAAAAAGGAAATAACTGTCAAGTATTAAATACTCCAATTCATATATATATAATATAGTTATTAAAAATTTTTTTTTAAAAAAAAAATTTAAAAAAGAAGGAAATCAAGTCGTATTGTTTAATTCCATTAAGGAGATGAGATTTGTTTTCTTATGAAAGAGAATAAGTATCTGCATAGCAATAAATAAAAAATGTATGTTTCTTCTTACCAAGAATTAGCCATGGAACTGTTCTAGATTTCTATTTCTAAATGTATTTAGAGCCATCTTATTGTCAACCAAGAATTAACCATGGAACTGTTCTAAATTTCTATTTCTAAATGTATTTAGAGCCATCTTATTGTCAACCAAGAATTAACCATGGAACTGTTCTAAATTTCTATTTCTAAATGTAT
>CM037777.1:80179624-80229624 GCA_021229015.1 Solen grandis
TCAATTGAAATCCCTTTTAAATTTCCAGGCATTACTAATATTTCTGACAGTTGGACTGAAAATTATTCATCAATAGAAACGATCATTCTAAAGTTTCGATTTATACATTATTTTTCAAATGTAATTGTCATTGAGCTCCCTGCGTCCATTTCGGAAATATTATTTCTAATTTCTGAGACTGTTTTATCAAAATAAGACTTTAATGGCCTTATATGGTAATGGCATGCTAGTAATACCCCACCCCCAACTTCATGCTGCTCTGGCCAGGGAAATGCGCTGGGTGTTGGTTCCCCAAATGCCTCGGCATGAATGGAACCACCTGAATCCAAAACAGTTCTGAAAGCAGATGCCAAATCTCGTGGCACATGACCAACAGGCAAACCTGCAATGTCTGACAAGAAAAGATGCCGTTTATCATCTGTAACCATATTATGTAAGTCTTTATCAAAGTCCTCCTGCTCAGGGATCCAAACAAGACAGGCACATTTATCATGAATGTTTGAGTATTCCCTATCAACTCTCAGTTTTGTAGCTGGAATGGTTATTGGGGGTCTAATTTTGTAATGATGATAGCCCTTTATGACGCTGTTCTTTATACAGATGGTGGTTTCTGAGAGAATGTTTGCATTTGCAACTTGGTCAGATGTTGTCTGCATGGCCTGACTAGAGCTAGTATCCTCTGCTGCATAAGTACTTGGAACCTGTAATTGTAAAGACATTTTGCAATAAAAAGAACTGAATAAAAAAAATGACAAAACTAAGGTCATACATATCAGTGTAATAAAATACACTCATATTCTAAAAGAAAATAAACTGAATGACTAAAACAGGCATGCACCTTAAATGTGGAAGTGATTTTTTTTTCAAATCTAATTTGATGAACTTCATTTGTAAACTCGAAGGCATGGAAAGCATGGGAACTTATTCAACAAAGTTTGAACTTAATGTTATAGCATAGCATTTTTTCATTTAATGCCTGATGAACATTTATACTGTAATTGCATCTTATTACTGACACGTCATCATGACATGATGTGGAAATATTACTTTATGTTAACAACACATTAATAAATGTTCCAATTTTGATTAAATCAAAACTTTCACTCCCTATACAACACAAGCACATATTTTAAAGTTGGCTGAATGAATTCTTGTATCACTGGTACTCACTCACTATTGACACTCGGGACATAAGAATGGCATATCATCATCATCCAACTGTAGCTCTTCACTATTGGAACAGCAATCTTTGTGGATCCAGCCATCACATTTGTCACATTGAATCCAAATACTTCCAGTCTGAAAACCTTGTTCTTCTTGCCTTGACATGTGGCATCCCATACATATAACACTTTTGATGTTCTCAGTTTTTTTCTTTCCAACTGCTCTGACATTCTTTTTCGCCTTCTTATGGACACTCTTTGTAAGAGATGAAGAGGTAGCTGCCTTTTTGCAAACTTGTCTCAAGTACTTGTTCTTTGCTACTAGCAAACTGTCTGACTTTTTGCAACTCCTTAAGCGCCATTTTTCGTAAGGCATTCGGTGATGTCAAATTATGAGGCATGTCTTGTAACAAAGTGTTGCGTTTTGGCCTTGCTGACATTTCAGCTTTGGGAAAAACCAAGTTTTTTTAACACAGGAGATATTATCAAGCTGCAGTCTTCAACATTGAGAACGGATTCAGTATAGGTAGAACTGGTACTTTCTTGTTCATTGTCTGTACTACAAACAACAGAGGCCAGCAATTCCAACCAACTGGAAGACTGATGGATTCCAGCTGATGTAGAGGCATCCTTCACACAGGAACCCGAAGCACAGTCCTCACATGCTGTGACAGTAGATGTTGTATGGGAAGAGGGTAGTTTAACATGTGCACCAAAGTACAATTGTTTGTAGACTTTGAAACATGGCGACACTTCATCAACATCATAATTCTCTTCTAATCTCTCTTTGTATTTAATTCGGACTGGAGTTTCCAGGGCATTCTCAAGACAGTAAAATGCAGAATGTGCCGCACTTTCATTCTGAGCCTTACTTCCCTGTTCTTCTTGTCTTTCTATTTCTTCTTCTAAACTGTTACTCGTTCTTTCTGTCTCCTCTTCAGCACCGAATGTGATTCCAGGTTTAAGCATGGAAGATGTTATTACTGTGCTGTCAATGGGATAGATGCCAGCACTTTTAAAACTGTTTATTACAGTCACAGGCTTATAGAACAACAAAAATGCTTCTTTCAGGAGTTCAGGAAAGTTTTCTTTTCCTGCAGTTTTACCAGGGTTCTCTCTACTATAACGCCTCAAAACCTGGTGCCATCTTTTTTTGAGTGGACCAAACACTCCTACATCTAAAGGTTGCATTATATGAGTGGCATTAGGATGCAATCTATAGAGTTCTATGCCTTTTGATTTTGAATATTCAAAGGCATCCATGAATACATGACTACTAACACTGTCAATGATGAGAATGACTGGCCTCTCCTGTCCACAGTGTTTGTTAAATTGCTCTAAAAAGCATTTGAATGCGACAGAGTCCATCCATCCCTTTGTTGTATAGGCAATGCCACTATTTTCAATAGCTCCAGTCAATGGATTGTACTCTCTCGGTGGTGGTGATGGGTAAACAAAAAATGGGGGTAACATGGCTCCATCTGATGAACCACAAAACATGACAGTCAATCTCTGTTTGCTATGCCCTCCAGTGACATGGGGTACCTGGCTTAAATTAGCTCTCCGAGGTCCTATTACTTTGCCTGCTTTACTTCCTAGAGAGAAACCGGACTCGTCAGCATTAAAAATCTGCTTAGGCTTATCTACTAATCCAAGTTTCATGACAAAGTCTCTGTATGTAGAATACCACTTATCTATGTCATTCTTACCTAACTTTGCTCTGCAAGCCTCTAATGGCGTTTCTTGTCTAATTTGTACAATATGGCTATTTTTGTCATGAAGGCTTTATACCAATCATAGCCAGGGCGTCCTTCCTTAAAAGGGGTGGTCTTTTTTGTTCATTTACAACTTTCTGTACAAAGTCTAGAAATTCTCCAGGTTTCAGTCCCATTCCACGGGCACTCATTTCATTCAACCACTTTGCCATTGCCTCCTCCTCAGACATAGAAAATATAGTATTGGGGCCATTTCTGCTCTGTATATCTACTTCTCCCGACAGACGGCGATGCAAATAACCATAAGATAAACTATATTTATCAGCAGCATTTCTGATGGATACCTTATTTCTTTGGACATCAAGTAAAGCACGTCTCACACGATCCAGCTTGCCAGGAGAATGTCTGGAATATCTGGCTTTAACTTTCCTAGCAACAGACTGAGCAGGGCTGCCGCCTGGTCCTTTTCGCTTTGGGCCCATCAATCTGTCAAACACAATATTATAAGTTTCATTGTAAGTTGTTAAGTTTGTAATTTAGAGAATAATTAATACACAAACATATTAAACAATATATTTCCTATAAACATTTTGGCAAATTATTTAAAAAAATTTTTGTATAAAATGACATGGCATAATGATATAACAGTTTTTTTTTATATATTTCGTTTAATCAAATTCATATCATTTTTACAAAAAAAAATCTTAAATATATCATTTTACAGTTTAAACGTATAGAAATGATAAAAAATACGAAATGCAAGCAGCCAGAGACACATTGTGCTGTACGATCATTTTGAGATTTTCCCCAATCAGCTGATCCGAAACCCACACGAATACAGAGTGATGCTTTAACATCAATTTCTCCTATAAATATTAATCCTTATGAAATTTTTAGTAATGTATCAAAAGAGTATGCATGGGAAATCAAAATCATACCAAGATTGCATTTGTTAATGCTCCGTAATAGATAAAATTAGTCCTGTAGTTGCAGAAGCTGGTTTTTCGTAAACGGCGCGTCAGTGAAATTTCACCAGGGTAAATTTTACGGTGGAACAGTTTTCGATGAAAACAAAATTGGCTTAAAAAAAGAAAAACCGTTTACCACTAAAAAATGTCCATATTTTACGAATATGCTAGGTAGAATCACTTTGGAACATTGCTTTTATGTTTTAACTTGTCAAAACTTCGATCTGATCCGGAACTACCAGTGATCCGAAACTACCCGACTGACTGTATTGAATGTATGAACGCAAAATGTAAATGTACGGAAGCAAGATGTAAATGTACGAATGCAAGATGTACCTTATATAACCGAATGTAATATTGAATGTATGAATGCAAAATGTAAATATACAAACGCGAGATGCAAATGTACGAATGCAAGATGTGAATGTACGAAGGAAAGATGCAATTTATGCGTTAATACCCTTCCATAAAAAGTAAACGGGGTCATAGCGCTACATTTGCGACTACTAAGGTCATATCTCTTTAAATAACAAACGCTACGTTCAAGTGAAGGCCATGCCATGATGGGGTCGGGGGTTTAGGGGGACATTGGGGAGGCTTAGACTTTGGGGCTCAAGGTCATTTGAAGGTCATAAATTAAACGTGCTTTCATCCAAAGCATTATAATTTCACATGTGGATGCATCTTCATGAGCTCTGCCAGCCAGAGCCGCTTA
This sequence comes from Solen grandis, assembly GCA_021229015.1. Classification (NCBI taxonomy): domain Eukaryota; kingdom Metazoa; phylum Mollusca; class Bivalvia; order Adapedonta; family Solenidae; genus Solen; species Solen grandis. The sequence continues at coordinate 80,184,186 of CM037777.1, forward strand.
GATGTCACAGGCTCACGCGGTACACATGTGAAGTTGGAGGGCCTTGGATGGAAGTACTTTCATTTATAGACAAAGTTTTGTTTCTATTTTGGGTCACGGTGACCTTGACCTTTGACCCCGTGACTTCAACGTGGATCTGATGGGAAGGGCTCACCATGGTGCATACCATGTAAATTTATAATGCTTTGGATGGACGTATGTTAATTTTATGGCCAAAGTCAATAATTGCTATTTGGGTTCTCATTGACCTTTGACCCCATGATCTCTATGCGTGTCTCTTGTGGGCAGAACGCATCAAGGTGCATACATCTGTGAAGTTTGAGGGCTGTGGATGGAAGGACTTCTGCTTTTCGGCCACGGTTATTTTTTATACTCAGTGTTCACGGTGACCTTGACCTTTGACCCCGTGACCTCCAAGTAGGTCTTTCGGGTATTGCTCATGAAGGTGCATACACAATAATGCCCCCGATCTATCTTTACGAGGGCATAAAAAACACATAGTTAAAGATAGGGTATTTGGCAGTATGTTATATTGAAGTAAGGTATCTTTATAATTTACTCCTGCACAGCAGACTGAGACTGAGATAGTGACCTAGTTATCATACAGCAGCACACACGCACGCACAGAGGACGATTCCTTCTCTTTTGTTCTTCTTCTTTTTTATTTCATTATCAATTTCTGATTGTCAAGCTTAACGCAATATTCATTTTTAAACATTGTTAAGCGTTGTTTTACATCTTATGCACCAACTGACTTTATTTGAATACCTATACTGGCGATGAAGTGCTCGCGAGTAACCTGATATTCTCCAAATATAAATCTAGGTTTATGTGTTAATGTACGGTGTCCTGATCGGGCCAATGTAATACATCACATTCTGTTCAGACAGAGAATACACCCATAGCGGTGAATACCTAATATATTTCCTTGATCTCAATTAGGCAAATTAAAGGAAGCCACTTTTATTTTTGTGTTATATAAATTGTATTCGTATTTACCACAATATTGAGAACGATGCTGATGTTGATGATTATGTTTCTTTTTAAAAAAAACACCTTGTGTTTGATTTTTTACGCTTATATATAAAGCATTATGTATTAAATGAGATTTTTCTTTGTTTGTTGGGTTTAACGTCCAACCGACAGTATTCAGTCATTTGGAGACTAGGCCTTCTTAAGGCATATATATTGCTGCCGCACTGCAGTATCACGCCGTTCACATGTGGCATGATATCACAAGTCACATTATCCTGGCACCGGGCCAACCAGTCCTGGAACTACCACGATATATTTAGAAGTTGTCCTAAATGTGTGGCCAATCAGAAGCTCTGAAAATTCAAATCCATCCACGATTTATTTCAATAGACCAACTTTATATTTTCTATCTTACATGTACAAAATAGAACGATGTTTTCAAGTGCGCATGTGCAACAAGTCCCGCTTTCAGGGCGTTGCTTTTTGATGACGTAAAAACTAACTCGGTTCTATTCAACCAGGGATTCTATATACACGTGTGTACATGTATTATAGAATCCCTAGTTCGTCTTAACTGCGTATTTCTTTCTCGGCTAGAATGATATTACAATTGTGATCATACATAGACCGTAAATTCCAGGCTTTCTTTCCTCTTGTCTTTCACCCTCTCTCTCTCTCTCTCTCTCTCTTTCTCCTTTGAAGTAACTCTCATATTTTCTATCATGCTTTTGCACAAATATGCATCCGTGTAATATCATAATTTTAACTGTCAGACGCTGTGAAAGATACGGACACGAATCTCGCCTCAAACGGGATTCGAACCAATAACCTCTGGTTCAGTGACCCGGCGTTTTACCACTGCATGGGCGTTTCTTTTAGGTTAGAAAAAGACAACAAACTGTAGAAAACAGCACCAGTGCTAAGTAACATGAGTAAATTCCTCGTTGAATTATTTACGTTGAAATATCGTGATCAAATCGAAGTTAAACATTAATTCGACTTTGCTGCCATCCTTAGACACCCGTTGATGTCCACGCAGTAAATGATAGTTATAGCATTGTGAAACTTACATTCAATATTGGTCCATTATATCGAAAAGGGGAGACGTTTCTCATTTATCGCTTAAATTTTAACTCACATATGTTGATGTAACATGAAACCCTCTTAATTGTCTGCACAGAATGTAATCGTCCATTTCGGTGTCTAGCAGCTTATTGTCTCGCCTGCCGCCCAGACGAGAAACATTTGATTGACAGATAATAGGGTAATATGAATATTGTGTCCCGGCTTCAGTGCACTGAATTTTAATATAGCCGGGAAACTTCTAGGTAGCATAGAATATATTAAGACATTTCTCCAGACAATAGAAGCCTACGCTCGCTACGCGCGCTTCGGTCCTCTATTGTCTGTTGAAATGTCTTAATATACTTTATCCTATACATGTAGAGCGCCAAGCAGGGGACTACCAGTACAATTTTAACGAGTTGTGACCGAACCCACGATTTTTCATTCCCGAGGCGGACGCTCTAACCACTCCGCCACCGTGGATGGTACTAAAAGAGCTACAATAATTAGATAAAATATTTTATCATCATCATCATCATCATCATCGTTACTAATACTACGACTAAAGTACTACTACTACTGCCACTGCTACGGTTACTATTACTAGATTTACTTCAGCTACTATAATGTCACTTGTCTACGACGTGATACCGCAGTGCGGAAACACTGTATTATTCTCATGTAGACAACAGTCCTCAAATGACTGAAATAATGTTAGTTGGACGTTTAATCCAAGCAAACAAACAAACTATTATTACTTTGAAGATCATGGTGGTTCTAACTAATGCCGATCAAGAATAATCACAACTAGATTTGCATACTGCAAATGCACCGGTTTTCGTGATGAGAAACAGTTTCATACCTGATCAGCCAAGTTAAAATACCAGAAAAACAACAAAATGCAAAAATGCTTTATATATCTTAGTGTTTTTCTTCATTGGTGAATTCAGCTGTGACCAAAACTTAAATTAAAGGCATCTCGAAAGGAATGTTATGTCCCACTGAGCCAGGCCCCTATCTGCTGTGATCAGACCTGTTAATATCTGGTCATCACTGCAGGGAGTCTTTAGCCAATACAGTAGCTATGTGTGTAAAACCTCTGATGGGTTGATGCATAACTAAATTACCTGCTACAATGGAAGTGAGATAGTAGGCTAGTTTTACACATACATTCATGACCTGTTACATCCCAACCTAAAGAGCAAAGCTAGCAGAGCAGAGTTCTAATTATAGAACACAGGTATCCAGTGATGCACATTCTGTCAAATTTTCTCAGTTTTTATTCTAGGTCATGTATTTAAATTCTCTATAAATTCATCAATTCTCGACAGATTTGCAAAATTCTTTTTTTGTTGACGAGGTAAGACATTCTTTTTTTCCAATGATGACAAAATATATCACACCTTTAAACTTTAAAGGCTTTGAAATCAGTTCAAAGTATGACCAAACTTCAAACTGCCACCAAACAACCAAATCAACCCCGATCTGAAACAAGAGGGCCAAGATGGCCCTAGATCGCTCACCTGAGAAAAGTATCATTCATTGCCTGTACAAAACAGATTGCTTTAGAATTAAGATGATGAGGTGAAACAATGTTCAGGAATTTTCTGACCCCATCCACTAAAGATATCATCATGACAAACATTCTGCCAAAGTTTGAGGATGATTGGACCAAAAATGTTGCCCTCAGAGTATAAACAAGATTTTTCTAAGATTTGACCTACTGACCTACATTTCTATCCAGCCCCACCCATTTTCAAACTGGTTCGAGATATCATCAGACAAACAATCTGACCAAGTTTGAGGAAGATTGATAAATGTGGCCTTTAGTGTGTAAACAAGATTTTTCTAAGATTTGACCTATGACCTACTTTTGTCCCCACCCATTTTCGAAAGGGTTAAATATCATCAAGACAAACATTCTGACCAAGTTTAAAGAAGATTGGATTAAAACTAGTGTGTAAACAAGATTTTTTGACCCATTTTCGAAAGGGTTCAAGATATCATCAAGACAAACATTCTGACCAAGTTTGAGGAAGATTGGATCATAATTGTGGCCTTTAGTGTGTAAACAAGATTTTTCTCAGATTTGACCTACTGACCTACTTTTTGATCCACCTGACCCATTTTCGAAAGGGTTCAAGATATCATCAAGACAAACATTCTGACCAAGTTTGAGGAAGATTGGATCAAAATTGTGGCCTCTAGTGTGTAAACAAGATTTTTCTAAGATTTGACCTACTGACCTACTTTTTGATAGTGTGTAAACAAGATTTTTCTAAGATTTGACCTACTGACCTACTTTTTGATCCAACCTGACCCATTTTCGAAAGGGTTCAAGATATCATCAAGATAAACATTCTGACCAAGTTTGAGGAAGATTGGATCAAAATTGTGGCCTCTAGTGTGTAAACATCAAATTGTTGACGGACGACGGACGACGGACGATGGACGACGGCCGATGGACAATCAAGTATCCCAAAAGCTCACCCTGAGCTATGCTCAGGTGAGCTAAAAACTAAATTTCTTCAAAAAGTACTCTTTAGAGGCTTTTGATTTTACCCATATTCTTTCGATAAAATATTTTTAGATTTTGAGATATTTTAGGTCAAAGAAAAAATCAATAATCGCAATATGACCTTGACCTTTGCATTTTTTGAAATTTTGAAACTGTGAAGTCCCTTGAAACAACAAACAATACAATCTGTGAAAATTTCATAAAGATTGATTAAAAAATAATGGCAGAATCATCAAAAAAAACTAAAAAAATGCCTATTCTCGAAAATTTGTTTCCTCCATATTTTAGTGCACTTTGACCACTTATTGAAAGCCATTTTATGCATTTTCTGAAATCGCCACCCAATATATTTTGTGCGCAAAGATCTTCGGAATCAATTTCAAAAAACAGAATGAGCGTATCTAATCTCTAACAAAAATGGGCATGTTTTTCGTGGACACACCCTAATTTGTCAGATTTTTTCAAAGATTCAAACATTCAACCTCTTCCAGCTCAAAAGTTTTAAAGATATGGATATTGCCACTCATCATATTTAAAGGGGAACTTGACAGAGAACAGAATGCAAAAAAACTGCATACAAATAAAATGTCAAATGACAGAGTTATCGGCAATTATATGTTTTGATGCTAAACGCCACCTAGCGGCAAAACTTAGTACTAAAATAAAAAACAAACTTAATGGTGCACAACTTCAGATACATGTGAGTATGCATGAAAACTTTCATATTTGTAGCACTTCTAATCATGCCGCAACAGCGGCCACAAAAAAAGTGCAAAGAATAATAATAATGGAAACAAATTTAAAAAAAAAAAAGGGAAAAAGAAACACAAGAAGATGCTATATGATGCTACAGTGTCGTTACAGGGTGATCAAATTTCGTATCGTTATGTACATGTCACGTTATAAGATGCTACAGTGACGTTTCATGGTGATCAAATATAGTAACGTTATGCACATATCACTTTATATGATGCTCGCATATCGTTATATGATGTTCAAATAGTGTTATGGGATGTTCAAATATCTTTATATAATGGTCATTCCTTATACAATATTTGATCGAATCCCGGTAGGGACTTCGGATTTTTCTTGTGAGGGAGACTTCCAGCTGGCTTGCGGTAGGTCGGTGGTTCTACCCGGGTACCTCTGCATTCTCGGGGTCTTCCTCCACCTGTAAAGCTGGGCGTCGCTATATGATTGAAATACTATCGCAGCGACGGTAAACCCCAATACAACATCAACAACAATATTTGATTGCCATTTTTTTTATATACTACCCTTAACATTTATAGAATGTGTTGTTGCGATTTTGAGGTGTCTAATACCAAATATAATTTGTTTAATTTTCACCTATTTTTCACGTCTGTTTAAAGAAAGATGCTTACTTAAAAAAAACAACGTTTTTTGTGTCTTTTTTTTAGAAAGATACATCTATGACCTATTAATTTTGCTTTGTGTATAGGATTTTTTTTTGCGTAATCAAAGAAATCAACAATGTAACAAGTTGAGGGACCGCTTATATAAATGTGTATTTTCCAATATATACCAAACATCATCAAATGTTTTATTCATTTTATCCTACTCTGTGTCCTTTTATTCTCTTGCGTGTATCTTTCTTTATCTAAATGTTTTAAATTATCCATGGGCAATCTCATCAAAATCATATCCTAAATTGCACTCCTCTACTATCCGCGATTAGGATCTGACAACATCTCATTAGGGGTTAGTCATATTGACCTTTTAAGTAATTTATATGCATAAACAAGTGCTCGATTTTAAACCAATTAAATAGCGCATTTCTGACTGACTTCGGTAAAACATTTGTCAAACGGTGAGAAAGATGTGCAGCTTGACCGGATCTCGAACCCGGGACCTTATGCTTACATGATGAATGCTCTACCGAATGAACTACCGCTCTACCCGGCCGCTTATACATCTTTCTACCCTATTGTGAGATTGGTGCGATTACTTCCCCCTGATACACCGAACAATTCTGTAGCCGCCGATTTGATTGGCTTATACAAATGTCGATCTGAGACAACCCTCTAAACGATGTGGTCAGATCCAGTTAGCATACTGAATCTGATGTTAATGAGATTGATCCATGCGGAGCCTCATGTGACGATGTGAAGTCATTTTTCTCGAATGATAACATATTATCATGGCGTATGATGTGTTGTGTCATACATGACTTCTTCTTAGTTCACTGTCCAACTCACCGGCTCTTTTGCAGAGTAACCAAGATCCATTCAACTTTAAGGTATTTTGTGTCTTTCAATGTAATTTAAAGAACGTTATCTTACTTCAATGGCTTAATTTAATTGAAAACTTTATTACTTTCTATTTCAAACATGTGTGTTAGATTTTTGTTTTGTAAAATGACTTAAAACAAAAGTACTATGTTCAAGACTGAGAGGAATACATGTCATGTTCCGTTTCAATTTCAGTACTGGCATGGTGTTTGCACCATATCGCGGACAAACCGGAAATCCAGGACAAAATGTTCGAGGAAATTCAGAGAGTCTTGGGACATGACACAGTGGACCACACAAATGCACACGAGCTCGTGTATGCATTGCTTCTTAGCGTATTACATCTTCAGGAACAGGATAGAAATATCGGAACTAAACTAGAAATAGTTTCAATAATCAAATATTAATGTATAATACAATTAGATTTAAGCAATGGGATCTTAAAAATTCAGTTCCAAAATCTCAATTGACTGTTAGAAGTGTTTATCCTGACAATTATAAACCTGAGTATCATATAATATAAGTAAATATAATTTAATCAATTCTGATTTAATTTAAATGTAATGAGTAATGATGAACTAACAGATATTATTCAATTTAAAGTATCAATTACCTATCAGATATCTCCGGCAAGTTCTTGACGAAACCCTGAGATGTGTTTCCTTGGGAGCCTTTACTAGCAGGATTCAACCATGTGACACAGAACTTGGTGGCTACACTATACCGAAAGATGTACGTCAAATATATATATATTGTGTGTGTGACCCGGGTAGAATCCCCTTCATTAAGCAAGCTGGAAGGCTTCCTTACATGAAAAGTTAAGAATGACCAAGCCGGATATCCACGGCGACGTAGAACCATGTGGTAGCATTTTTTGTCGCTCGGCCAAAGTGAACCTCATAGTCAATGTCACTGTTTAAAGATTTTGTTTCCCTTTCATCTAGATAAATAATACCAACTAGACTCATACTAAGGTCTCCTTTTTATCGAGTCCGTAGCAAAGCATTTATCTTAAGAACAATTCCGTATGATCAACATCTCTGTTAAGATTGGGATCCGTGTTTATAGATACAATACTTAGTTGTGCAACAAATCCACACACACACACGCGCGCGCGCACGCGCAAACTATATATATTTCGTGTAATGTATATTAATATTTTTCAATTTCAGACCCCAATATTGCTCTCGATGGGGGTCATGTTTTTAGACGAGAAACTTTGGCCATCCCCTGAAAAGTAAGTTTTTTTCCTCTTGTAAGTGTGCGATTCAGTCAAAGCATACAAAAGTTGATATTATTAAACAAATTGCTCCTGATATATTGTCAAACATTTTACTTATTATTAGCATTATTAAAGCAAATTATGGAAATGAAATTTGCAGATTATAACATTAATGATACGAAACTCTGATACTTAACTTATTTGCGCTACAGGTTCGACCCAGAAAGGTTCAATAAAGAAAACTCTAAAGCACGGTCGAATTTGGACTTTTGTCCCTTTGGTTTTGATGGAAAGCGGATTTGTCTTGGGTACAGATTTGCATATGCCTCTGGAATGGTTTTCTTGTCGACACTAGTAAGAAGTTTCAAGTTCAGTTTGGTCGATGGACAACAGATAAAACCGGTTCGTAGGATCGTCACCAGACCGAGCGGTGGAGTATGGATTAAACTATCTAGACGATTGAATTTCGATATATATAGTATACAATACATGTCATGTATTTAGATTTGTTTCCTTCGGGTTCTCTGGTTAATGCATTGGTATATTGCACTTTTGTTCCTGGAACGGGAAAACATGTGTCACTTTGCATACCCGTATATAATGCACAAACATCGTGTTTGTGGTAAAAATCTAACTGTAATCTATTGTTAAGATATGCTAATAGGTGGGTCATGGAACTATGCATAGCTCTAGCTATTGTCAGACATTACCTTGACCTTGCGTTTGGTGCACGTTTGCAAAACAAAAATCTCATATTACCGGAATGATTAAAAGTGTAAGGGTTTAGTGATATTTCAGAAATCCATGTATTTATTTATAAACATTACCATGACATGGCGTACTTGCAAAATAAAACTCTCATATAACATATATACTTTTAAGCGTAAGGGTACTTTTAAATGTGTCTCAATGCTTCCCTGCCCAAAGGAGGTTGAAATACTCTGGTATTGTAATGTCAATATAACCCACACCAGTTTTATATCTTAGGGCAATGTTTTTCTGACTCGTGATAGCAACCCATTTTTGAAATTGAATTCATCTGTAAAATGTAAAAAAAGAAAGAAAGAAAAAAAAGAATTGTTCTATGTGGTGGTCAATGGTTATATCGTTGTTGCTTCTATATTTAACAACGAAGCTAACTCAAATATTTTAAAATTCTGGTAACAATAAATTCCTTTTTGTACCATCAGTACACTAATGAATACATGACTTCCAATATTCCTTTTTAGTCATTTAAGGGAACAATGATGATCTATCAGTGCATGCCGTACTTACATCATTGGGTGTAAATACAATGTACATACATTCTGTCATTTGGAAATATAAGTTCTTCTTCGCCGCAAACATACATGTGTATTTATTTCATGATTTGTTTTGTAACACCAATACCAGAATCTTTATCCGGATGCATTTGTTCCCACCTCAGAGACACCTGGAGATTATGTACAATCAAGTTTGCACTATATGAATACATTGACTTGATTTGACTATTTGAGTTTACCGTCGACAGGAATATATTGACACTGTAACGTACCCTCACTTTGTATTATCAAAATTACACGTAATCGTGAATACACGTTTCTAAGGAATGTGAAAAAATGCACCTATCTCAGTCATATGGACCATAAAAGATTTCACTTGTGAAAAGGTACAAGAATACGTCAAGAATTGACAGCTGTAGAGCGCAAACGAATATTGATAGCAGATGAATTCTGTGATGGCATTGTATTCAAAGTCAACTTGGTAGCTTTGTTTCCTGTTATAAAATTGTATGATGCCGGCTCTTCAAGAGCCCTCTTTAAATTGAACCGGAGTTATTTTCACAATTGGTGTCCCACAAGGAAATGAACTACCACTGGTCCTCTTTAAATGTAAAATAAGTAAAAAAGGTTCCTTTCCTACCTAAAAAGTATTTCTTGTTTTCTTTTCATTCATATATTTCTTGCTAGATGTAAGGAAGCTTGGAGCATTTGAAAATATAACAACAGCACATGATACGTATAATATAACAGAAGTAAGAGATTGAACAATATGTGGGACCACTGCAGAAGCACGAGGAAAATCGATTTTTCAGAAGTTCTTATTTTCTATATAACATTCTTATATAATGTCGTATTTCATAAACATAGGTACCGTTAGCAAGGTCTTCAAATTTACAGGGGCCTCCGTGGCAGAAAGGATAAAGTCGCTGACTTTAGAACTCACTCAGCCCCTCACCGCTTGGGTTCGAAACCCGGCAGGGCCATTCGGATTTTCAAATGTGACCCGTTAGCAAGGTCTTCAAATTTACAGGGGCCTCCGTGGCAGAGAGGATAAAGTCGCTGACTTTAGAACTCACTCAGCCCCTCACCGCTTGGGTTCGAAACCCGGCAGGGCCATTCGGATTTTCATGTGAGGAAGCCTTCCAGCTGGCTTGCGGTAGGTCGGTGGTTCTACCAAGTTGCCTCCGTGCATCCGGGGTTTTCCTCCACCTGTAATTAGCTTGACGTTGCTTTATGACTTAAATACTGTCGTTCGAAGCGACGGTAAACTTAAATAGTCAAGTCAAATTTACATTTCACTCCCTAAATGGTTCGACTTATCTGTTATTGCTTTTTCTGCATCAATATCTCCATAACATTTGAACAGCTTTGTATCAGGCTTTAAATCATGTTCTTTAAGTTATTTAAAAAAATCATAGTTTCTAGTTAGAAAGGTTTTCTTAATTGGCCAACAGTTCACTTGCTTCATGTTTAGACCTATCTGTAACGGCTTTTAAGATATAGACAATTTTATACTCAAGAAAACGGCAAAAATTGGCCAAAAAAAAAAAAAAAAAAAAAAAAGATGCTCATGTCAATTAATACTTTCTGACCATATCTTTTTAATTAATGTTCCGATGATTTAAAACTGCATACCATTAAAACGACACCAAGCTATGAATAAATGTTCTAACTAACAATTTAATGATTGGGACCATCTACAGAAGTGCATAAAAGAACAATTGAAATAAATTCTTATAACTTCCTTATATGATGCCCAGTTTTGAAAAGCTAGGAACCCTTAGAAAGGTCTTCAAATTAACATTTTGTTTTTGTCTTTTTCAATTTGTTTCATTGTTTCATTGTTCCCCCCAAAATGATTAATACCCTGGGATCGTAATGTATACCAAGATAACCCTCATGTATTGCATGCATAAAGTACTTCCTGTTCAGTTCAAGTTATATATCTTAAGGTGACGTTTTACTGGATTTGAATATTACACTCATGATAATTATGACCAAACCTTACAACAAGGTTTTTAATCCAAGTCATTGATAAAATTGTATCTGTAAAAATAATGCATTGTATTGTCTCTGTGGTTGTTATCTTGAAGCTACTTCTGTATCAACATTTTTTTTTTTGAAATTTTGGGGAAAATATTTGTTTTATTGATATATTTTTTTTTGTTCCATTAGTGTTCTACAAAGTGGATGCAGTGGACCAATGGTAACGTACGCGAATGTGGATATGAAGGTTGTGGTTTCTTTCGAACCCCGTTGGGGCAACACTTTTCATGACCTTACCATGCGCAAAGTACTGGTCCAACCCAAGAACCGTCGAGATGGGTTAGTATAAGTTTTAAGAAACTTGTTTCCAGATCGACGTAAGTTTGCATGTTAAAGTAAATGATACCTCCGATATTTCATTATATCTAGTTTAAAAAATAATGAGGGTATATCATGTTATACTGAAATGCTTGTGTACAGATACGTTCCCTGTCATTTCTCTTTATGTGTCCCTGCACGCTGCAAATACTTGTGTGTGCATAATTTGCAATGGATTACATAATTTGTACCTCTTCTGAGAATCTTTATCGACAGTGTCTTTGATCCTCTCCATTAAAGTCCCTGAAGGTTACAAGTAAACATACACTATGTGAATACATTGCCCTGTCTACATTGTACTCACCTGTGAAATGAATGCCAAATGTAACACAGTCGGGCTATAAAATAAATGAATGTCTGCCGTCTAGCTTTATAAAGGTAATTGTTGTCAGTCCATTCATTGCTTATCTGAAACATCAAATTTAAAACAGCGCTTTCTTCTAGCAGTTGCACGCACCGATTTATTTGCTCAATGTCTATACAATGACTCAAGTACCTGTATATGCATACAAACCGAATCTACAATTTAACATGTTTAAATATAATAAGCAGATGTATACTGGGCCACTTTTTTACGGTGCAGTAAATCAAATTGAAAGTTGCAATACTACCCAAAATCACAGAAATAAATACAGAAAATAAGGTGAAAATATGGAAATTCAATCTTTCTCTTGACGATATGCAGAATATTGTCTCTGTAGGTCAAAAGATTAGCCAGATTGATGTCGATAGAATCACCAATATATTAAGTGACTGTAGAAAATTAAATCTTCTATCACTTCACGAAGATTTCCCGAATATTTACATGGAGACTTCCGCAATTGATCGAGCTGTCACGTACGGTGTCAAATTGGCCCTGATCAAACATGTGTCTGGCGAGTGTCCCCATGACTAGACTAGAATATTTGAGTTTACCGTCGCTTCGACAGTATTTCAGTCATATAGCAACGCCCAGCTAATTACAGGTTGAGGAAGACCCGGAATGCACGGAGGCATCCGGGTAGAACCACCGACCTACCGCAAGCCAGCTGAAAGGCTTCCTCACACGAGTGTCCCCATGTATAACCTGTGTACTAGTAAAATTTCACACTGCTGGCTCATCAGCAACCTGTTTAAATTTGAACTTCAAAAGGAAGAAAGAATCATGATAATAAGAAAAACATAAAAACCCAATAAGGCAGAAAACCCTAATAAAAACAGTACAAACCCAATAGGACTTTCTGCCAAAGCAGAAAGTCCTTATAAACCCTATACAATTCTGCAGGTAATCGAAATACGAAACCAGTATGAAAACCAATAGGTGCGAACGTCATTTAATTTAATACATATTTTATTCAAGAATAAATAGGATTGAACAATAGGCTAAATGCCTATGTGAGTCCTCTCCTTTTACAGGTCATGCATACATAGCATATGACAAATTAAAAGTATTGCATGCATTATGACAATAGCTATATAGAAATGAAAAAATATATTGCATTACAGGAAGAAATATCTGACCAAATTTGTGCCTAACATTATCTCAGCGATGAAATCAATCGATACAAAGCAATCTTTTATCATTTAGAAATAATAAAGTTTAGAGAGTTTATTGCAAAATACAAAAATGCATTAAGCCCATGAGTACACAATATTTACAATAACGTATATAACTTCCGTCAATAGAATACAATTACGATTAGAGAGTTTATTGCAAAATACAAAAATGCATTAAGCCCATGAGTATACAATATCTACGATAACATATATATTTTCCGTCAACATAATACAACTACTCATTTACAAAGAAACACTTTGCATACATATACATACCCTTACATATATACATGCATATGCAGTAATAAGACATAATGTTTTTCAATTTCAATAAAAAAAACATGAAAAAAGTCATTTTATGTTAGAATTCTTATATAATATCTTGCCAGAAAATAAATAATAATGAGAAAAAATAATGGATTTTATGTTACTCCTTTAGATATTATATATAACGTCACTTATAGGGGCCATCTAAAATCAAAGCGCTGATAGCGCTGATAGATCAGAGTTTTTGATATAATGATGTCGCATTTTTGTTTGTTTATGAAAGTAAATTCAGTAAACGAGGATCAAATTTTCAAGCGACGCCAATATATCATATGTTAGAAATCCGCTTTAACTTTGCTTGAACAGGTTCATTACAAAAAAGATGAACATATCATTTGTCTCAATGGATTTCTAACAATAAGCATATCGTCAACTTACTCTCCCCATTTCTCTTGCCCACAGTTTACAAGAGTATATGAAGATGTGGAAGAAGGAAATCTAAAATAACAAACTCTCTCTATTTAATTTATGTATATTTTTCAGTTCATTTTATATACACATGTACTCAATATAGGTAAATTAATGATATTCAATATAGCAATAATATATGTAACACTTATATTGCAAAAATAATTTTAAAAATAATTTTAAAAATGTGAAAAATGTTCTCACATCCCTTTCAAGCCTTACTATTTTACTAACTGCACTAATATTATACAGAAGAAATTCTATCTATATATTGTTGCTTGTCGCTGGAAGTTCCAGCCAGTCATATTTAAAAATATCTCCGAATGATGTGCGATTTTTTTCGCTCGCGTACTTTCTTTTTTCATTACAGTTTATTTAACACGTTATCTCAATCATCGATTATCAACCCATTTTAATTCAGTTACGTCTTCCATAACACAATCGTACTGAAATAAACTAAAAATAATTAGTGATAAGACAAGAAACAAAATTTAGAACTATTTCTTTGCGTAGAAAAAAAGGGTAATCTATAAATATAAATGTCTAAATATAGCCCCGAAAAGTTGTCCATTTCAAAATGTGTGCTACCATAGAACAGCGTTGCAAGCAACCCTGTTCAAGCATCTCAAAATGCAGTGTTTTACATGCTGGTTCCCAATGAATTTCTGCGTTAAGCAAAGAAGCAAGTACCAGTAGAGCAGCGAAATGGATATAACATCATTTTCCCGCAATAACGGAGAATCATCGCCAACAACAATAGTTCCTCTCCCCGATTCATATTATTTTTTTACTATTGGTGATATTTCTGCGCATAAACATTTATTTTGCTTTACTATAAATATACTTAAAAGAACTAAAAAATTTATTTTCTTACAAAATAATCCATGACATCAACTTCTTGAAATGTTTCACACCAAAAGCCAAATATGAAATAAAAGTACATAATCATGAAAAGGCTTTCTGCAAAGAACTTTTGCATATTTATATTTTTCTTACATAAAATTGTGTAATAAGACAAATATCGATATAATTTTATATTACCTTAAGTTTATTGTTTTTTTTTGTTGTTGTTTTTTCATTTTGGAGACCATCTTAGATTTATGAGATATCAGTAAGTATGCCAATTTATGAAAGTTTAGAGAGTTTATTGCAAAATACAAAAATGCATTAAGCCCATGAGTATACAATATTTACGATAACATATATAACTTCCGTCAATAGAATACAATTACGATTAGAGAGTTTATTGCAAAATACAAAAATGCATTAAGCCCATGAGTATACAATATCTACGATAACATATATATTTTCCGTCAACATAATACAACTACTCATTTACAAAGAAACACTTTGCATACATATACATACCCTTACATATATACATGCATATGCAGTAATAAGACATAATGTTTTTCAATTTCAATAAAAAAAACATGAAAAAGTCATTTTATGTTAGAATTCTTATATAATATCTTGCCAGAAAATAAATAATAATGAGAAAAAATAATGGATTTTATGTTACTCCTTTAGATATTATATATAACGTCACTTATAGGGGCCATCTAAAATCAAAGCGCTGATAGCGCTGATAGATCAGAGTTTTTGATATAATGATGTCGCATTTTTGTTTGTTTATGAAAGTAAATTCAGTAAACGAGGATCAAATTTTCAAGCGACGCCAATATATCATATGTTATAAATCCTCTTTAACTTTGCTTGAACAGGTTCATTACAAAAAAGATGAACATATCATTTGTCTCAATGGATTTCTAACAATAAGCATATCGTCAACTTACTCTCCCCATTTCTCTTGCCCACAGTTTACAAGAGTATATGAAGATGTGGAAGAAGGAAATCTAAAATAACAAACTCTCTCTATTTAATTTATGTATATTTTTCAGTTCATTTTATATACACATGTACTCAATATAGGTAAATTAATGATATTCAATATAGCAATAATATATGTAACACTTATATTGCAAAAATAATTTTAAAAATAATTTTAAAAATGTGAAAAATGTTCTCACATCCCTTTCAAGCCTTACTATTTTACTAACTGCACTAATATTATACAGAAGAAATTCTATCTATATATTGTTGCTTGTCGCTGGAAGTTCCAGCCAGTCATATTTAAAAATATCTCCGAATGATGTGCGATTTTTTTCGCTCGCGTACTTTCTTTTTTCATTACAGTTTATTTAACACGTTATCTCAATCATCGATTATCAACCCATTTTAATTCAGTTACGTCTTCCATAACACAATCGTACTGAAATAAACTAAAAATAATTAGTGATAAGACAAGAAACAAAATTTAGAACTATTTCTTTGCGTAGAAAAAAAGGGTAATCTATAAATATAAATGTCTAAATATAGCCCCGAATAGTTGTCCATTTCAAAATGTGTGCTACCATAGAACAGCGTTGCAAGCAACCCTGTTCAAGCATCTCAAAATGCAGTGTTTTACATGCTGGTTCCCAATGAATTTCTGCGTTAAGCAAAGAAGCAAGTACCAGTAGAGCAGCGAAATGGATATAACATCATTTTCCCGCAATAACGGAGAATCATCGCCAACAACAATAGTTCCTCTCCCCGATTCATATTATTTTTTTACTATTGGTGATATTTCTGCGCATAAACATTTATTTTGCTTTACTATAAATATACGCAGCGTTTGTAGCCTCCATTAATTATATTTAGTTTTATTAACAATATAATATAACATGACTGTTATAAAAATGTTTATTTTCTTACAAAATAATCCATGACATCAACTTCTTGAAATGTTTCACACCAAAAGCCAAATATGAAATAAAAGTACATAATCATGAAAAGGCTTTCTGCAAAGAACTTTTGCATATTTATATTTTTCTTACATAAAATTGTGTAATAAGACAAATATCGATATAATTTTATATTACCTTAAGTTTATTGTTTTTTTTGTTGTTGTTTTTTCATTTTGGAGACCATCTTAGATTTATGAGATATCAGTAAGTATGCCAATTTATGAAAGTTTAGAGAGTTTATTGCAAAATACAAAAATGCATTAAGCCCATGAGTATACAATATTTACGATAACATATATAACTTCCGTCAATAAAATACAATTACGATTAGAGAGTTTATTGCAAAATACAAAATGCATTAAGCCCATAAGTATACAATATCTACGATAACATATATATTTTCCGTCAACAGAATACAACTACTCATTTACAAAGAAACACTTTGCATACATATACATACCCTTACATATATACATGCATATGCAGTAATAAGACATAATGTTTTTCAATTTCAATAAAAAAACATGAAAAAAGTCATTTTATGTTAGAATTCTTATATAATATCTTGCCAGAAAATAAATAATAATGAGAAAAAATAATGGATTTTATGTTACTCCTTTAGATATTATATATAACGTCACTTATAGGGGCCATCTAAAATCAAAGCGCTGATAGCGCTGATAGATCAGAGTTTTTGATATAATGATGTCGCATTTTTGTTTGTTTATGAAAGTAAATTCAGTAAACGAGGATCAAATTTTCAAGCGACGCCAATATATCCTATGTTAGAAATCCGCTTTAACTTTGCTTGAACAGGTTCATTACAAAAAAGATGAACATATCATTTGTCTCAATGGATTTCTAACAATAAGCATATCGTCAACTTACTCTCCCCATTACAAGAGTATATGAAGATGTGGAAGAAGGAAATCTAAAATAACAAACTCCCTCTATTTAATTTATGTATATTTTTCAGTTCATTTTATATACACATGTACTCAATATAGGTAAATTAATGATATTCAATATAGCAATAATATATGTAACACTTATATTGCAAAAATAATTTTAAAAATAATTTTAAAAATGTGAAAAATGTTCTCACACCCCTTTTAAGCCTTACTATTTTACTAACTGCACTAATAATATACAGAAGAAATTCTATCTATATATTGTTGCTTGTCGCTGGAAATTCCAGCCAGTCATATTTAAAAATATCTCCGAATGATGTGCGATTTTTTTCGCTCGCGTACTTTCTTTTTTCATTACAGTTTATTTAACACGTTATCTCAATCATCGATTATCAACCCATTTTAATTCAGTTACGTCTTCCATAACACAATCGTACTGAAATAAACTAAAAATAATTAGTGATAAGACAAGAAACAAAATTTAGAACTATTTCTTTGCGTAGAAAAAAAAACGGTAATCTATAAATATAAATGTCTAAATATAGCCCCGAATAGTTGTCCATTTCAAAATGTGTGCTACCATAGAACAGCGTTGCAAGCAACCCTGTTCAAGCATCTCAAAATGCAGTGTTTTACATGCTGGTTCCCAATGAATTTCTGCGTTAAGCAAAGAAGCAAGTACCAGTAGAGCAGCGAAATGGATATAACATCATTTTCCCGCAATAACGGAGAATCATCGCCAACAACAATAGTTCCTCTCCCCGATTCATATTATTTTTTTACTATTGGTGATATTTCTGCGTATAAACATTTATTTTGCTTTACTATAAATATACGCAGCGTTTGTAGCCTCCATTAAATATATTTAGTTTTATTAACAATATAATATAACATGACTGTTATAAAAATGTTTATTTTATTACAAAATAATCCATGACATCAACTTCTTGAAATGTTTCACACCAAAAGCCAAATATGAAATAAAAGTACATAATCATGAAAAGGCTTTCTGCAAAGAACTTTTGCATATTTATATTTTTCTTACATAAAATTGTGTAATAAGACAAATATCGATATAATTTTATATTACCTTAAGTTTATTGTTTTTTTGTTGTTGTTTTTTCATTTTGGAGACCATCTTAGATTTATGAAATATCAGTAAGTATGCCAATTTATGAAAGTTGTTTCACAAACTACAAATCCTATCAAACAATTTGATATACAACACTGCTTATTTAAAAAACTGTCCCACATACCCCCTTTTTATCACTTTAATCGCTACTAATAACTCATACCATTATGTATTTGTCAAGGTATTCAATAAATAGGTTCAGATTTATTTAAAAATGCTTTTAAAATGTTGATTTTCGATTAAAAAAATGTTTCTCTTGAAATAAATTCCTATAAATAATTTTAATAAAGTTAACAATTTTAGCTCAGAATGTTATTTTTCTCAAATTTTGACTTTGACCTTGAATATTGCCTAGACCTTAATGCAAGAACCACTTTTATTATGATACATTACTTTTACCTTCTTATATTTTCTAGCGTTTAGAATGTGAAATGTGATAATTTTTACATAAGTTAGTTTTGGATTTCCTTTATAAACAATGGAAACCTATTTTTTTGTCCTTCAGTAATTATTTCTAAAAAAATATTCTCCAAAATATTTTTGCTTCATTTATCATGATTCGCATAAATCACGTAAATTACGATTTGAGCAAAATAGACATGACAAAATTAAATTACCATGATACATGTAGGAAAGGAAATGTCAGTGTTGTAATACAAATGAAAGAAGAAAAAAATACCATGTTATCAAATGCAATCTTATGATTCATTCAGAAATAACGTTATCAAAGTATTTTAAATACGCAGACCGAGCATGTTTGAAATTATTGATCTTTAAAAAAAATAAAAATAAATAAAATCAAATAAAGTAAAATAGGGAAATACTGAAATTTATAAAAGGCACTACGTGATAGAAAAAAGACGTTTATGTCGATAAAGGGGACAATAGATGTCTAAAATCTGATTTCGTGAATAAGATTTTATTGTTTCGTATATACTGATATATTCTAATACATGTCGCTGTTACAGGAATTAAGTATAATAGTGACTGTTGAATTTTTAAAAATATCCTAAATTCTGCAGCATCCACTCTCTAAATGCGGGAGAAGGAGGTCGTGGGTTCGATCCCCGTCCGCGATAAACCAAAGTGGTAAAATCATTACTGGTTAAGCTCCCTTGCTTGGCGCTCAGCATAATAGGGTAATCAGACCGGGTGATGTAATCTGCCATATGTCTGTGGCGTGCTACTGCAGTGTGGCAGCACTATATGTCTTAACGTATAAACCCCTAAAATCCATATTCCATATCTTGCCACTGGATGGAAATAGTTTTATAAAACTTTGTCACTTTGAAGACATCCAAAAATAAAAAAAATGTTTCACCGAGAGTTTTTCCATGTTTTATTAGATGTAGGGGAGATAATCTGTATTTAAGATAACATTGAAGTCTATGGGAAGTATACAATTTCTGTGAATATGAAAAACTAAATTTGAATTTCGAGGAAAACTCACGGTATAAAGATACATAATATGATTCTGATCCAAATTTCATGTACACATCTAAACTTTACCGTAGGAAAATGGAGAAAATTACTTTTTTGTAGTTTTCAGAGGAGAAAACTCATGACAACAAAATTATAAATGGGAGGTAATAAAAGAATTTCTGTCATGTCCTAACATTTCAATTTGCCTTTAAGATTTCCATGGATTGACATTTTAAAAGCTTATATTGTGAAGTTATATGCATGGCTTTTATGGTTATTATGGGGCATATACCTCAACCGGAATTGAATTGCAGGGCATAAACTTTAAGTAGACATAGTCTCTAAATGACTGAAATACTGTCGGTGGGACGTTAAATCCAACAAACAAACAAACTCTCTATATGACATTTGGAAATATCTTTATACACATCGGATTTTCGATTTTGAATTTTATCTCCATTTATGTTTCAATTGTTTATTTATATGTATAATGTTTCACGAGATACTTATTATTTCTATCGAAGGTACAAGGTACAAATTTAAATGGCTCGATCAGGATTCCTTACCCATGACTACAGTTCCCAGTGTCAGGATAATGTGCCTGGATCTGGTATCATGTCACATGTCTGCAACGTGATACTGCAGTGTAGCAGCACTATTGGTTTGAGTCTCTACATAGTTGGTGGAACGTTAAACCCAGCATAAAAATACCACTGCTTATGCTGAAATCAGCAGTTCATATACATTTAATAATACAAACATCAACAATATAAAAACAACAAAAATTCACATTGCAAAATCAAACAACACCCCCCCCCCCCCAAAAAAAAAAGAAAAAAAACAACAACAAAAAACGACACAACAACCGCTATCAAATACCGCAAAAAAAAATATAATCTTCACAGTTAATATATATTAAGTTTACATGAAACCTGACTTTTTGAATTTCACTGTTTAGTGGTAGTTTAAGATTTTGTACACACATTGCTAAACCCAAACATCTTTTGAATAACATATTTATTTCGTTGGATCCTGTGATTAAATTTTTATTACTTCAAAATAGGGACAGGTGTAATAATAAATATTTTAAAAATGACGTTATATTTCATGGAGTGTATTTATTTGTTTGTTTCTTTTTTTAAAAAAAATGAGCGCATTGTTGTGTATAGGTTATTTCATAATTGCCTTTAACTAGACGATATAGTCGGAGCCCATGAGCTTGTTTTCGGTGCATGCGTAAATTTGTAAAACGCACAAGGTAAACTATACACACTAGACATACGATGACACAGCGCGTCATTTACCACGGTTTATAAAAAGAAATAAACGCTGTTTAAATTGTCGTATTTTTTTTATTTTCTATACAGATCGCGATACAATTGTTCCGTCTCTATATCTCGCGTCAATGCACTGGAGTCCGTTTCTCTAAACTTTGTACACAGTTAATCTTCGTAAATACAGGGATGTTAAATAATATTTTTCTTAAAAAAACTAGTGTTCTAATATAATTCAATAAAATGGGTCGACTTCCTTTGTGTTTTATTATTGCTGACACTATTTAGAACATCAGGGTTTTGACTAAGTTAAAATCTAATCGTACGAAGTTAAGTGAAACGGGCACCAGTCCTGAATAGTCTTGAAATACCTCTCGTGAATTATAACTTGACGTCTTTTTTGTCAATTCGTATGGAAGAACGTATGGAATGAATTGTCTTTTCGGGTTGTTATATTGCAAACAGAACCGGATAAAAAAAGTACTGACACGGAAGTTTTGTGACAAAGTCTATAGGATCTTTCCGATACTGACTTTTAAAGCATTTACAAAATAAACTCTAGCTCCTAAATTAGACGTTTTCATCTTTCTGAAACGAACTAACTTAAATTACCGTTGTTCAAAGTAAAGTTTCGCGTCGCCATTATTGTTTAAATTTCTTAATTTAAAAAATTCAGGAAAATCAAGTACAATTCATTTCATTCATTCAATTCTGTTAATATAACAAATATAGCACATAAGCACATAGTTGATATGAAGCACCAGTCAGTATCCTGTATGAAAGGTGGATGTTAACAATATCAAAATGTATGCATTCTTCCAATTATTGCATAATAAAACCCTACAGAATTTGTTTCTAAATTAAGTCTCCCAAACGAAGTTTGGAGACCTCGTTTTTACTCCGTTTCTTCTTCTTTCTCGGACCGGCAACTTTGTACGTGCCGCTCGACTTATCTTTACAATACTTCACACACTTATAGTCTACATGCGTAGTGGTGCCCCCCCCCCCCCCCCCCATCCCTGCTTTTTTAAAATGTGGGGTCCCTGGGGATCAGGCCCCACCACCTTAAAGATGGATTTTTGCCTAAAAAAAATGTATTTTGATTAGATATTTTGAAATTTTCCATCCCTGAATCATATATATTTTGTTCATCAAAATAAGAAGAATTGAATAGTACTACTCTGTTGTCTCCCGAGGTCACCCAGGGGTTGGGCTCCACCCCTTCAATTTTGCTTATGACCTTATATCTAAAAAACGGTTCAGATCCCAGCCCCTAAAACATATATATTCTTGTTTCTCATGATGGGTTGGATTGAATGGTACTTCTTTTGTGTACACGTGGGTCACCAAGGGGTCAGGCCCCACCCCTAAATTTTACTTATGACCTTATATCTCAAAAACTGCTCAGATCTTCTCCTATAAACCATATATATTCTTGTTCCTCATGATGAGACAGATTGAATGGTACTTCTTAAGAGTCCCCGGTGGGTCATAAAGGGATATGGCCCCACTCCGTCAGTTTTACTTCTGACCTTTTATTTAGAAAAACATTGTGATCCCCATCCATGAACCATATATATTACTGTTTCTCATGATCAGATGGGTTGAATGGTAGTTCTTTGATGTTCACATGGATCACCGAGGGGTTAGGACCAACCCCTAAATTTTTTACTCATGACCTCATTTCTCTAAAAAACATTCAGATCCTCAACAAACATACTAGGTGTATGATTGTCTAAGGAGAAACTTCATTTGGAGACTAAATAACAGTTCACTGTTACAATTGTTACTTGCTTTTATAGAAGTAAACTAGAATATTCGAGAAAAAAGGGGGGACAAAAAAGAAAGACAGTAAAGTAACACACGATATAAATAAACGTCACATAACAAATTAAAACAACAAAGCTATACAAGTATCATTTGTAACGACTTTGAATATGTCGCAGCCATGGATCGAATTAGTTTGTTAGGTAATCTTGGAGGAAAGCGCGAACCTATGACCGAAACAGTGTGAACACATGGTGGGCCTAGTAAGATAAAAAACAAAAGTAAACGGACACACAATAAGGGACAATGTTGTTTCTAAACTGTACCGGAAGTTCCTTTAATTTCCTGTAAATTGAGATCGGCCGACAAGTATAGAAAAGAACACATATGTCCATTTTGCAAGAGAAACAATTATATCTGATTAACATAGAAATTGTCCTATACTGATGCAGTTTGATTTTTTATATATTAGTTCAACAATAAAATAATGAAACTTATATGTACTTTCAGTATGTTACAGAAGGAACACTTTTGAAGATTTAGTATAATTATAAACATTGTTTAAGACACATTGTGAGCCATAAGTATTAAAAAAGGAATGAAAAATGAAAGTTATAAAAATGTGTCTCTTCTCCCCAGTCCTGTAAAATACATCGAATTGTGTCGCCAAGATTTGGTATTTTCACATTTATTATAAAAAGATATATATTGTACTTTTAACCCTTTGTGTGTTAAATCTGACAATTCAAAATAATAATAATAATAAACTACAGTTATACCAGTTATAAAAATCAGTAAATATTTACCATTGTTTGTCTAATATTATAATATACACTATTGAAACTATTTCTTCCCATATATTCTTGTATTTCTTATATGTCACTTGTATTCCAAAAGAAGTAAAAAGGTAGTAGTAGTAAGTCCTTAAACTTACGTGGATTTTTTTTTTGAAACGCTAATGTTTATATGTCTGTAGGTTGTTTGCAGGTGCCTCCATTCCACCACTTGTGGATATCAGAAATCCAATTGTATTGCTGGTTACTGTTAAGATATTCACAGAGACGGCAGTATGCGTTCTCAATTAATCCCTTGGGATTAATAACCGTGAACTTGTCTTTTCTTCGAAGAATGTCTGTATACGCTGTTTCATTTCTTCCTAAAGCATTGAGATATGTTGCCAGTCCTTCTGGAGAGTCAAAATCTGATGAATCAATGTAGGTGCCTTGCGGTAAGATGGTTGAATAGTCTAATGTTCCGCGGACAACACAAATGATGTCTTTACTGAACCATTTATAAACCTTTTCAGTGACATAGTCTTTACATAGAGAATTTTCAAATGACAAGTAAAACTTATATTTCTCCTCTACAAAATCAACGCAATTACTTGTTTTTTGGCAGAATGTCTTATTCCCACACTTTCCAAATACATCAATTTCTGTATGTTTCTTCATTGCCTTTACGTATAATTCACGTTTGCTTGCTGTATTGCAATGGCTTACCAACCAAGTGGCCACTTTCTCCTTTCTTGCAAAGATTTCAGAATAGTTCTTATTACTTTTAGATTGCGATTTGGATTGTAAATAAGTGTAGGATATATTAAATAAATGATTCAAAGATCGGGCTGTACTCCGATTACTCGTATTCGGAATAACTATCCCATAAGGCATAGGAAAATTGGAGTCAAGACGGTATGTCATGGTTAAATTGAAGAAGTCGCGGAAGATAGTTCTTTTCAGGTTCGTGTACCTCAAATATTGAGGTGTTTCAACAGATTGGAATATAAACACTTGGTCGGGATCCCGGCGAGTTGGGATATTGTTAACTATATGACCGCCTTGGAAAATGACGGCGTCGGCATCTACTGAACGTATATTTTTATTCTTATACAGTTGAGTCAGTTGACAATTATTATACACACATCTAGTCATGTTTACAACACGAATGTGGGATTTCAGACCGCCATGAAAGGGGTGATACTGCACTATCTTGAAAAACATTTTAGACAAAGCTGTCTTTGGCGTCGTACTTTCATTTTCGCCTGTTGTATCTTTTTTAATGCCCAGATGAGATATCCTCGCAGCTCTGACAAGTAAGGTATTTGGTATATGTATCTCGAAGTAAAGCGACACTAATATGATCGTGGCTCCAGCTATGATCAGTATGGCAGCACAAGTGGAAAATATTTGTCTAGTCGAGAGCATCGTTCTGTAAATACATAAAGAATTGCCAGTTTATACCCGCTGTCATATAAAGACAATACGAAATGTACTTTGTTAAGCCATGTTTTTTTGTTTTTTTTGTTTTTTTATGGGACAGTAGTTTTCCCTTTGAAAAGGAAGAACATTTTGATTTGTGTGGTTCAAACTACAGCCCTCGGATACGGAGTAATCATACACTTCGAGTACAGAATGCAGTTAAACCTTAATCTGATTGAAGAACAACTCCTCAATGACGCAATGATATGAAGATCTGAAGAAAACCCATTGACGTTCTCATTCGCTATTTGTATTTCAACCAATAAGATAACACGTTTCATATGTGATTTCATATGTGAGTTTGTTCTGCCATGTTTACATGCACGATGTTTACATGATTCCAGTCGTCGTAAGAAAGGAATACGCGATAGTTTCTATAAAACTTGGCTAAAAATAGAAACTGAAAACACCTTCAAGATCATGAAAGCTGCGATCTCATTGGCTGGCGAAAGTTATCGTGAATGAGAAGGTTAATGAGTCTTCTTCAGATCCTAAAAGCATAGCGTCATTTAGGAGGTGAACGTTAGTCAGATTACAGTTTAACCCGTCCCCCTCTGCTTCATGAAATTCACATTTTTAAGGAAATCGATTCCCAAGTGCTTTCAATTCCCATCTTGTTCAGCTACTTGCTTTAGTTAATCCCCACTCTTTTTACGGTACAAGCTATAATAATCAGTGGATCTTAAAGAAAGCACGTATAATTACCAAGAGATATGAAGATGGCACTAAGAAGTTTAATATGGTACGTGCTTAAAATTGAAATTGGGTCAAAAGTTACACACCCTGATTTTTTATAAAGTTTAAAATCCAGGAAATACGGACCGGATACACTATGCATGAAAGATGTCTTACAATAGAAAAGTAGTAAAGCACATAAAGATGAACTTAGAGCAGCTCGTTAACAGATGGTAATTAACTGAGAGTTTGATTTTCAACTGTATGTGTGTATTACTTCTATCAATACTCATCTACAGACGTATGGTCACCAAATGCAACCGTTCGTGATGGTTGTTTCTCGGTTACCGTCAGTACCGTTACGAACGGTATTGAACCTATATTTAGAATTATATAACCTATATTTAGAACATCTATTTCTGTTTGCTGTCACATGACTGTTCAAATTCACTCTCCGCGCATGCGCTCACTTCACAGGCTGAAGTCAAGAATTCGCGACCTGGAACTGGTGAAGACAAGCCACGTGATAATGCAAGTACCTGCATCAGGGATATTTAAACCGATTTTCCCGAAGTAGTGTTTATGAAAAAGCAATGCAATGTGTCCTATACTTGCCGAGTTTATTTAAAACAAACACCTAACAAACATTAACAAGGGAGAGTTCTGATTTCTACTAATATTATTATTATTATTATTATCATCATAAAATAGATGATTTTTGTCACAGTTGAGTGTCATTTGTGGACAGATGCTTTAACGGATTCTACCACGGTAAATGTTTCTTGGTAGAGGTATTTATTAACCGTGTGACAGCCATTAGTTTTATTGATTTATCAGAATTTGTTGACCATTAAACGCCTGCTTTTTTTAAGTCACGTGAAGAATTTCCATATTTGGAATTAGAAGTCTTGTTAATGTATATATGTATATACAAGTACCATCAAATACACATGCCAGCCACCTATGTACTAGACCGTCCAT
The DNA here is from genome assembly GCA_021229015.1 of Solen grandis. Lineage (NCBI taxonomy): Eukaryota > Metazoa > Mollusca > Bivalvia > Adapedonta > Solenidae > Solen > Solen grandis. Next base: position 80,211,321 of record CM037777.1, read on the forward strand.
CTTCCATACACTTTTCATGTGATTGAAAAGGTTAGCACTTTTCTCATTTGTAGGGACCCCATCTATAAATCCAAGGATGCCACGAAAAGGCAAAAGGTCACAACCTACTACTGTTTTTGTAGATGTAGCAAGTGTAACAAGGTGACCCCCATACAATCAATAACGACCCCTGGTCATTGTTCTATAGAAAAAAAATGCCCCTTTTCCATAAAATACTGTCTCTCATTAAAAAATAATTACCCCTCCATAACGACGTTGATATCTAGGAATTATTGACCCCTATGTAATCGTCACACACTGAATATCAACTGCTGCAAGTGCTTATTTTCTGATATTTTTGTTGCTGTCGATGCTGTAATACTATTTACGCAAAATGCATTTACAAGAAACTGTGTTTCCTGCTACACCTGGAAATATGACAAAACCTTCAAGCATGACTTGCACTTTATTTGAAAAATCTTGTCTACTTAAATCTAGCAATTCTATTTAGTTCAAATGGCAAATAACTCCTTTAAAACATAAACATTTAAACTCACTCTTTACCAAAATTCAGGCAGAAATGCCATGTTAAGAAAAAGCATGAGTTTTGGCTACTACATAAAGAGGCGACTGTACACACGTTTATTATGTAGTGGCTTAAATAATCATGTTTTCCTTGAGAACAGAAGGTTTTGCCGAAATATTGGTAAAATGTGGATTTAATTGTTTAATGTATTATTTCCAACTGGAAAACCTTCATATTTATTGAAAACACTTTCTGTAAGAGGCCGAGTTTTTGTTCACCATATCAATTGAATGGTGCAATTACTTAATACACACATACTTTGTCCCTACATTGCCCCAGCTACACATTCTTTCGCAGTTGATACAGGGTTTAGTGATTGAACTATATTCATTTTTATATATATACAAAACTAGGAAAACTGGCCTAATAATGTCTCGCTACAAACGCTTCGGCATTTTATTGTCAGTAGAAATGTATTGTTAGACTCTCATATGAAGTCTTTTTCACTACCTAAAGGTAAGTCTTCAAAATAAGTCATTTTGCACTGCATACCGCTAGGTTTTCAAAACAAGAATTATCTTTTGAGACGAGGTTTTCAAGAAACCTTGACAAATATTATTGGTATTTTATTTTTTTCTTCTGTTTTCATAAATACAAAAACTATCAATGCATGTCTAACCTTAAAATAACCCAAATTTAAGTTCAAGTTTTGCAAGATTACCCGTACCTATATGCCTGACCAACAAATTGGTACAAATGGTTACATGTATATATCTTTGGAATATTCATCTTTTAAATCAATCAGCAGTATTGTCTCTTAAAACAGATAAGATCACATCAATAATTAAGCAGTGTGTGTTAAATGATAAAGAAACACATGTTCCTCCATTATGATAACTTGCGTATTTTTTACATTCTTGTAATAAACAATGATACCGTGGTTCTCCAAATTAATGATTACAGAGAAAAAGAACAACATTCAAACAATCAAAATAGGCTCCTTTAATGACAAATTATTAATCATGCAGACCAATCACAGTTTGTTACATGATCAGTAGGTGCGAAAATAATTTCTACATGGTCGTGTTGATATAACGGTTCACCGATGTACCCTAAGGAGGTTTGTCAATAGGGCCGGAGTATGGTTGTCAGGGAGATATAGATAGGTATTGATATCGACTTCGATGAATCGCATAGAAATAATATAGGATATACTATCTAGGGACCAAAGACGGAGCTCGAGGAATCCAAAATCGCATGTTAGAATAAGAAGGGCTAAATCAAAGGACCGGGCTTGTAGCTCGAGCCATCGCCAGTATTCAATGAATCGCCACATTGAGGAATCGCGTGACCACTGTATATACAGAGGGAAATTTTAACAATATGGAATAATTGAACATAAAAGCCTAAACCTTATAATGTATTTTATTCTAATGTTATTCAATGAGCATTGTAATGGTAATTTCAAATAGCAATGAAGAAGTGAATTTACCCCACTAACGATAAATATCAGTTTTAACAAAATGGAGCAGGTCAGATTGAAAAAAGGGTAAAGAATTGTCAAAATACTTTAATTGCAAATACAAATTTTTGACAATTCCTTGCAATCTTGAAAACCTTGACTTTTTTCTCCTCAAAATAAATTTATAAATACTACTAAAAATTTTTAAGTGCCACAGTCAACATATAATGAATGACGGGTACCATTTTTTCCTGATTGTCTAATGGTGTCCCGCATTTTGTTCTATCTACAATAGCAGTAAAATAGATGGAAACTATTTAATGTGCATTTACCTTGTTTAGTAATTTCGATGATTATCCTAAAAGAGCCAATATTCGACGGACACTGACTGTAAATCACATTCCAATAACCGCGTCAACTTAAATAACAGGATAAAACAGGTCAAACCATTTCAATTTACCAGTGACGACCTACCTGCTCATTGCAGTGTTTAGCATTCCAAGGGAAGTTTACACTGATGTTAAAGATTAGAAGAACTAGAATGTCTTTCACGTTTTGCGGGATAAAGATCTGTCTCTGCAAGGTATTGAATTCTCATATATTATAACAGGGCGTAAAAGAAGAGAGACCGGTTAACCGTTAAGAGACCTGTATGGGGCCGGTAGGTAGCCGGTATGTAGTCAGTATGAGATGGTGAGTCAACAATAAGAAACGTTAAGAGTCCGGTATGAGGCCGGTATGAACACGGGTAACACGTCGTCACCGCCCCATGAACAGTTCCATAACGGCCTCGTACCGGCCCACCGGCCTTCTTCCGTCCTCTGACCGTCCTCGTATCGGGTTCTTACCGTGTTCTACCGATTGTACCAACACGGCGACAGTTTTGGACATGTTTAAAACTTTCGTCGAGTCTCGCCGCCCCTAACGGGTCCCAACCTTGTTCACCGATCGCTAAACGCCCCGCCATGTGCCCTCACCGTGTTCAACCGTCCGCACGAAATTTACCACACGGTAGACTTGGTGTCTTCCCAACTGTCCCACTTTTATATAAAACAGTAAAAATCAAGGTGGGACAGTTGGGAATCATGCTTAATTGGATAACAATAGACTGTCATGGATGAGTGACTATAGTCTTTACCTAAATGGATGGAATATTTCAGTGCAATTATTTGTCTTATTGTCTTATATTATTAAGAGCAATTTGCAATAGTATTTATGGTTAGTAATATATTGCATTAGTATTTATAATAAGTTATATGCTATTAGCAAAATTATTTATAATAAGTATTTATAATACTTATTATGTTTTAGGATGTTGTCAGTATTCTCTCTCTCTCTCTCTGAAATGAAGAAAACAAACTCTTTATGTTTTCATATATTTATTATTTTTATTTCATGTGTCATGAACAAATCAAATAAAGACAGGGCTATATTCGGATGTGGTACAATTTATTGTATTTTGTTTTAATTTGAAAACAAGCATTTCATTTAAACAACTGTGACATTCCACCCTACTGATCTGTTCTATACAGAGTTACTCGTCAAACCGAATCAAATGCGATGCACAATCGGCATACTCCATCACAGTGATTTCTTCAGCCATGTACTTGTGTTTCAGGGCAGACAGTCTCTGTTCAAGTTGTCGATTTCCTCCTCTTCTTTTCTCTCACTCCTCCGGCACTGTGCTGAAGAATTTTGATAGCATTGGCAGCTTCAATCCTTTGTATTGTTTCCAAGAACTTGTAAATGTTCGGATGTGACTGTCTCATACTTTTCTTTAGTTTGTTGTGCCAGCCTTCCAAGTTGTTTGTTGTTCTTGGTCCTTCTGTCTCGAAATGGTTCCAGTTGTCCTTGTCTCCCTCAACCCAATGTTCAGTGACATAGTCTGTGAACCTTGAAACATCCACTGGAATCTCTGCATTTTCAGCATCCGTCAGTGCGACAAACCACACATCTTCAACATGTTGTATGGGGACTAGAGGCAGAACTGCAGCTCTTCTTCCTAGTTTCTTAAAGTCCTCATTCTCAGAATACAGTCCAACTAAGCCAAGCTTCTGTATCTTCCGCCAAACACACTGTGTGTAATGAAAAAAACACCCTTTCACATTCACATTTGGAAACACTCTGCGAGCTGCCTGCTTGGTTGCTGCCTCAAAGTCTATCAGGAGTGTGTCTGGTCCCAGTTCCATTCCTATTTCCCTGCATTTCTGTTGAAGATGTTGAAAAAGTCTGCAGTAAATCCTTTCACTTTTTCCAGGCAGAAGGGCAAACACTAACGGATACATGTGTCCATCAATATATCCATGGAGTGTGTAGACCTGGCTGAATATGTCTGGGCACACATAAAATGTTCCGTCTCCATATATGGTTGGGTTCTGTGCCAGATGCTGGAGATTTGTTCTTGTAGCAAAAATCAGCATCCTGTTGTCATTCTCTGCCTCATCAACCAGTAGGAACTGCTCACCAGTGTGCGTTTCAGTCCATTTTCCATCCAAATCTATGTCACTCCTGGACTTTGGTATCCCCGGTCTCAATGCACCTCTTTCCCTGTATAGAGATGACTTGGTGGAGGGGAAGGTTGGTAATCCTTTGCAGACTTGTTCTGCATCTTCGTCCCATTCTCTGTCTCTCAGACTGGATATGACTTCTTCATATATTGACGGAATCGGCGTGGTTTCTTCGCGTGCCCTCTTTCGCATGAGTTGATTTATTTCATGGCGCTTCAGTTCCATGTGTTCGGCTGCATGATTATGGGTATTGGTCACAGAAACTGGAATGTTGTCAGCTGTTGTGATTTTAGCAGAACAGGTTCGGACATGACAGACCCAGTACACCCTTGTTGGTTTTCGGTTTTTGACCTGGTATCTGAATCCATTGTAAACCAGACTATCACCACCACGTTGGTTCTTGACAAACTGCACACTCACTTGTGCATTTGCCATTTTAGCTTATAATTTCAGACGATGTTACTTAGTGAAATTTTACTATCAAATGAAGACATTTACATCAGAATGTAAATATATTGTATCTGATACAGTTCAGTTCATTAATGAGATATCACAGTTTGAAAGTCACAATAAATTGATAACCAAAAATGTTAATTACTTCAAATCAAATTGTTTACCTTAAGTAGTAAACTGCTAGATCAAAGGACTTGTTTGTATTTCTTAATCCAATCACTTAGCAATATATACAGGATAAATGGACTTTAGTTGGACCAATCAATTAACACAATTTAAAGAAAAAAGTAGCAGAGGTGATAATTATCTTAATAAGTTCAAATTATTTTTTATCTTTATCAATTCACATAAGCTTTAAAGCCAGAGATCAAAGGAATGCATGTTTACACTATAAATTACAATTAATTTAGTAACCCTAATTAATGGACCTTAATAAACACATTTTAGAAAGAAATAATACAATATAACTAAAACATGAAATTTTACCTCTTAAAATACAAAATCAAAAAAAAAATCAGAAACAAAATCAGATAATACAACTTCAATTCATTTTAATGTGTTGTAGTTTGAAATAGATTATAATCCCTTATCAAAACACACCCAGCAAGGTGCTAAAAATCTTGAGTGGGACAGTTGGGAAACAAAATATCAAAAAGTGGGACAGTTGGGCATAAACCGTAGACTTACCCGGCGCTATGTGACAGCAACATTACATACAGAGGCGAACGTCCAGGCGCATCATCATTTATACTCATAAATTTAAATCTATATTTAATTTAAATTTACAAATATACATAAACCCGCGTCGGTGAATTTATGGAACGTCGGTTTTTTTCCATAAACTTTTTTAATCAAAGCGCACAATGCGCTGAGAGACGGCGACGGGATTAACATTCTAAACCCAGAGTTTCTGAAATTATTGAAGCAGTCACATGACGACAAAAACTCCATCCGCTGTTGCTACAGAAGTTCTGTTTGTAACATAATAATCCGGAGTAAAGGTCATGAACCTTTCATTCATAAAGAGCTGCATACCTAAGTAGGTCATTCTCTTTCTCTAGTGCTAGCGAATTCTATCTGTTGTTTTGTATATGTAGAAATTGACCAGGTATTTGATTATTTAAGATACTAGAATGTTTGCCTATCTATTTCAAAGTTAAGAAATGCCATGGGAGGAACCTTACTCGCCATCGTGCAAAATATTCTGTGGACTACTTTAGGTCAATTACATACATACGGAGCACTACTTTTTCTTTTTACAGGAGTAGATCTCAATGTACGTAAGATGAGTTGCTGTTCTGGTTAAGAAATGTCACGGATATTTTTTTCACGCTTAAAATTGATGCTTCCAGTGAAAAATAATGGCAAAAGAAAACATGTTAACAAACAGTAACACACTAAAAGCGGTTACGGTTATGATTTAAACGCCTGTGTAACATATTCCACTCGTATTCGTTAGTGCAGAATCGCATTGCATAGATCCGCACTAAGCGCGGAGAGGTACAGTTAAAAATGTTGTGGATAATATGCAAATTAGCAAGGCCTGATTTCGATTTCAGCATAAGACGGCTTATCGCCGTCTAAAAACCACAGTTCTAACATATATTTTTATTATTGATAATGAAAGAGCATTGTTTCCCTATTCTAATTATGTCTTGTTTTTGAAAAACACATTTATATTAGCTGAAATATTGTGCATTTTGTACCTTGAAAATAACACATTTCCGACCGGAAACAGCTGATAAACGATCGGAATCCTTTAAAAATCGATCGATTATTACCTGTCGAGAAAAAACGATCGGTAACAGCTTACCTCCTATCGGAAAATAACGATCGCTTTGTTTCTATCGGAAAATGCCGAACATTTATATCCAGTCGAATAAAATCAAACATAAGACGGGTTTTATTTGGAAATTGTTTGATTTATTTGTAGTTAAAGGAAGAAACTAGTGCTTAAAATAGCACGTTTGTTTACAAAATGCATTAACGGTACATCCGTTGTTTTAGACTAGTATAATATGGTGATCTTCAACGAACCAGATACTGAAATTGTTATTGTGGCATCTTTGTAGCTGTATAAATAATTTTAGTTAATCCAAGTTCTACATACTTTATCAGACGGTCGTCTACAGTACTGACTGAGCTGGACAGGTCACTTACACTTATTCCTCAATGTTTAGGGTAAAACTTATTGGCCATTACAATAACAATAATTGTAATTTAGATATATATATATATATATATATTATTTAAATGAAAAATTGCCATTTTTTGTTCTTTTCACATGATGCAAAAGTAGAGCATAAATGAATTCTATTTTTAATATGGAACCTCCATGGCCAAGACACTTTAACACTCACTCTGCCCCTCACTGCATGGGTTCGAATCCCGGCTGGGTCATTCGGATTTTCATGTAAGGAAGCCTTCCAGCTGGCTTGCAGTAGGTTGGTGGTTCTACCTGGATGCCTCAGTGCATTCGGGGTCTTCTTCCACCTGTAATTAGCTGGACTTCGCTATATGACTGAAATACTGCCGCAGCTTGATGGTAAATTAAAAAATCAATCTATTTAAAATGGTTTGTTAAAAATTAATGTTTTCTGAGGCTTATTTGTTCCAACTGCAGATATTCAATCACGTAACTTCTTTCAGTTGTGGGTTCGATGCCTTGCAGTGTCACTTTCTTCATCTAAGTAAGCCTACCAGCTCGCTTGTGGCAGGTTGGTGGTTCTGCCCGGCTGCCTATGTGTACTCATCCATTTTATTAGCTGGACATGGATCACTATATAACTGGAATACTCACAGTCGCAGTGACAGTAAACTCCAGTCAACACAATAATTAATATAACTTTCGATTTGTTGATACAAATTCCTCAGACTTTGGTTACCAAAAAAGACTGCAATATAATGAAAATAAAATAAGCACCAGAAAATTCTAAGTGTGCCTACAGTTGGTGCATGACTCAAACCAACGACTCCTGCTGTCCTGGAGTTCCAACAATAAATACATTTGTATAACATTAACAGGACAGATATTCCTTTTCATATACTACACTTCTCCCAAACCCACAACTGACGCCACCATGCTACTCTACCGCCTGGCCTAACTGGACAGATTTTCCTACCTACACAAACAACAAAAATCAAAATGAAATAAATGCTTTAAATTTGTAATCAGGTGAGATAAATGCGTAACCAGCAATTTCCTGTACCCTTGCTTACATGCATAGCCAGTGCTCTATGAGTTGAGGAATTGGACCATTTACACAAATCTCTAATAAGGGATACTTATAGACTGTTACATAATCCACAACCAATTTAGAATTACATGTAATCCCTGAATTCACAGGAAAAAGAACAAACTATAATCCAAAGAACAGTAATATACTGAAAAATAGGAAATGTAACAGCCCCACATTGTCACCAATCTAGAAAAATGTGCAAACAGACCAGGCCCTGTGTTCCCAAACATTAAAATGGTACTTAAACTTGTATGATTTTCATACTTATACTCAAACTACGCCCATTAGTTTCGACAGGGATTTAAGTATGTTACTCAAATTAAAGCCAGAGTTTGTACTTTACTTAAGTATTTTCGAGAACACGGGACCAGGACTCGATCTTACTCGAGAGCTCTCACTTACATGGCAAGTTCTCCACCAATGTATCTACATAACCACTTAAACCTTTCAACTTTAAGGCTACAAGTTAAGCTGTTACATTTCATAATGATTGAAGAAAATTTCTTGCAGCTTTAACAATTCACTTGCACTCAGGCACAGATAATTATGCATGTTGTCATTTTTGTTGAAAAACATAACATCCTGGAAATTCTAAAAAAAAATCCTGGCTCACTTGGACTCAAACTAAGAGCCTCTGGTAGACTCTCAGTGCCAGAAATTTATTCAATGAGCTTTTGAGCTATCTTCCATCATTTGTTTCATCCATTTAAACTTAACTTATTTGAACTTAATTCAACCTGATCAAATTGCACATATGCACCCCGACAAAATATTATAAGTATATTCAAGTCAAACACAAACGATAAAGCCATTGGCTGTTATGCATATATATTTTTTATTCATTCAACTGATGTATTATAAAGGTAGTTATCCTAACCAAACTGGGCATACATCATAATTATAATTATAATATTCTAGCCGTTTCTTATTATGCGTAACCAACCTTCATGTGCATGTGTATTACATGTATATACAAGCATTTTGATAATACATATTTTTTTATCTAGAGCCATTATTCATACCTATGGTTAGTTCTAGTTGTTCCATTTTGAAAATATTTAATATCTCTGGTATAACTGAGGTGTAATTCTTCATTTTTTTCTTAAAAATCCTTCTTAAAAATCCAAACCCTTATTTAATAACACATTTTTCAAGTTTTAGGGAAATCATCCTGGTAAAATTTAGATTCATAATAACTGAAAATAATCCTTATAAATCATATAATTACACAGTTGAATCATTTTAGCGGCCACCTGTATTAAGCGGTCAACCTATATACAGTGGTCAGTTTTAATATTATCAAACTAGCATTTTGTTTCGTTTGACCTTCATTTACGCGGCCACCTCTGATAAGTATAGTCTCTTTCTCTTATTCTCTTGAATGACCGCTTAAGACAGGTTTGACAGTATGTTAAGACATAATTTATTGAAATGTTTACATAACCAGCTGAAATGAAACCAGTTCCTTTGGCTGAGTGGTTGGAGCTGTTCCAGCCAATCTGAAACTTAGGTCTGAGATTGTTCATCATCTATTTTAATAAGATCAAATTTGTTTATTTGTTTCACTATCAAAGCAAGAAAGAACTGAAGGCTGGGCTGCTTCTTATTTTTTATTTTTCATTCTGAAATGGTTGGTGTAGCTGTAGCTCAGTTGGTACTGAGCATTTGCCAATTATGTAAAAGGTCTGAGGTCTTGTTGTTTAGACACAAACTCAAACACATGTAGCAAAGTTATTGCTCCAAATCAGGCTGCACATTTTCTGACCCTGTAACATGCGAACTATTTTTTAAAAACCTTCAAGTCCTAACACTGATTAGAACTGTCAGCAAAATGACCAAAGTCATTGCAAATATAAATTCTGTGAACTCATTACAACTGTTTACAGTAACAGTTTTCATATTTTAAGTACAATGTGCATATCCTTTAAGAACTGAAACAAAAGAATAGAAATAAAACTCCATAAATATACCAAACCATTTCAGCATTTAATTATTCTATGCTCCGATGTTGATGATAATTCCTCTGCCTTTGTAATTTATACTCAAATATTTCACTACATTGGATTGTTGAAGCTGTTATTTACAATGAAATTAGTTCCAAATAATTATCCTTTTATTAATTCAGTACAATGTGTTATGAACTCATTATGAAGAGAAAGATTGTTTTCTCTCAATATGACATCATGTGAGTACTCATCATAAGAGAGAGAGAGAGAGAGAGAGAATTTACTCATTATGAGAGAGAGAGAGAGAGAGAAGAGTGTAGGGGGATATACGAACGGAAAGAAAGAGAATTTATTCAATTAAAGAGAGTATTGTCTATGTATTGACTATAAGTCACCCTATTTTAATTATTTAACTTCAGTGAAGCAGAAATGCCATATGGATTGCATTAATTGGTAAATACCTGAACTCATTGAGGAGTAGCAAACATAAAACCTGATCAACCTCCTTTAATAGACTTTTAGACTTATCTGATTTAATACTTGTTGTTCAGATCATTTCCATGTATGATTAAGACTAGTGGTAAGATCAGGAGTTTAAATCTGTAGTGTTGCACAGGTTTATGTTGATATGATGGTTTCTTGAAAATAAATGTGACTGCCAGTATATCTAAGATAACATCATTCAATGACTGCATGCATCAATCAAGTTACTTACTAGATGTGTAAATTCAGGATCTCTTTATATAAAGTTAAAATAACTTAATATTGAACTTAGAAGATTTCACATAACTAAATAAATTAATCAATACAGTTCTAGTTACAATAGCAGTATCTTAAAATACATGCACATACATGATTGTATGTCCCAAAGTAACTTCAAAGTGACTTCACAATTATAATCAAGGTCTATGCAGACAATAGCAGTATTTTGCCATAAGAAAAGTATCAAATTAATACAAAATTCAAATCATGATAATATTAACAGAACTAAGTTTTCTGTAAATATCATGATTTCATTAACATTCATTTGATTGTGTTACACACATAAAAAAGTTAAAATTCACTACCTTTGGATCTGAAGTCATGTATATATACTATAATGATTCAGTAAATTAAGATATTCTGTTGCTTGCTGCAACAAAGATGGATCCAATTCTTGTAACTGTTTGTTTGTTGGGTTTAACGTCCAACCAACAGTATTTCAGTCATTTTGAGACTATGTCTACTTGAGACAGATAAAGTGCTGCTACACTGCAGTATAACACTGTAGACAATAAGAATGTTACCACACTCAGTCACATTACCCTGACACAAGGTTTACCAGTTCTGGAACTATCCTTATATGCTGAGCGCCAAGGAAGAGAGCTATACCAGTACCAATTTTTATGACTTAGGTATGTCGCAGCCAGGAATCAATCCGACAACCTAGCTCCCACTCCCAAGGCAGATGCTCTAACCACTCTGCCACTGGGAACGTTCATTCTTTTGACTATTTATTCTACATTGAATGCAGTCTGAAACAAAAAAGGTCAACAAAAGGTTAAATTAATATAAAATATCTATCCTCCATCATTAAAGAAGTATTCAGTCCAACATTTATCTCTGCCCAGGGTCTCTATATACAGATAGTATATAGATCGAGAGACCCTGCTCTGCCTAATACTTCAACAAGGCAAAGCATTTCTCATGCTTATTGTGTGATTTCAATGTCTAAGAAATGCCTCAATCCATCCAACATTTCCTAGAAAGACACATCTCTGCCCTATGGGTCTTTTCTATGTTTCGCCGATGGGTGCCTGGATAGCGTAGTGGTAACGTGCTTCACTTCTTATCAATGCGTCCCTGGTTCGATTCCTGGTCAGGAACATGAGAGGGTACACTAAGTATACAGTGGTCGCTCGTCCAGGCACGTGAATTTTCCTCACAATTATGACCACATACGCCACTATCAAAGCCATCTCGAGTGATTGATATAAGTTGTGAGAACTTGTTTCGTAATCAATATAAAAGAAATAATGGTTAACGTTTTTCTCCCTTACATAGAACATTCATTTCTGTCAGTCAGAATTCTGTTTAGCCATTGTGCTCATAATGTTATAGGTTTTAAGCTTTCAAGGTGGGTTACATTCTCTACTGACTGATCTTCTGGTTGACTTGCACAAATCTCTCAGTAATAAGGGTTAATTGGGGGACAATCAAAATTCCCTTGGTCAAAATGTGGTAGCGTGTTCCATTTATTGTTTACTCTTCAATAAATACTAACTGAAATGAAAAGAAAATGACTTTGTAACAATGAGTACATTGTTATCATCAAGTCATTTTATTTTATTATCATTTTTTAAATTATTACGTATAATACAACTCAATAAAATTACATTCACATTCTGCACTGTAACAGGGTTGATAATCTTCAAGTTCTATACATACAACATTTAAAAAAAATGTTAGATCAAACTCACTAATAGCTAGCAATTTGCACTCCAGATGAATCTTCCCTTCTCATCTCCAAAGATAAATATTGAGATCGAGTAATAGTAAACAAATGACAAATGTACACTATAAAACCTTATCAGATAGTTAAATTCAGTTTAAAAAAAATAAAATGAAAGAAAAATTCTAAGATGTGAATCAATTGAAAAACAGTGCTTGTATGTAGGATCTACTGATAGACAATAGTAAGTTTTTGAAAAAGTTCAAAGAAGGAATTTCGAAACTTTTAAGAAGTAGTTTAAAATGTTTATATTCTACAAAATAATACTGCAACAAAATGAGTAATTTTGGTCTCTCAATATGCATGTGCGCTAGTATCAGCTGCTTATCTACGTGGTATTTTTGTCTGTTGCAAATTTGTGTAGGTAGTGCTTATCACGCGTCATATTGGCCTGCAGCATGTGGGGTTTACATACATAAAACCCTACGGAGCGAGTAGATGTGTAAACCATTCTGCCTCTGGCAACTGACCCAAACGGTCCTTATCATGACCACCTCCTTCCTTCACCTTTTGTCTACGCATGCGCGGAATATGGCGGCAGTTGTTTCGAACTGTTGATCCACAAGTGTGAAAACTGTTAATTTATTGGATATATGAGGATATATTTTGGTTTATTTGACAGTACTGTAACATGAGTCACAAGGGATGACAACATCTAGGCTGAATTAGCCGAGTTTGTCATTCCCACGTTGGCTTCATAATTCTTGATTTTATTAAGTACTTACCTCACACCTGTGAGGCTTTTCAAAATTCGACCTATTTCGGCATACAAATTCATCTTTAAGGAGTTTGGGTCACATTCTGAGGTCCGAACCATAAAACAGTTAATACTGTAGACGGACCCTTATTAAGCATCTTATAAACAAATAGATGTGTAAACAGGGCTGTTCTCTGGAACACGTGTGCCACTTGCTGAAGCGTTGCGGATAAAAACCCGCATCAGACGGACGGATGGACGGACAGACGACGGAAAAGGGATCCCTATGTGTCACCTGCTGTTAGCAGAGGAGACACAACAAAGTCACAAGAAACTGTGATGGGGGCATTAGATCTGAATACACGATTATCGGATATATACAACACACGCGCAAAGTTTACTCAAAACTTTATTTTAGCATACTCCTTCTAATCATTACCAATTAAGGCTGTTATAAATTTAACTACCATTTCCTTATTATGACTGGTTCTGACACCATTTCACACCTGGGACAGCTTTTTATAAATGCCTTTAAAAGTTATGTACGGCGGGACTGCTTTATCAAAATTCAAACATTCCTAAGTGATCTAGAACTATCTCCGTAATTTACACACACACACACACACACACACACACTCACACACCCATCTATATTTGTAGTTTTCATGGGCACAAATGATTTATTTACAAAACACGGCATATAGATTTATAGAACTTTGTGGCACATACATTTTCTAGGTATTTAAATGCATTTACATAAATACAAATCATAATGATTAGAAAAAAAAGTGACATCTGTAGAAAATATTGTTATAAATTCATATTATTGATTTAGAAAAGAATTGTCCAAAGTCCGAGTGTGTTCGGAACACCTCGTCCAATACCTTGGGGAAAAGAAAACTCGCAATGTGTCAACACGTCAGTCTATTTATAGACTGGTCTTCAAGATGATTGCACACGTAATTTTACTGACCCAGATCATGATCGATTGGAAACTTGCATCTGAGCATGATTTTGATCAGGGTCAATGAAACGCTTGCTTGTGATGTAACCTTCAATATTACGTAACAGTACGTAACTAATACCCGCGACAGATCTTCCCGTACACTATAAATCACGGGTCACGGAAAATATTCTTCCACAATGAGTGACATTTATCATACCAATTTATATATGAATTTGGTAAATCTCGATCAAATTTAAATTCCCGGTCTCCAGGCCGCGTCTTCAAATGCATTATGGACGACGGATATTTTGTGACCCAAATGTATACAATTAATATACCTTTATTTCCCCCACTAATGTAAATTTTAAATAGATACACTTTGAACATGGCAACAAAATATTTACAACATACATGTAAAGAATGCGATAAGAAACAAGATTTTCGTTTGTTCTGAACAAACGATAGTGAATTCTGCTCTGTAACCATATCAAATAGTTTTAGATTTTGAGATATTTAAGGCCGAAGAAATAAATGGTATAACAAAATATTACATTGACCTTTGCGATTTTCCGAAAACAGAATTGACTAGGACAATGCGACAATATACAATATGCTGAACTTTCAGTGAAATTTTCATGCGAATCAGTCAAAAACTAAGGAATGCAGCACCAGACATCTGAATGTAGCTTCGTGGCAGCACACACACACACACAGAGAGAGATATTTCTAACACGCCATATCAAATGACGTCAATCTTTACAAAACCGATAGGAAATGTTGAGGCACACATCCTGTAAAAATATGAGCTTATCTGGAAGCTTCGCATCAATTTAATTCTTTATCAGATCCAAAGCATGGTAATGATTTAAAGCTTTTTTCAGTTCCAAAGTTCGAAACTTGGATCAACCATAGAACCTGGTCTTTCCAAGTCTGGAAAAA
The DNA here is from genome assembly GCA_021229015.1 of Solen grandis. Taxonomy (NCBI): domain Eukaryota; kingdom Metazoa; phylum Mollusca; class Bivalvia; order Adapedonta; family Solenidae; genus Solen; species Solen grandis. The sequence goes on from CM037777.1 coordinate 80,226,506, forward strand.
ACGTATACGGAAGCGCACATCTACGATGTACTGAATGCATTCTGTGAAAATTACATAGAAGAAATGATGGCTGTAGAATGCGAACAATATTTGGTAGCTAATTTTAACCCTGATGTCATATGACGTCACATAAGAACGCAATTTACTGCATTCAAAAGGGACAAAGTCACGTTAATTGCTGTTGAAATTTCATTATATTGGCTCATAGGAAACCTGTTTTAATTTGAAGCTCAAAATGAAGAAGAATGAAAACCAATAACTAAATTTTGTTTGTCTGAACAAACGATAGGGCTTTTATGTTCTGCAAACCATAGCAAACCTTAACAAAATCCTTACATAATCATCTTGCAATACATTATCTGTAAAAATTGAACAAAATCCATCCAGAATTGAAAGCTGTAGAGCACAAAATAATTTGATAGCAGATGCAAATTTTGACGTCAAATGATGTCATATAAAAATGGAAATCAATGTAATCAAAGGAAACTAAAGAGCTTGCCCCTTGTTACAATTTCATGATGCTGGCTCTTCAAGGAACCCTCTTTAAAATAAACCTCAATAATTCTCAAAATTGGTGTACCATAAGGCTGTAAACTACCACCAGTCCTCTTTACATGCAAAAAAAGGTTCTATTCCTACCAAACAGTTTTTTTTACATATATTTTTTCCTGACCTTTAAAGTGAGCATATGGCATTTGGACAAATCACAACAGCACATTATAACTACAATGTAATAGAAAAAAAAACAATGCATGGGACCAAATGCAGAGGCATTTGAAAAAACAGTATTCAGATATTCTTATTTTTCATGTAACTTGCTTATATTAGGTCCTATTTTAAAAAAAAAAAATAAATAGGTACCATTAGAAAGGTCTTCAAATTCCCAACATTTTGATGGCTTTATGTTTGACCTATCTTTGACGGATTTTAAAATATGAATGGTCAAACCTAAACAAAACGGCAAAAACATGCCTATGTCAAATACTTTTTCTCCACCAACAACTTTGAAATAATAACCTGATCATTTAAACATACAAAACATTATAAAAGCAATGCACCAAGCTAAAATTTAAATACAAATAAAATAAACAAGGAATAGTTCTTCAAATTATGTTCATACTCTTATCTACAAAAATCATTTTTGAGATTAAAGCAGCTAGATTTACTTGGGGTAACATAATTTTCCTTTTTTCTGCCATAACTCAACTGATTTAATCCTTATCATCAAAATTTAAATGTCATTTGAAAGATCCTTTAAAGGACTACAAATTACACCCATAATACTTTGATAGAAAATTCATTGTTTTTGAGATATTTAAAGGCAAACGTGAACAATGAAGTTATTTTCTATTTTTATATAAATGAGCAATTTCCAAACGACATAGCCGACAGACGCAAGGCATTGTTTCCCAAGTTAACAGCAGAGAGAAAAGCGGGGAAGAAAGCTTGGATAAGCTATGACACTCTCTATGTTGATGATGGCAAGACAGTGAGAAAAGTCAGTGAGTAGGGGTGTATAAAAGATGAACTTAGCGTGTATGGGTGGAACTGCAACGGGCTGACGTCAGCCAAATTAAACACAGATGAATTCTGCCAAATTTTTGAAAATAATAATATAATATTTCTATTTGAATCATGGACAGGAGAAATGAGTGATGTAAGATATCAGGGTTTGAGTGCTAAATAGTTGTTTATGTAAAAAATAATATATCAAAAGGAGTTTCTGTCATAAAAAATCACGCAGATACAATCATATGGCTGAAATTGGATCACGAGTTCTTTTTACTTGATAAAGATATTTATTTATGTGGGTCATATATATGGGGTGAAAATTCTCCTATGTACAATATTGAAACTATAAATTTGTTTCAATTATTAGAGGATGATATAAGCAGGTTTAATGAGATAGGATGGACTTATGTTTTGGGGGATTTTAACGGCAGAGTGGGCGATAAGCCAGATTATGTTACACATGATCGAAATATTACTGAATTTGACGCCGATTCTTACGTTATAGACAACCCTCTAGCTCGGGCCTCAATGGATAAAAATAGTAACAGCCAGGGGAGTCGGGATACTTGAATTATGTAAACAATGCTCAATGCGTATCGTTAATGGTAGGCTAGGTTTAGACAGTGGGAAAGGCATGTTAACATATATTTCTACACAAGGGGCTTCGGTTATAGACTACCTTTTAGCACGTGAAAATTTATTTCCGTCAATTCATGATTTCAAGGTGCACGAGTTTAGCCCGTTATCCGATCATGCAGCGCTGTCATTTGTCATTCACTATTCACGTGCAAATATATGTAGCGAGAATGTCAATAGTGCGAGGTGTGTTTATAAATGGTCTGACGCACATCGTGAACGTTTCAGGTCTAAATTGATAGGTAAATTACCGGATTTAAATCAAATCACTAGCGATATTGACACTAATGACCGATCAGCTGTAAATTCGTCTATAGAAAAATTTACTAATTTATTAAGAATAGAGACTGATACCTTATTTGCTAAAGAAATACATATAAACCCAACTAGCCAATACAAAAAAAACACAGACTGGTTCGACGAAGAATGTCTTACAGCAAAATTAAATTATTCAGAGGCGCTTAAAATGTTTAACATGAACAAATGTCAAGAAAACAGGATACACTTATGCGAGAAGAAGGCGGCATACAAAAAGCTCATTGTTCGGAAAAGAAACATATTCAAAAGAAATAAAATCAAAGAACTCGAGAATCTTAGACATAAAAAGCCAAAAGATTTCTGGTCATTATTTAAAAAGAGACAATCCTCATATAATGATATCTCGCTTGATGAGTTTTATAATTATTTCCGTGACTTGTCACAACGAGAGCAACAATATGTAAACGAGGAGGCAGAATCGTTCTGTGACTCATTTGATTTTAATGATAACTCATGCTCATTTGAAGAATTGAATACTATCGAGCCTAGCTGTTATCCTGACCAGTGGGCTGAAGGTATAATCGTGCCGATATTTAAAAAGGGAGATAGAAACAACGTTTCAAACTATCGCGCAATTACACTTTTATCGAGCCTAGCCAAATTATTTACGGGAGTTTTGAATAATAGAATTACAAAATGGTGTGATAATAATA
>CM037777.1:80229724-80279724 GCA_021229015.1 Solen grandis
ATTGATTTTTGATTAGGCAGTAAAATCGGCGGCTTAAAAATGCTTGGGTATAAATTCGATAAATTCGTGTATAGACGATATCCGGAACTCATTTAAATGTTTTTTCCCATACAGATACAAACAAGGTATTCATGCAATGTTGCTGAAAAGCATGCAGCACAATAGTTTGTTCGTGTGGTTTGATGTCCCACCAACACTACCTCAGTCATTTGGAGACGATATCTACTTGAGACTGAAACTAAACAATAGTAGTTACATTATTGTTCTTTGTAGATTTACAGTGAAAATGTGTTTCTACCTACATGGAATTCGGCAGAACCACTGTGTTTGTTATTCCGATGTAGGTCTATATTCGCAAGTTATCGGCACCGAACGGAAATTTCATTTTTTCGGATATCACCAAGGTTTTCCGATTCCAAATTCAAATTGTTTTGAAATGCGCATTCTGATTGGACAATTTCGACATCATTTTCTGGTTAATATTTATGTCGTAAAAGTCGACTTGAGACGATCTTTCACGGGATGTTGTCAGATCTTCGTAGCGTAGTAAATAGGGTCGAAAACGTAGAGCTGATTTCATTGAAAGATTGTATTAAATTGATTATCAAATAATGAATAAAATATTTAATTTATTCATAATTAAGACTGCAATAAATATAAAATATATAATCGTCTTTTAAATTTATGCATGGGAATGAATGAGAAGAAGTGAGGAAGAGAAAATTTACAAATTTATGTGTCACAAATGCACACAATTCATGTAATCATTCTTATTTTCAATCTCAGATACACACGCGAGCAATTGCAAGCATATTTGGTAACGTTCAGTTATTTTAGGCTAAAAATCCATCCACTTTATCAACAACAGCAGCAACAATACAAGGAGCCATTCTTAAGAAACTAATGGATTAATATTTTGGATTCATTTTCATTCAACTTTAACAATGATAAAGTTACATGTGCAATTGTTTCACACATCTATTTAGTGCCTTGTGATTATATAGAAAATTCAGAAAATTTCCATCCCGGGCCACGTCTAAATAATACTGCGTCGATAGAAACGGTAGTGAATATGAACATTTTGTGTTTACTACTGCCAAGATCACCATAGTCCCTCATGAATTATTGGCTTTGAAATTACTAAAAATACACAATTTATATATTAGGAACCCTATCTTGACTATTTTTTGGAGGAATTGATATGAAAGTTATCACACAATTATACATCTCTGACTTCTTTTATTGAAAGGCACTGGGATAGCCATTTTTGTAAATAGTGACCTCATCCAGTACTGGAATGATTCGCATGTAGTTATTTTAGCATTTAATATTTACGTGGGTTATGTTTTTTTCCAGTGCTGCAATTAGCACTCTTTTAGTCGGTGATAAGAATTTAACGAATTTGCTGTAAAAGTTTGTTTCGGCAGCCATATATTAATTATAATTATTATTTCAAGATTGTGCATTCATTTTACCTGGTTAGAACTTATGAAGCAGTCAATACCTAGTATTTTTTGTTTTACTGAACTGAAAATTAAGGGGTTTAGGTTATATATACTGTTATTTTACTTGATATTTTTATGGTTAACCAATATATTTTTCTCATTTTTATGTTTGATACAGTGTATATATGATAGTGTCACAGCTTGTTCTGAAATTATAAGTTATTGTAGTGTTTCAATTTTACAAAAAAAAAGAAACAAAGTATTAACAGTAATATGCAGATTTTCTACATAAATGTTTAAATATACATTTCATCAAGTTTTCTCTTAAATTTTCTTTCTTAAATGTCTCCCACTTTATATATCACTAAGGTATAACATAAATCGATTCGTGAAAAAAGATTGGGGAAATTCAATGTTTATAGCAGTTTTTATATGTATACACCAACACAATTTGCGTCAGCATTACAATACAGGACAAAATAGACTGGAAATCTTCTTTTTCTTCTAATTTTGTGGTTAGAAATTTCTTAAATCACAAAGAAATGCTTTATTTAAATGTAACATAAAATGAAAGTCATGCATTAGGGATCCACTACCTTACAATGTAGGATATATGTACTTGCCCTTCGCTTTGATATAAGCCAAGCATCCTACACACAACCTTAGCGTCATCGTGATCAAATCCATCGTCACACACCGTCCCCCACTCTCCGTTATGGTACACCTCCACTCTACCTCTGTAGTAGGTGTTACTTACAAGTCGAATTCTTGTGGCTGTGGCTAAAGCATTCCATGATTAACTATTTAGTATAGCATAGCAAAGAAGTCTTATTTACAAATAACCGAAATGTTAAATGAATCCATAAGTAGGCTAGGGTATTGGTGAGGATAATACTAATGCAGCGTATTATCATGTACTTCTTTATTGATAAGAATGTTTAAATATATATTTATATTCTAAATAAATGTGCAGACATTTGCTTAAATATACTGACGGATAGTTTAACCGATCACATTTTTATCTGTTTTGATCTTGGCTTTTGAGGGTAGCTTTACATCATAGCTTATTGCCGTTGTTATTCGCAGTGACTTTCAATGAAATTTTTCACATATTGTTCACATTTCACATACCCTAAAATGAAACAGAATTTGATTTTTACATTTCTCAAGGTTTTGAGATATACCATATTTAAAATGATTGGTTAAATATTTCCATCAGTATATATTAATTTATGTGATTTGATTCATTTGTATAATGGTCACAGATTCTCATTAAAGAGTACATTAGCAAACATCTGGTGACCATGATTAGCTTTTTAAAATACAGCTCATTTGCTTAATTCCGTAGGTCTGTTTCTGGCTTTATAGAAGTAAAGAGGTCGCATGATAGTTGATGAGATGAGCGCTGTTCTTTTGTATATATTAGGAAGCGTGGGGACTTTAGGCACGTGTGCAGGTACATTCGACAATATTCTAACGCAAAATAAATCCCAGATTTAGTCCTAAGTCACCACATCCTGGTACTATTTTGAAGTAAGTAAACTGACTTCAAGGTTTTATTATAAGGTTTTATATCATCAATTCTTGTATAGGTTTAGAGAAGGTGTTAGGTTTTATCAGACATTGTTCGGAGGTATTGGAAACCAGTGTCCAGGTACTGATGTCAGGATTAGGGGTTAGGTTACTGCCTAAAGTTTCAACATAAACGTCAAGTCTGTTCAGAGAAAGTAGAATTGACTCCTGTTGATTTTGTAAATAGGATTCGGCACACGTTACATGAGTTTTCATTGTATAAAATCATTTTATTTCGAACGTTTCGGTCATGGTACATATGATAAAAAAAATTCAAGATAATGAACTGAGAAACTTAAAAATATACGATTTATGTTAATTGAAATCATTAAACAAGTTTCTAGTGTGTTTAATTGCATAGCTTTATATTTCAGTTAAGATATACAGGAGATATGTAAAATATATTTTAAAACCTTATACAATATTATATAACTGTTTCATATATCTTTGTCCATACAATAAATTCCGAGTCCCAATAAAATGGCCCCTGCTATGTTTGAACTGATCAGGTTATTACTATGATACGGAAATAAGTACTATACACGGTTTTTGTCCTGGAAAAAATGCATTTGATAATCTTACAACCAACGGTTAGAGTATCATTACCTGGAACGGAAGTTGTCTGTTCCACTTGTATAGTATATAATGAGTCTGAAAAACATATTCAAGAAGCTGGTGACTTAAACAATTTTAAATGAATAAATGATTTCGAATTAACGAATCGATATCATATGAAATCATATTTTTTTTATAAATGTCACATTAATGTTGAAGGCGATATCAACCATTTATTTTATTTACTGACTGTCTACGAATCCGAAGGTCGGGCATTCGATTCCAAGGAGCAAAGAAAGAACAAAGCGACAACACAACATTTTATCATGACAAATAATCATTAATTACTTTCAATATGTAACTTTGAGGAAATAAATTACATAAGACAACAGTTAATACATACCATAACAAGCAACACCAGCGTCCTCATCGTGACCACAGTCGTTTATACCCCAGCCATTGAATGTACAGTCTCGGATATCGGATGTATGTTCACAGTCCATATCGTCGATCCATATAGATCCAGATCCTTGTCCATAATACCTACCTCCGTACCCGTATCTATCTCGCATAGACAAACAAAACAGTCATGGAACAGATAGATTGTGTTAACTTTCTTGTCGTATGCTTATTTTATAGTTACTGCATAAATGCACAACTTAATTGCCCTGCTATTATCTAAAAACGAGAAACATTTTTTACATTTATAATTGCTTTTACGATTAGGTTAAAACTAAACATATACAGCAATCTTAAATGTGGGGGATTTTTTTCAACTTAAAATGCATATTTTCTTGGACTATTTTATTAAAAATGACAGGTACATACAAAAAAATATCACTCGATGTTGTATAAGTACATGTAGTTTAATTAGAACAATATATTGGTATTATAATTTTGCTAGGTTATCAATGTATAAATTCACCTTGTAGAAATCCATCTAATATAATTGTTACTAAAACATTAATAGTGTATACACATGTATGCAGTTAAGTATGGAGTAAGGCCATTTAAATGTTGAAGTGTATAGAAATAATATTGAAATCTCGGAAACTGATACATCGCATATCAAATTCTACATGTAACCCATTCCATTAAGCATTCATGGAAATCGTTTATTTGGTCTAACTATATTAATAGATATTTTTTTTGTTTTTGTGGAAGATGTATTTTTATTTCATCGAATGGACTTCGAAAGATGAAATAAGATATAATTATATTTTATACAAACTTTTTTTTTCCTTTATGTTGGAAAGAGTGAAATTATGTTTCTAAAATTTTCACTGTAAATTTATCAAATATATTTTTTGTCTTAGTAATCCATTCAAAAGCATGATGATAATATTATAAATTATCCGTTGTGTGAGAGCGAATTATGATACTTTTTCCCCAGACGTACAGACCTGAATCCGAGCGTTCTGCAAATGGCGTTCGCCTCCGCAGTTGAGAAAGAGTCATCACACACGGTACCCCACTGTGAGTTGTGATAAACCTCAACCCGACCGTAGCTGTAGTTATCTCCACCCACGAGACGAAATTCCGCATTGCCAACTTAAAAATGGAATGATTTTTACAATAAGTTTGGCATTTTAGGTATTTTGTCGACATGAGACAAATATGGATCTGCAATATCATGCCCGCACTAAAACGAATGACAAGATCTCAGAAACTGGGCTTAATCAGCTCTAGAAATATCCTTGTATACTGCACGTTCTTCAATATGATTATGATGATCAATATGATGATGATAGTGATTGGGTAAAATATTTTTAGAAAGTGTAATAAAAGGAAATGTTTGGTGTGTGTAGATAAGGCCAATTCAGTGATGTCTTTATATTTCAATATATCTATAGCAATTTGGTCTAGGAAAATATCATCGAGGTGCTGAACGGGAAGCAACTGTCAGTTTATTGATTTCAAATTAAAAACAAAGTCCCACCACTGTATCCGATAACACTCCTTAAATCACTTTATATTTAGCAAACTAACTGACAATTCTGGCAAGAAGCCGTGGAAACCACTTCCATTCATTCAAAAGCATGCTATTTCTTCGACGTATGTTTAAAGATCTGACCCAAAAGTGCGTTACTTGCGTTGGATTTGCTACTATTCGACGTTGAAAGCAACACTGCAACGCATTTTTGAGTGTGAGTTGGACCCCATTATGTTTATGAACAGTCATACCTTTCTCATACGGTATATAATAGGTAACATAATGTTATTGGCCTTAGTGGCCGGTGGTAATAGTCGCTGACTTCCTATTACGTAGCCCCTCACCGCTGTAGGTTCGAATCCCGATAGGGTCAATCGGATTTCTCATGTGAAAAGCCTTCAAGCTGGCTTGTGTGAGGACGGCGCATCTAAAAGAGTGTCTCGGTAAATTCGGAATCTTTCTCAATCTTTTATACGATAAGCGTCGCTGTATAAGGAGTATACTTGTTGCAGCGACAGTAAACACCTAACAAAACAAGAAAATACAAATGTTTTACTTACTGACTGAACGTGAAGCTGATGGAATATATGTCGTTTGTTCGCTGTATGACTCTGAAAAAATATTGTTAAGTTAGTCAGCATTAAACTTACTCGTAAAACGATATTTTAGTCTTTGTATAACGAGAAAAAATAGCTCTTCAATATGATTATGATGGTCAAGATGATGATGATGATGATAGTAATGGGGTAAACACGTTTTAGAAAGTGGAATAAAACGAACTTTTGGTGTGTATAGATGATGCCAGATTCAGTGATGTCTTTATATTTCAATATATATATCTTAGTTCTAAGAAAATAACATCGATACTTGGAGCAAATACCTGTTTATTGATGTCAAATTAAAAACAAAAAGCCCCACCACTACCACCTTTAATCATTTTACTTTTAGCAAAAAAGCCGCGGGAACTCTTTCCTTCATTTTCTTCGACATATGTTTAAAGATCTGACCCCAAATACGTTGGATTTGCAACTATTCAATTTTGTGAAGCAACAGTGCAACGCACTTTGGGGTTCGTTTCTGACCTCCAAAGTGCATAACGGACTCTGCATGGGGTTTGTGGTTCAATTCTGACCCTAAAGTGCGTTGGAAATCAAAATGTGTTCCCACATACCCTTTTATACGTCAAGTTTTATAAACACTCATACACATTTTTATACGGTGTCTAATATGTAACACATTGTTATGGGCCTTAGTGACCGGGGGTAATAGTCGCTGACTTCCAATTACGTAGCCCCCAACCGCTGTGGGTTCAAACCCCGATCAGGCGAGGAAGCCTCGAGCTAGCTTGTGGTAGGGCAGTGTTTTGTTTTTTTAAAGAGTGTCTCGGAATCTTTCTTAATCCTTATTACCCTGGTCGTCGCTATATAAGGGAAAAACCTGTTGTAGTGACAGTAAACTCCCAATTCAAAACGAAAAAAAAATACAAATGTTTTACTTACTGACTAAACGTGGAACTGATGGTATATACGAGTATGTCGCTTGTTCGCTGTATGACTCTGAAACAAAACTAGTGTGAAGCTAATCAGAATTACAGTTACTTTTATCAAACAGCAATTAATTTTTCATATATCTCTTTAATGTTTGTGTTTATTTGTGGTGACCAAATTAGTACACTTCTTATTGAATGGAAGCTTCACAGTGTAAATAACATGTCGACTACATGTCAAACATATTATTAAGTGGTTGATATTATAACAATTCTAGATATGAAGATAAAACTTCAAACAAATTTTAAGAATTATACAATTTCAAAAAAGGTGGTTGTTTCTTTCAGTCAGCAGGTATACAATAACATAGTTTGGTTTTATGTAAGTGACTATGAAGGTATGGAAACTTTGTTGCTTTTTTCTTTTTTTTTAATCCCGCTTCATAGAAATGGATGCTAAATTGCATGATCAAAGGCTAATTGTATGATCAGAGCTAAATAAAACCTTGCAAAATAATCAGCGGACAAGCGACACGCTGTTACTATTTGAAATTAGCATTTAGATGTTGCTTTCATTTTTAATTTATTCAGTGGGAGACATATACTGTACATCTCAATTAATTTACTATTGAGTTTAAACCATTAACGATTCAATATATTAAATTAATTCACAAGGGCCTGGTTTTTGCCCTCTTTCCCATCTGTATAATTTCTTATACCACTACATACCATAGCAGTCGACACTAACATCTTCACCGTGATAACAATTGGAGCTATACCATCCTCGGAAACTGCATTGGTCGATGTTGCTCTCATATCCATTACAGCGGAGATCATCAATCATGATCGAACCACTTCCTTCACCGAAGTAGGCTTGTGTGTATACAACACCATACCTATAACATACATCAGTAATTTCATTATAGCTTCTGACTAAAGGCATTAATATTAAATACGATATAGTAAATTTTGCAGTATAAAACAAAATTGGATAATAGTGTTTTTGGTGCTTCACAATCCGACCCGTTAAAAAGAGATCTACAAAATGTAAATGAAATAAACTTATGCAATTTAAAACGATGTTATTGCTAATAGCTAATTATCATTATTGAAATCCAGAGTGCTGATATTTTTACGTTATAGGCAGTCTGGTGGTTTTCTGTATATAAAGAAATCGTGCGATTATTGGTGCTCGTAGACATTTGCAAAATGCGTACGAGCTCTCAATTATTTTTGTGTATAGAGCTCGTACGATTCTCTTAGGTAAGGCATATTCTTACAAGGCTTGCACGATTTTTAATCACTCGTAATATCGCACGAGACCTTTAGCGCGTATCGTGCGAGATTCTCGCGACCGTGGTAAAAATCGTACGTGCATCGTACGATCCAACGATATCCGCACGGTGTTCTTGTGACTTAAACACAAGCCTCTTATGACGAAAAACTATGGAAAACCGTAAGAGGGCGTATCTTAGAGTTAAAACCTTCCGAGCCCTCGCACGAGTACCAAAAATGCCCAAGATAATCCCATACTCGTTTTTAATTCAATCTCATTAAAACTATATCCTTACTTACGCTCGTTATGAAGGATCTAATGACATCGCCTTAAAAGTCGACTCAAATTGATCTTTAATTAGCAAATCAAATCGTCGGCTTCAAAATGCTTGGGTATAAATTAGTGAATAGACGATGTCCGAAACTCACTAAAATGTGTTTTGTCCATGCATATACAAACAAGGTGTTCATGCACTGTTACTGAAAGGCATGCGCCACAATAGTTTGTTTGTTGTCCCAACGACACTATAAGTAATTTGGAGACGATATCTACTTGAGACAGATACAACATAATAGTAATTATATTATTTTTTTTCTAGACTTACGGTAAAAATGTGTTTGTACCTACAAGGAACTTGGAAAAAAAAGCACTGTGTTTGTTATTCCGAAGTAAGTCTACATCCGCAATTTAACGGCAGCGAACGGAAATTTCAATTTTGCGGATATCCCAAAGGTATTCCGATTTCTAAATTCAAATTGTTTTTAAACGCGTATTCTGACTGGACACTTTCGGCATAATTTTCTTTTTGATATTCATGTCGTAACGACCTATCACCAGATATTGTCAGTTCTTCGTCCGGAGCGAACAAGGAGAGCTGATTTAAATGAGATGGCATTAAATTGATTGTCAAATAATGAATCAAATATTTAATTGATTTAAAATTAAGACTACAACATATGCCAGATTTAGTAGTTTTTGTAATTTATGCTTGGGTGAGAAATAGAAAATGCACACAATTACGTATGACAAATACACACTATTAATATAATAATTTTTATTTTCAAACTCATACTTTCACCCACGCACATAAGTGGGGGGAAAACACGATCAGTTGCATGTATATTGGGGTAAACGATCATTTATTCTTTAGGCTTCATGCATTATTCTAAAATTACATATACATTTTTATATAGAAAACTACTTTTATGAAAACCACTTTAATTAATCGTATTCTTGAAAACTTTATCGCCCCTATCGGCTTCAAATAAGTATTAATGAGTATAAAAATTTGCAAATGGAGAGGTCTAAATTAAACAACATTATCGTCCATGGGAGAATTTAGAGGGGGCGGAAGCGGCGTACACACCCCCCCCCCCCAAAAAAAAAAACAACAAAAAAAAAACGACCAAGGTAAGTTTTTTATGCGTTTATCTACATATTTTTAAAATTTATATGTGACATTTAAGTCAGTCAATTTGACCAAAATCGAAAGGTCATTTTCAGTTTGTTTCTTACTTAAATTTTCACATTTTCACGTATCAGTTTCATTTTCGCTCGTTTGGCAACTTTCCGCCATTTAACAAAGCAGTAGCAGTCGATACATTGAAAATTGTCCGGTCCGTCGAAACGGAAAAGGCTAGATCCATTCAGTTATACCTGTCTCAGACAGATTTGAGATTTTTTTTTTCGACAATTGCGAAAAAAAGAAAATTATTGTTTTTGCTTTTGCTTTTGTAGCACAAGTAAATTACCTGATTATCATGCGTGCCCATTATAAATCGGATAAATGAGTTTTTAACACATCATTGGTGCCGTCGTTTCTCGTTTTTAGGCAGCGACAGTGTTTATAAAGTGTATAAATGCAAGAAAAGCAAACCTATATATTTTTGAAAAAAGAAAAAGGAGAAAAAAATCAGTGGAATATAAATGAACAGCTTGTTTAAGTTGTGGATAAGTTCTGTTACCTGGGTATTAAAATGTTTTATATTGGCAATATGCCCTATGCAATTAAATCATTGTCTGAACAAGCAATGAGAGGGATGTCGGATTTGTTATATATTTTTCAACATTTAAATTTTGATATACATGTATCAACAAAACTACAGTTATTTGACAGAATTATTACACCTATTCCAACATATTGTTCAGAGGTGTGGGGAGTATATGAAATTGATGAAATTTAACGTATACATATAAAATTTTAAGCGTAAAAACACAGGGAAGATTTTCATTATCTACAATATGTAAAGAATGCGCATTAAAATATATTTTTTAGGATAAGGAAAATCAAGATTCGCTAATGTTTAAAATACTAAATAGTCAAGCGAAAGTAGAAACTTGGTCTTTGAAATTCAGTCGCTTTTTGAAAACTTAGGTTTTGGAAAAATATGGAATAATTATGACGCAGATACTGACTATGTACCTATGGTAAAACAAAGTTTGTACAGAAATGGCATAATGTATACATAATCGTCCAAAACTTGAAACTAACTGTAAATACATAACAGAATTTAGATTTGAAACGTATTTTGAAATAATAAAAAAAAAAAAGATTATCAAAGATGTTGAGTAAATTTCGTTTGTCTAGCCATGAACTAAATATTGAGGTAGGGAAATACGATGGAACAGATAGAGAAATGGATTATGTGCTTGTAACTCATCTATGATAGAGTCTGGATATCATTTCTGTTTGTGTGTCCAAAATATAGATGTATAAGACTCAAATACCTAAAAAAAACTTTCGATAAGTATACGTGAAAACAAAATGATATTAAAAGTATAGTGTTCTGTTTGAAAGAGAGATGCTAGTTGCGGAAACAATTCATTAATGCATTAAAGGACTAAGAATGACATATTGAATGTGGTATAATTTAAGATGATTGTAAAAATGTAAGTATCATGTAACTTTAGATTTCATAAATAAAGTATTATAATGAATATATACATAGTATAAATGTTTTGCCCATATTATGATAACTGATTTACCGTTACTAATATTAAATACATTTAACTTATTAATATACACATGCTCCATGAATTGTATACAAACATGTATAATCTTGTGATTTTATTGTCCATGCATTATCAATTCATTGTAATTATTGATGTATTTGCCAAAGAGAGCTGCACTGTCGACTTTGAAAATAAACTTTTTGAGTTGAGTTGAATTAAACCAGTATTTACTGATTGTTTTGTGTGGAACTATTTAATGCTTTAGTAATTTCTAGTTATATAGTTTAAAAATATTTTAATTGCCATGCATAAAAAAATATAAGGCCGATATAATAACTGTTTTCTCCGTTAAATCAATATACGTGTATGTTTATATATATGGTATTAAACATGCTATATATTTTTAATACAATGTAAGTACAGGTTACTTGCTGGACTTACGCACCCCCCCCCCCCCCCCAAAAAAAAAAATAAATAAATAAATAAAATCCTGGATCCGCGTCTGTCATCAACAGTAGATATAAACATTCTTAAGAAAAAGGTCTCGTGCGGTATTACGAGTGATTAAAAATCGTGCAAGCCTTGTAAGAATATGCCTTACCTAAGAGAATCGTACGAGCTCTATACACAAAACTAATTGAGAGCTCGTTCGCATTTTGCAAATGTCTACGAGCACCAATAATCGCACGATTTCTTAATATACAGAAAACCACCAGACTGCCTATAACGTAAAATAGCAACACTCTGGATTTCAATAATGATAATTAGCTATTATTAGCAATAACATCGTTTTAAATTGATTGAGTTTATTTTATTTCTTTTTTGTTTGTTGGATTAATTTTCATTCAACCTTAATAATGAAAGTGTTGCATGTGTAATTGTATTTCACATCTGTTTAGTGTCATGTGAATTTATAGAAAATTCAGGAAAATGTCAACCCTGATTCACGTCTAAATAACTGCTACGTCCATAGATATGGAAGTGAATATAAACATTTCGTGAATACTGCTGCCAAGATCACCAAAGTCCTACATGAATTATTGTCCTTGAACTTACTGAAATATCATGAACCGTACCTTTTAGAGGAATTGATTTGAAAGTTATTACACACTTATACATCTGTGACTTGTTTTATTGAAAGGCATTGGGATAGCCCCGGGCCAATAGTGACCCCATTCAGTGCTGAAATGATTCGTATGTAGTTATTTTAGCATTTAATGAGTACGTGGGTTATGGTTTTTCAGTGCTGCAAGTAGCACTCTTTAGTCGGAGATGTCAGAGACTTATAAACAGAGATTGGCAGCTTATTAATTTCTTAACTCGTGCGCGGCCAACGAGACTTCAATGTGACCCGGACGAGATTGGAAATCAAATACATGTATTTATGGTAAGTTTTAATGAATATGTAAAGTAAAATAGTGCACGTGGTATTGATGTGGTTATTTTGTTTAGTCAATTATTTGTTCGATTACTTTTGACATAAACAAACGTCAGTAAGGTTGATCGACCACACGGCGAGACGCATGTAAGGGGATCAATCAGTAAGCAATCATTCTACGTGTTTACCTTTGAAGATTTGTGTTACTAACAGCAGCCATACGAAAAAGGAGACCCTAATCGGCAAAGATCATGGGTTAATCCTGCATGTACACGAGATTATCATGTATCTCGACGTTTTCTCATGCCGCGCTTAGTCATATCGGACAAGTTATAAACGGTAACTTATCTTTCTTCCTTCCCCCCCTCTCTCTTTCTAAATTATAATTTAATTAAAAGGGTAGGCTAATCATGCATCCGTCCTCTTCTTTCTCTTATTGAAACTAATCAGTAGATTTACTATAAGTATTTGGAAAGTAATTGTTGTTTTGTAAGATTTATCCAAGCCCCAACCAAATGTGTGGTACCCGTGTGGTGACAGGTGGGCGCTCTCTCGTTAACTCTCGAGACACGCGATAAAGCGCGTTATTTCGGAAAGCTGCTAATCTCTGTTTAGAAGTCTCTGATGATATGAATGCTACGAATTGCTTTCAACATTTGTTTCGGCAGCCATATGATAATTACAATTATTTTTTAAAAGTGTGGATCTATTTTACCTGATAAGAAGTTATGAAGCAGTCAATACCTAATATGAAAATTAGGTTTTCAGGTTATATATTCTGTTATTATATTTGATATTTTTATGGTTAACCAATATAAATTTTGAGTTTTATGTTTGATACAGTATATATATGATTGTGGCACAGCTTTTTCTGAGAAATATGTATAAAAATATGTACTTTATAAGTTATTGTATTAGAAACAAAGTATCAAACTGTGATACGAAGATTTTCTGCATAAATGTTTTAATATACATTTTGTAAAGATTTCTCTTAAATGTTCCCCACTTTATATATCATTTAGGTATAATTCGATTCGTGAGAAAAAATAGAAATTCAATTTTTATAACAGTTTTTATACGTATACCCCCACAAAATTTGCGTAAGCATTACAATACAGGGTAAGATAGATTGGAAATCATTATTTTTACATAACTTTGATTAAAAAATTCTTAAATCACAAAAAAAATGCCTTTTTTAAACGTAAGGAATAAAATAATGAAATTCATGCATTAGAGTTCCACTATCTTAAATTGTGTGATATACTTGCCCATCGCCTCGATATAAGCCAAGCATCCTACACACAACTTTAGCGTCATCGTGATCAAATCCATCGTCACACACCGTCCCCCACTCCCCGTTATGGTACACCTCCACTCTTCCTCTGTAGTAGGTGTCACTTACAAGTCGAACACTTGGGCTGTGAGGAATATATTGCTCTTTAGATAAAGGAACTAGTATATACTCATTAAAAAGAAAATTTGCAGAGTTTTTTTCTTATTATTTGAAGCATTTATTCAAGTTATAATATATATCTTGCATTATTCTTTTTTGCTCATTTTCATATATATATATATATATATATATATATATTTCGCCATGTGTCTGCATAGTAGCCAGTCTTTTTGAAGTCAACAAGGATTTATACTAAACAACAATCATAATTACTATAATGTAATTTTACTATTTGTCCGATTCTATTCAAACTTCTTGTTTTAATCTCTACATTGTCAACCTTTTCACAATATATAGGTAGTTTCTTACCCGAACTCCTACTTACTCCTCCAAACCATTGTGGGTATGTACTCGAATAGCCTGTATATAAATGTGATAGTATTGTGATATATCATGTATTTACTTATTTATTCGTCTCTCATACTAAAAATGATAATCATATAATAGTAATATACATTCGATTTTTATCTAAAATCAATAACACTTAAATGTGCCTCCGCTTTAGTCTTTGTGCAATATCAGTGGGGAGAGGGCAATTGACAAGTTTGATGGCGGTCGATATTTCCCTTGCTTTGATTAAACTGGTAAATATTTGGAGTTAATACCGTGATATAACTGTTAAAAGAGATATCAAAGTGTGTTTTGTTCGAAAGTTTAGGTATTTGTTATTTTATATTCGGTATGGGAAATTCCATTATCACATGTACTTAGTTTTATTTATTTTTATTTGTGCACAATTCATCAATCCATAATAATAAACATAATATCATAATAAAACTTTGTATCACATATTGCTTCTTAAAGGAATAAACAATGTTGATCTTACAATTAATATACAACGGAGCATATTTTAAACAAAATCATCTTGCAAAAGAAAATGAAATTCTTAAAGATCTTTCTATTAGAATTATGTTGTTAAAATTGACAAGATTATATGGAAGTATTACAAGACATATTAATATACATTTTACTTAAAAATGATTCGAGCATAAAAAGCTAAGATGAAATGTAAATAGATTGTTCATTTTTCATCATTTCTTTCAAAGGGTGATCTTTAACTAGTTTCTTGAAAGCAAATTTCGACTTTGCTGCTTTGATATGATCTGGCAACATATTGCAGCCCTTAATAGAGTTATAATAGAACGATGATTTGCTGTCGAATAGAACAGAAAGATCAAGCGCAGTCCTAAAATCCCAAGTCGTGAAGATGTATTGAATAACATCCCGACAAGCAGTAGTGACAGTAATAAATACACTTTAAGTAAATATCTGTTGCAAGTTGTTTACAAATAAAATGTGTTTCAACTAAAGCAGTGCGCCATTTCATGTGAATTATTTGCGAAATTTGATGAAGAAATGAAACAAATTGAGAAACGTCTTAAACCTTTGCTATATTTGGACAAAAAACGTCAAAGTTTGAATGTGATATGAACAAATTATGGATTCTTTTAAATGATGTTAAGTCAGTTGATACTAACTTTTCGCCCATTAGGAAAATAGGATGCGAATGACAAATTTCATGTTGCTAAATCCAAAACGACTTGGAAACAATCATAAAGTAAGCACAAAAACCTTATGGAAATATTAGGAAGATAAGCACAAGATGCTTCAAGGTACGGAGATAATGCGCTGAATGGAGGAAAGCTCCATTTCAAAGAATCAACGCTTCGAGGCGTGAAGGCAAAACCGTGTAGGTGAGTTATAACACTTTTATTATATTGATTGCGCACCAATACAAATTTACAAGCTTTAGTGATTTAAAGAACCTTAGTTGTATATGCCTCATAAATATAAATGGTTAAATGGTTAATGGTCATGACAAGGTACCTTATGAAACATCTAAAATTAAATTTCAACTTAAGTTATACCTCGAAGAAACACAAAAAAAAATCAAACTAAAGATTCCGAGCATCACCCCAGTTGCTAAGAACTAAATCTGATTAGAAGAGACCACAACTATACAGGTGTACTTTATGTAATTCTGGTGATATAGAGGACGATTTTCATTATGTATACTTGACTTGATTATTTGAGTTTACCGTCGCTTCGACAGTATTTCAGTCATATAGCGACGTCCAGCTAATTACTCGTACATGTGGAGGAAGACCCCGAATGCACGGATGCATCCGGGTAGAACCACCGACCTACCGCACGCCAGCTGGAAGGCATCCTCATATGAATATCTGAATGACCCTGCCGGGATTCGAACCCACGCGGTGAGGGGCTGAGCGAGTGTTTAAGTCAGCGACTTTACCTCTCGGCCACGGAGGCCCCTCATTATGTAGTGGTATGCCTTTTATATATATAGACCATTTCAATCCGTAAAAAACGTTAACCTACGTTAATCAACGAACACTTCCAGAATACATAATCTACATGCTGGTGTATAATTCCATATATTATTCAATGGGAAATAAACATACATTTAAGAATTTCCCCGAGTCACTGATTAATTAATTTAAGTCAGCAAATTTTACCGGGCATTACCGATCCTCTGCTGAAATGGTCTATAGAGACATACGGAACCAGTATATTCGAGAAAAAAATCATCATAACAGACTTGCATCAACATTAAAATAGTGTGAATTTAATGTAATTATACGTGGCATAATAATTATTCAAGCATATTACCTATAACTATTTATTACAATACCTTGGAGTCCTGAGGTACAGGTCATAAAAATTATAACCAGACTGGTGAAAATGCAGAACATGTCCATTGTACAGATATCGTGATCAGTATTTAACTACATGCCAGTCGGATATATCTACAATCAGTTACGTATACTTGTTATCGTTTGATATCACTTGCAGATTGCAATAATGACACTGTTATCTTGTACTTGATGATTCAGTTTTGAACAAAACACCGATTAGTTACTATTTGTGAAGATAAAGCAGATAGTAATTTTGTGTCACATGTACATGACAACATTTGTTTGGTACATAAGAGAGAAAACTAACCAAATAAAAGTTACAATATCACCAAACGCTCAAGTACATTATAATTGCTTATCGTCGAGAGTATTATGGAATGAGGTAAATCCAACTTACCTGTACATGCCGCTTATTTGTTTGTTAAATGTTCATATCTTTTAACATAAGAAAAAATAAACAAGATTAATACAATAATGTGGTAATTATAATGTTTAAAGAGAAAGAACAAAATATGTATTATTTGCTGTCTCCGATAAGAAACAATCATCTGATGTGTATTAATACTTGCAGACATGACATTTTCATAATATTAACTTACAGAGTATCCTCGTATTTACAGTATTTAAAGCTTCTAAATTAAGGTACGATTGTGTTATGAAGAAAAAGATGCACAGTTATGAAATGAGGCACAAGATCTATGCCTCTCTTTATCTTAACATATAAGCCCGTCGAGCTATTGATCCTCGGGCTTAACGGTAGTGTGTATAAACCCCCACAAGTGACTTCCTAGCCGCAAAACCAAATAATTTGTGTATGTCTGTTGATATGCTAAATATTTCAAGTGGGCTTGATTCAATGTCTGTTGCATACATTTAAAATTCCAAAATCATGTGAACAGATGTAAATCAACAAATATAGAAGCGTAAGAAAATCCACGATTGTTAGTTCAAACTTATTTATTTTACGTCGATTTGGGAAACAATTCTTACAACTTATACTTATCCCTCTCGACGGTTCCTGGGTAGGACCAGTACTTTGCACCTGGGAAGGCCGTGAAGAATTCTTGCCTCCAACGGGATTCGAACCCACAACCTTCGGATCCGTAATCGAATACGTTACCACTGGACCACGGCGCCCTTATTCACTATTATTTCAGGATTTAGAGTTGTTGTTCAAAACTCACATTCTAAATTGAATACTGATACAATAACTAAAACCATATTCTTGCCAAATATAAACACATTATATACAGTTGCTCAATTCGGCTGAACTATAAATAAATATAAATTGAACATTTCAAGAAATCATGGTGAATCCTCCTGTCAAATCTTAAAAGAGCAACATTTCTGGGGACTTCCGTATAGTGTGGCTCTACATATTTCTCACAAACATAATTTTATGAACGTTTCGAGGAATCGGTACTTTACTACATGCATACAGCTCCCATTATTAATCTTTAATATTTGTCCAATTGCAATTTGTTGTCCGAGGTCATATTGCGTAACGTTATACGAACGCTCTGGAGGGGCGGGGTAAAGCAGTTTCGACATCATTTGTAGCGAAATTATTTTATACCGAATATTAATTTATTTAGGATAGTTGATCCTCAAAGTCTTCATCGGCCTAACGGGTGACATAAATTAATATTGCTGCCATTATTGTTATCTAACCTTGTCATTTTTTTTTCAAAGTGTTGAAGAGTGTGAAACTGATTTCATAGTTTTAGCAAAGCCATTTTTGAAAGATTATCAATTTGATTTAATAATGAAACAAGTTTTATTTGAAAAGTGTTGATAATCAGACAATCATTATTTTGACAAGCCGATAAAGAAGAAAACAGAATTTAATTTGTTTATGACTACGAATATATTAGGGTTATTTTCTACTGTCAGATATTTAAAAGAAAATGGCCGACTTGTTCATAAGTTAGGATCTGTCCTTGCAGTGCTTTGATTTCTGATTGAGGAAGTAAATTATACTGTGGTTTCCTTGAAACGAATTCTTCTTTCCGCCCACAACAATGTCAAGAAGATATATTTAATAGTAAGTTAATGTGTAGTCACTGTTTGACTTAAATATTAATTGAAATATTAAAAGCTTTAGATAAGTAGAAAAATAGTGATGGTATCTTTAATTGAATATTGTGTTTAATATATTAATTTAAAACGAAAGCAAGTTCATTTAATATGGTAAGGCCAGTGATTCAAATGGGGTAGTATTTCATCACTTTAAATTCTCATTACATTTAGCTTATTTTTGAATCACAGATTGCAAACTCCAATACATGTACATGAAAAGTAAATAAAAGATACAATAAAGAGATAATTAAATGCATAAATATATAAGAAATATTGCATATGACACAGTTCTAATTACTAACCTTTATTAAAAAAACATAAATAATTATTAATAAGCAATAATACACTGGTAATGCGATTTTGTCTATAGCCACAAACAGCACTGTCTCCAAATACATGTATTGAACTTACTAAGGGCGAAAGGATGACATATACAAAGTGGGGAAATCCTCACCTCTGGTATTTTTATCTGACGCCCAGTCTACTTTACGAACTTTCGTAGACTGGCCTTTAAAATATATAAATTTGTCTTTGAATCCGAAGGTATTGAAATATTTATAATGGCCTTCCTTGGTGCAAATATATAATCGAGATATGTCTTCACAGTGCTTTGATTTCGATTAAGGAAGTATATTGATAAATTTTTTCCTTGAATCGAGGTGAGTTAACTTTTCGGAAAGCCACTAGACCTACATAAGCCAGATAATACTCATTTACTCTATAACATATACTTGTAAGACGAACTAATCGATTATCATAGAAATACGCTTATGCTCAATTTTGTCTAATGATTTGATTGCTAAAATAATAATCGATAGTCGAAACCACTGCATAAAAATACATACAAATTAATCTAACCTGTTTAGTATTTGATCGTCTTTACACAAGTCAGATCGTGAGTTTTTTAAAGACAGATTACAAGATCAGTGTAGATAGGATTGATAAAATACAAGTATTTATATAAGAGATGAATTATGTAGTTCAAGCTAACCAAATATTCGCTCAGTTCATGGTCTGTAAACTCTTTCTCTTTAAGTCGCACAGTGACCCCATATATATATATATTTTAAATATGTTGAGTAGAATTTGTCCTATGGTATATATGAAATTAAGCATATTTTATGGGACAGATTAAAAAAATGCGAATAACCCTCACAAAATGACATCATAAAGTTCATAAAGTATGTTAAGGACGTATGTTACAATTTGCTACATTTTCTATATAGACAAAGAAGGAAAATTTATATGGAAAAAATGGGGGGCACCGTCCTGCTTGATAAATTATCTGCCCCTGAATGTGATATTTTAGCACCTTTCGGCCCTTAAATCATGATGAATTTCGTTTGAACCCTTGCATGAAAAAAAAACAGCATCGTAGAATAGAAATGGGCCATGAATTATAAGCCCATGTGTGCAAATCTTTTCTTCATTTTTGGATTTCTCATACCATTTCTACAAAATATGGACATATGAAAACTTTTCATGAGAGGAAAAATATGTAGAAATCATCCTTTAGATATTTAGTGAAAACGGCCCATAACTTTTTATGAACGTAAAATTAAAATCTTCTTAGATCAATCTTGCATACACAATTAATTGTTGTTGTTCTATCCAGCTACATGTTTCATTTTCAAACATTAACATGCTGTACAGATCTGCTGCTGCACATTCACATCCTGCAATTTCCTTTGTTGAAATTGTAGCTCAGTAAAATCATTAAAAATATGAATTCACAGGTATATTTGATGTGATCAGTCATTGAGATTTGATAGCATTATTTTTGAATAACGATAATATACATACGGGTATATTTAAGCAGTGTAAATCCTTAAAGCTAATTATTTGTTTCCTGTACTAGCTAGCAAACAGAAAATGATTTTCAGTATGGGTTCCTGTTCTAATAATATGTGTGGAAGTCTCTCTAAATTCAGTGATACATATTTTATTTGATAGTAGTAACCTACTCATTGATTATCAGAATGGATATTACCATGATGGTCTCTTTACATTTACAGGGAATGATAGATCTATTCAATGGATGGTGCGAGTATATTCATAAACTAACTGAATTTCTAATACTCATCGATTTATTCAGTTAAAAGCTTATGTAAAAAATGTATTTTTTTCAGAAAGATTGAGAATGGCTGCGAAAGATGAAGAAAGCCAGTCTTATCTTGTTGCTGTGTCGTTTGACTTTGGAACGACATACAGTGGCTATGCATACTCATTTCGTAATAAACCTGAGGACATTATTACCAACCAAAATTGGGTCGCAGGTTCGGATAAATTGATGTCTCTGAAGACACCAACATGTGTCTTGCTGGACCCGGAACAGAAGTTCGTCGCCTTTGGTTACGAAGCTGAAAACAGATATGGCGACCTTGTAGAAGACGAAGAGCATCATGGGTACTACCTATTCAGAAGATTCAAAATGGCGCTGTATGCAAATGAGGTATAAAATATGATCAAAGGCAAAATGAACATTGTCATTTTAGTAGGTTCAAAATGGCGCTGTATACGAATGAAGTATATAATATGGGGAAAGATGAACGTTGTCATTATCCTCTTTTAAACTCCTTTAAGTAAGTTAAACCATCCTATTGAAATTTAAATCGGAAATGTTTGGAAACCAGAAAATTGTCACTTGAGGGTATATGTTCAAAAATCAAATGATAAAATGCCGGTTATAAATCGATATAAATATCTAATATAAATATGTGTTCAAATCAGTATTTAACGAAATAGATACTGGTTCACTTAATACTAGGTTTTTGGATCATTTTAAATATATGAGTGAGATACATATCTCATTAAGTGTCTTTTATTGATTAACCCCCTGACACTATTGCTTCAATGCATTTTTAAACATACAGGTAAAATTATTCGAAAACATTTCATGTTAAATAACGGGATTGCTGCAAATGTTTAATTACTGCACAATAATTTATTTCATATTTTAGGTTCTGTGACTAGGCCATTCTGAGGATAAATCGAGATAACGATAAAATGAAGATGCTCCTTATTATATTTTTGTCGTTACTTTTTTCCAGAAAATCACCAAGGACACGATGATTGAAGACATTTCTGGGGGAAAATTACCAGCTCTCACTGTATTCACACATGCTATCCGCTATCTGTATGACCATTTTTGGAAATCCCTGGAAGACAAAGCTTCTGGTGTTTTAAAAACTGATGTCCAGTATGTGCTGACAGTCCCGGCAATATGGAATGACAAAGCCAAACAGTTCATGAGAAAGGCTTGTACTGAGGTATGAACCCACAACACAATATCATACATACAAGGGGCAATGGCCTGTCTTTAAAAACTAACAAAACCTTTTATTCTAAAACCATTTATCAGGTTGTATTTTATGTGACACAAACTCGAAAAAAAATCTCGTTAAAGATTAACTTCTATAGAACGGGAATTGGTTGTGTATATAAACAATGAAGGCATTTTAGATTTTTTTCTGACACTACTTGAGGGTCAAAATTTGAAATTATTTGGTCGCAATAATCATCTTAAAGATCACGATATGAGCCCTTTGTAGCATAACTTTCAGGGGACTAGTTCTGCTCGAATTGAGGATCACCAAAAGAAATCCTAAGTGACTTCTACGGTTTTATTTAGGCTGAGTGTACTTCAGTTTACCCTATTGTTTCTTTCTCTTCATACTCTTGCTTTTGAGAGTTCTATTATATCTTTTGTTTTTGATTGCCTCAATATTGTAAATTTTGAAGGTAACCACAGCATTTTACTTTTTCCAAAAATGTTCCTATTCGTTCATTTTATGTATTAAGATGAATCATAAACATAATTAATTTGACAAAAATCACTTAAAGTATGTCTAATACCGTTAACGTAAATTTATTAATTTTTGGATCACATGACTCCAATGACGTCATGGATAGAGCAACCTGACCCTTCTTAATTCCATGCAGATATTATTATAAAATATCTTCACATATACTTTAAGTCTAGTATAATGTTATTTAAAAGCTGCGTCCGTGAATGTAATCGTCAGTTTCAATAAAATCAGTGATATTTGTGATTACGTAAATCAGACTGTGGATGAAAATTCCGAAATAAGCATATATCATCATTTAGAAGTTTTCAGGTGTATGGAAGGTAAAATGATCATAAGTAAATTAAAATTTAACTTTAATAACTTGACATATTGCATTACCTTGGTTGGAAGAGGTACAATAATTGTCATTTCTCTTTTCTTCTCTTCAATCCTGAACATATATGAACTAACGTTAACTTGGAATGCTTAGTTTTTGTTATGTTAATGGTTATTACGAAAAGTAGCACGCTCAATCGAGCAATTAGAAGCAATATAATATTGATCAGTCGAATAAAAAAAATTGGCTTTTGTGTTAAAAGTTGGCAGTGTAATTTCAACACATTTTTGCACAATTCGTTTTCCACTAACATATTCTAACGAAAATGAAATCGTTGTGACTGACGTACAAGCTAAACACATCAAATAACTAACAAACAAAATGACAAATGCATTATCTACCGTCTGATAATTATTTTAATTAGGTACTCAGTATATAAAAGAATTAAACTTTATCCCTGGAAAGTATAAATTTTCTTGAAAGAAATATACTTTATAAGTATTTATTTTCTTTGAATATCCATAACTAGGCTGGAATACCCAGCGACCAACTGCGGATGGCCTTGGAACCTGAAGCTGCCTCGGTTTGGTGTCAGAGGTTGACGGACCAGCAAGTCTCAGTTTTGTCTGCAACTGGATCGAAATACATGGTGGTTGATCTTGGGGGTAATTTTTCTCTTAATTCAATTTCCCATAAGTCTCATATAAAAGGCAAGTAAAACAACAAACTGATCGGTAAACGAGATACGTTTTGTACCAGGATTAATACTTAAAAGTATTGAACTCTGTAAGACAATTTAGAAGGAAAAGAGATAATTATGAAAAGAAATGTTTCTCTCTTGATGTGTCATTAGATTGACTACCTGACTGATATACTGCATTACTCAGATGTTTCGACATTTTGCCTCATAAGTCTAATCGGTACATATACCTATGAATCAATTACCACGCGATCTTAAAAATATCGGGAAAAATCCAATGTCAAAATAATTATTGTATATGATAAAGTTTTACGATGGCAACAAGTTAGAAATTTACTGGTTAAATTCTAAAATAGTTTGAAACAATGGCTCTAAAGACTTTTTACCAATACCGTTAAGACTATTTGGGTCAATAAAAAGCACGACCGCTTAGATATACATGTAGTTATAAATTAAAAAAAGTTATTATTTCTTATGTTATTTTTTATGTTAAAAACCATCACCCATATCTGATAATAATATAAACTTATTGTTCCGCGTTATCTTAAAACGCGGAAATAAGGGTGAGACGATATATATCAAAGATATTTTGAAATGTGGCTTATAATTTGACACGCAAGCGTTCCATTTTCTGTTTAAAAAGCGCCTTGGTCCAGTGGTAACATACCAGACTGCGGATCGGTTGGGGTCAAAGATTGTTCATGACACTAAAAATTAACTATTGAGTTTTTTTTTTAATTTTTCTTATTCTGTTTGAATTGGTCCGCCTTGGGAGCGGACGGTCGTCGGTTCCATCCCCGCCGCGACATACAAAAGTCGTAAAAATGGTACTGTTATAGCTCCCTTGCATGACACTCAGCATATAAGGGTAGTTGCAGGACTGGTTGGCCCGGTGTCAGGATAATGTGACTGGTGTGGTATCATACTGCGTGATACTGCAGTGTGGCATCGCTAATATCTATCCCAAGTAAACAGCGTCTTCAAATGACTGAAATACTTTCGGTGGGACGTTAAACCCAGCAAACAAACAAACTATTTGAAATGATTGTAGGTGGAACAGCAGATATAACGGTGAACGAAAAGATGCCAGATGGTACATTGGAAGAAATTCACAAAGCAAGTGGCGGGCCTTGGGGTGGCACAGAAGTCGACAAAGCCTATATTGTTTTCCTCACGAGCATATTCGGAGAGGACATCATGAACAGTTTTAAGAAAAAAATATGAGTGATTATTTCAACATTCTGAGGAATTTCGAAACAAAAAAACGCAGTATAAGTAGTCTGTCTGCGGACAAAGTTACTTTTTGGATTCCAGTGTCTCTTACACGATTATTCGAGAAGCAAGGTATAGAATTGGAAGAAAGGCTAAAACTTTCACAGTTTAAGGGCGTCACGTCACCTCTGGAGACAAACTTCGCATTCAAAAGTTTATAATGAAAGGCTGGTTCAAATCAACGCTTGATCACGTGACTACCCACGTAAAGGAACTACTACAGAAGTCATCACTTCGGGATGTCAGCTGTATTCTCCTCGTTGGCGGCTTTGCTGAATGTGATATCGTAAAAGATGCTTTTCGTGACTCACTCACAGAGAAGAATTTGATTTTACCAGCAGATGCTGGCTTGGTGGTTCTTAAAGGAGCTGTGAGGTTTGGTCACAACACGGGATTAATATCAGCCAGAAAATCTAAGTTTATCTACGGAACAGAGGCTTGGCCGAGATTCAATAAAACTCTACATCGACAAGATAAAAAGAAAGTTAGATATGGTGAAGAATGGTGTTGTGATGTTTTTAGTAAGCTTGTCTCCATTGGAGATATCTTGCACAGGGACAACGAATTTAAAGAAGATAGAAATGTTATTCATGCAGATCAAAAAATTGCATCTGTTTCTTTATATTGTTCGGAACAAGACAACCCTATGTATGTTACTGATCCAGGATGTACTTTCCTTGGAAATATCACGATTGATTTACCTGATGCGCAGACAATTGAAGACAAACAAGTCTGCGTTTCCATTATATTCTGGGACACTGAAATCAGGATCAAGGTTATGATTCACAAGACAGGCAAGGTCTACGAAAGAACCTTTGACTCGATCTGAATTCAAACAAATGGATATGACAATAGATTTTCTGACTTGTAAAGTAACATAGTCCAATGTGTAGTACTGAACTTATAATCAGGGCTAACTGCGTTAGCATCAACTTGAATTTACGAAAAGAGAGAGTGAGCTTTCCCTTGTTGTTCTTACTTGTTTCTATGTATTTGGTGTCGTTATTATTCTTTTTGAATAAATGTATTTATTACTCATTTGAGGCTAACAAAAATCGATCATTACCGTATAATGATAATGACTTTGCAGCTTATGTCAAATAACGTCGATGTTGTCCTGATTATGATAAATTAAAGCCAGTTTCTTGAATTACATTAGGTTGTATGTTTTCAGTCCATTAATGTAATTGATCATTTATTAGCAATTGAAAAGGGTAGAGACTTAAAGTTTCCAAGGGCTGATAGGAAACGTTTATACTGTATCAAAAATGATATTGAAGATGAGTTTCAATTCGTTTTAATTTGTCCGTTTTATGCTGATTTAAGATTAAGATATATTCCAAAGTATTTTTCCAATAGACCCAACATGTATCAATTCATTGAACTACCTAACACGAACAACACCTTATTATTAAAAAAGTTAACTTTTCATTGAAATGCATTCAAATATAGAAGTTCTATGAATACGTAAAATATTGTTATGATTATTACGTCTTTGTTCCTATGTATTAAATATGTAAATTTTGCAATTTATATTTAAATTCATTGCTTATTTATTAGACGTCTGTAAAATATTCTATATTTAATATACATCTTAACATATCTGAAAACCTTGTGTATGTCGCTCTCACTTACACATAAAATTAATTAACTTTTGAAATATATCCTATTTATATGATTACCATCATCATGTTTGCATGCATTGTATATATTTTGTTTATGTGACGATGAGCTTACATGCTTAAGTCTTAAACTAATCATATTTCTGTTCTGTTCTGTATTTTTGACATCGAGTTAAAATCTTAATAATGAGTGATCTTATGTTATTTTTTTTCAATCATCTTTGTTGTTATGAATTTATGTAAGTGTAATTATTCTGAAT
This sequence comes from Solen grandis, assembly GCA_021229015.1. Taxonomy (NCBI): domain Eukaryota; kingdom Metazoa; phylum Mollusca; class Bivalvia; order Adapedonta; family Solenidae; genus Solen; species Solen grandis. Next base: position 80,256,490 of record CM037777.1, read on the forward strand.
TTATTATGCTATTCCATTCAATTCACATATAGGAAATATTTTATTATGACATTATACTTTGTATTTCCTTATGAAATAATTTGTATACGATATGAAAGATGTATAGTATAAAATTTCCACCAATCATCTAATATATTCAATTATAGTGTTAGTGAATAGGAAAACCGATTGTTTAATTAATACCATATACAATCAATTGGTGTAAATAGATTGTGTCACGCTTGCTTACCATCATACATTGCTGTGTATTGCAATAATCAGAGTCTGGATTTAAATTTCACCAATTCTTTTCATGCATTAATCTTATGTACTTTGTTTTTGTTTTATATTTTATGCATCATATTTAATATAAGATAATTTGTATATTTTAAATTCTATAAAACTGTACATAAAACTACGGAAATAATCTAATTTGGCATAAAAGATTCTTTGGCCTTCCTGCTAAAAGGGTGTTAAAACGATTAATACATGCAGAATTCCCGTTGCCATAGCAATAAAAACTTTAAAAATTTTTAACAGAAACCCTTTTTCTCTGAGATGATACCATAAATGCTGAATCACAATCCCTTAAGCTGTGGATATTATGTCTGTTAAGGAAAACATTTAAATGAAAAGAAAAAATTATACTGTACTTTTGTTGTTCTTAAAGTGCATTAGATCGTGTGTATTTAAATACGCTATGGCTTAAATTATATAATAATAAATTTACTTCAAAAATGTTAAAATGTATGAGTCTAGTATTGAGTAAAAAACTGTGATTCTCTTTCAGATTATTTGATGGTGTAATTAGATTGAAGCAAACGCGTGGGGGATTATTTCGCCAATACTTTTCCCCTTTTTATTGATGAATCTTTTTATTCTATTAATATTTGCTTACGATGTGGTAATTTTAGGGGATAGCTCAGAGGAGATTAAATAGTTTAGAACTACTAAAATATACTGCGATAAATGGGGACTACAGGTGTATGTTAATAAAATAAGGTAATTATATCTAGAAATAGAAGACATTTACTACATAGTGAGTGATAGAAATATGACTTTTACAATTGAAGGGGTCAGTGCAATAAGGTACCTAACTCCATTTTTTCATAAAATGGAGTTAGGACCAAAATGATTTAAAGAACATTTTTTTTCCACCAGATTAACCCCCTTTGTCTCTATATTCTTCGTTTCAGAGTCAAAAACGGTCTTTAAAAATTTAACAAAGGTCCTATCTCCAGAGGTGGAGTTAGTACCTTTGTTGCATTGATGTCATTCATGTGCTTAACTGATGATGCATTACTGAGTACCACTAGATTTTGGTGGATAATGTGAGTATTTTCTTAAACTATATCAATATATGAATGCTTTTCACAGTATAAGTATTTTTTCTACGGCATATCAAAATAAAATTCCAAACAGATCAGTGGTAAGTAAAAAAAACAACGAAATATGTATTTTGGAGTGCATGGAGATGGGACCTTTGTTGCACGTTAACATTCACATGTCTTTTACATGATCTTTTTTTTGTCTAAAAATGATTTTTGTGGTAACTTTGTAAACAATTTCATAAGCTGTTAGATCATTTATGTGGTTTTCATTTGGGGCCAGTGAAGAAATTGACCCGATCACCGGTCAGGAAAACCTTATAGAGCATGTAGACGAAGTGTGGTGTATGTATACACATAACATTCTTGAACCCTGGAAGAAAGTTAAGTTGTTCAAACGTGGTGTTCAAGCACACAGCTTACAGGCTGACCAAAAGTATGACAAACCAGTCTTCATCAAGGCTGCAAAATTCAAAGACTTAAACAATTTAGTTAAACGGGGGTTACTGCGCAGTGATGTGGCTGACTTTTATAAGAATCTTCCACAGGCAAAAGTTGCAAACTGTGAAGACCCAGTCGATCATGACTCAGAGTATGAAGACGATTATACAGAGTAGCTCCGAAATGTATTAGGTTGACAGAAATTAAGAGGGAAATAATAACTTGCACAGCTATAAAAGCAACAGTTCACATTGATGTAAAATTTTATCAAATTATCGTATAATATCTCAAAGTCATTAGTTTTTAAAGTCATTACAAATGGTGATTTTTTTTTTAGAAATTACAAACATTTTATTTGTATATTCAAAATGAGAAATATTGACACCAATTAATTTTCGATCGATGAACGGTCGCTTTAACCCTCAAAATGCTTGAATCTAGTACAGTAGGTATTTTAGACCAGTGTAGACCCAGATCAGCCAGTGCGCAGGATAAACACTGTTCAATGCCAATTCAGTTGGTAAGTCAGCAAACAGTGTTGACGCTGATAAGCTGTGTGGTAGCACGCCGGCTGATCTGAGTCCATACTGGTCACAAAGGTCTTAAAAATTCAGCTCTTTAGAGGTTAATGCATGGCCAGATTTATGATCCAGAACTATGTTTATTAATACTTCAAAGGTTTGCATTGTGTACTGATGTTCGGATATATTTTGTAGGTGAAAAACATTTGTTTTTGTTGAAGTTCTGTATGTAATGTTTGTTTTGATAATAATTATTTGGTAGGAAACAGTTGAAAATGTATTCTAAAATCCTCTTGTACTATAGGACATTTTCATCCCTTTTTACGTTATATAATTTAGCTGCAAGTCATGACACATGTTGCTTTCATTATTCAGTAATAACATTTGTTACGACTTCTTCATAGTTAGATGATTAACATTCGACTTAAAAGAAATATATTTTTCAACCGTTTCCACCATGTCAGATTTTTCTTTTGAATTTCGTAATTTCTCTGAGTTCCAAGTTCAAAATACCCTAAGGCATATATTTTGAGATGTTGACACTATGAAGGCTTTTATTTATGTGACCTGTGTGCACAAAATTTGATTTAAAATTGTTAAAAGTTTGAGTGTCTGTCAATGAAGAATATCACATTATACTGTTGTTGTTTTTACTTGCGTACTTTGATGCGTACACATCAAATACCCAGTTAAAAATTAGAGACTTCATTACGTGCTAGGTTAAAAACAAAAAGAAGGAAGCTATTTTGGATTGACAGTTGCCAGCCACTCATCAAATATTTTGAGGCTGGGGCTGGGCTGTACATAGGAAGGAAAGCCATTCCAAAGTCTGTTTGTCCGGATAAACTCTGTAGTTTTGGTGATACACATCCCTTTACAGATCCCCTACGTCTTCATGCTACATCTTATGAACGCGTATGTTCATTTCGAGATAAGTAATTAATGTCTTACCGGCCCCGGTGTCCTAGTGGTTAGAGCGTCTGCCTCGGGTGCGGGAGGTCGCGGGTTCGATCCCCGGCCGCGACATACCAAAGTCGTAAAAAATGGTAGTGTTATAGCTCCCTTACTTGGCGCTCAGCATATAAGGGAAGTTGCACGACTGGTTGGCCCGGTGTCAGGAAAATGTGACTGGGTGTGGTATCATGCCACATGTTTACGGCGTGATACTGCAGTGTGGCAACACTATATTTGTCTCAAGTAGACATCGTCTCCAAATGACTGAAATATTGTCGGTGGGACGTTAATTAATGTATTACTTGATAGATATGGTGAAATAAGTGTTATAAGCTTTAATTAACTACGCCATTATCTCAAAGCTACAAAGGTCCTAACTCATTAGGATTTAGTACCGCTATTGCATAAAATCATTTAACAAAAATAACTTTTCTTTCAATAAAATGGTTAAATGAGATGTAAAACAAACAACTTTTGTCTCTAATGTCTGTTTATTTAGAATATCAATTGTTGCGGAAATCAATTAAAGATATATCAACCGAAACAAAAATTTACAAAAAAATGCCTTTTTCTCGAAATACTGTGAAATGGAGTTTGGTACCTTTTTGCACTGACCCCTTCAATTTTAAAATCGTCGTTAATTTCAATGTTTTGGGAACCATCTTTAATTACAATGACACGTTTGCATTTAACAGATAAGGGTTTGGAAGATCTTAATTTTGCTTTTGTATTGCTAAGAATATTAACAAAAGACATTTAATGCCAACCTTTTCATGCGTTTATGGGTCGTTTACCAGTGATATGGAAATTGTCATCAAGTAAATATCCATTTTTCATTAGTACTAGATGGATACTAGTAGCGCCCGATGATAAGGGTGTAAAAGCTGTAAAGTCGGTGAACGTGCCAAATTTAAGACTATAAAATGCATTTGGTTTTTATGGTTTTCAGGATTTTTTTAAAACATAATTTGTATAACAAAATAGCCAGTTGTTATATTCTATGTACTTACAATTATTTGAATAAACTGTTTTGGTTTTGTACACCATTTAGATTTATTACTATATAAAGGAAGATTTCTTTTTGAGACTTTCTTCCCATTAACTTAGAATTGAAACTGGCAGTTACTATTAGAATAGAACAAATTGTACAATCTGTCACAGTTCAGCTATTGAAGAGGGATGTGATTTTATCATAATATGCCATTTAATCAAATTTTCCTAAATATATGTAAAACATGTTTACTTTAGATACCAATATGATCAAATGCATTCAATTAATGCCTTCAACAAATAAAAATAATATTATAAATCTTGGTAAATGATTAGATGAAGCTTTGTCACATACAGAATTTCCTTTATAACATGTTATTTTACATACATATATATGTACAAAGTATGACTATCAAATTTTCAATTTTAATTATATATGTTGTTTTTAAACATGTTTTGTTATCTTAAAATTTTATTATTTTATCCGATCAACTGCTAATAGGTATGCATGACACATTTCTTATCTTGAAGCTCCGTTTCATTCATCTCTAGTATTACCCCAGTTCTACAATGAAAACTAATTCAACTAGAACCGCAAGCGGTATCTAGGATTTCGCTTTTAACCTAATCAACTTGAACACTTTATTTCAACTCAGCCACAATTTTCAATATTAAACAGAACGAAAAGGTTTTTGAAGACCTACTCTCATTTGCACAGTTGTTTTTTTTTGTGCAATGTTAGAACATTCAAACTCTTCTAGCGCAAATATTTTCCCATACCCTTCCCTTGAAATCCATCACATTCTGTGGAGCTGTCAACAAGGAACAAAATGCTGAAAACCGCATTTCAATCAGACTTTAACGTTTTGAGTTATAAGCAAAAGAGTGATTTTAAGCAAAACGCCCTCTAGCGGCAAAATTAGAAACAAAATTGCAAAAACAGCAAATAGTTCAAACAAGTATATAAGTCGCACAAGTCAAACTTTTTATTCTTGTGTATCAGAATTTGAAGCATAAAACCTGATTTACAATTATTCCAAAAAAGGATCAAACTTTGGACTGCCGTATAATGACCAAATCAAGTCCGATCTTCAAAAACTAAACATCACTGGAAAGAGCTCCTCAAGAACTAAAACCTTTGTTTATATACTCTCAATGAAATATTTTTAGATTTGGAGCACTTTGGGACCGAATAAAAACACAATTATCGTAATATGACCTTGACCTTTTCAATGTTTTTTAACTTTTGAATTGTGAGGCCCTTTCAAACTTAACAAAACATAACGTGTGAAAATTTCATGACGAATAAACAAAAAATAAAGTCAGGAGCGACAAAAAACATGTTTTTGGAATTTTAATATTTCCTAAATTTAAGTGAAGTTTGACTGTTTCTAGTGGACAAACCACGCATTTCTTAAATTCGCCAACCCATATATTTTGTGTGTATACGTCTTTCAAATGGTATGCCGGAGACGGAATTCTTCTATCTGATCTCTAACAAAAAAAACGGATAGGTTTTTCGTAGACCTACCCTCATTTGCACAGTTTTTTTTTTTTTTTGCGAGGTTCGAACATTCAACTTTCCGTAGCTCAAAAGCTTTCAGCCACACGGACCCTCGAATCCTATCATATGTTATAAGGCTATCAACAGGGAACAGAATGCAAAAAAAAACCGCATTCGAATCGGACTTCAACTTTTTGAGTTATAAGCAAAAGAATGATTTCAAGAAAAGCGCCCCCTAGCGGCAAAATGAGAAAGAAAATTGATTAAAATTTTACTGTTAGGTTCCTAGCAAAGCAGCAAAAAGTTCAATCAAGTATACTAGTTGCACAAGTCAAACTTTTTATTCTTATGTATCAGAATTTGAAGCATAAAACCTGATTTACAATTATTCCAAAAAAGGATCAAACTTTGGACTGCCGTATAATGACCAAATCAAGTCTGATCTTCAAAAACTAAACATCACTGGAAAGAGCTCTTTAATAACTAAAACTTTTGTTCATGTACTCTCAATGAAATATTTTAGTTTTGGAGCTATTTGTGGCCGAATAAAAACACAATAATCGTAATATGACCTTGACCTTTTCAATTCTTTTTTAACTTTTTAATTGTGAGGCCCTTTCAAACATAACAATACATAACTTGTGAAAATATCATGAAGAATGAACAGAAAATAAAGTCAGGAGCGACAAAAAAACATGTTTTTGAAATTTCAATTTTTCCTAAAATTTTGTGAAGTTTGACCTTTTTCTAGAGGACAAACCATGCATTTCTTAAATTCGCCACCCCATATATTTTGTGCGTATATGTCTTGCAAATCATTTGCAGCAAACAGAATTCTTCTATTTGATTTCTAACAAAAATGGATAGGTTTTTCATAGACCTACCCTCATTTGCAGTTTTTTTTACGAGATTCGAACTTTCAACCTTCCGTTACTAGCTCAAAAAGTTTCAGCCACTCATACCTAGAAACTATCATATTTTATTAGGCTATCAACAAGGAACATAATTCAATTAACCGCATTTGGATCAGGCTTCAACTTTTTGAGTTATAAGCAAAAGAATGATTTCAAGAAAAGCGCCCCCTAGCGGCAAAATGAGATAGAAAATTGATTAAAATTTTACTGTTAGGTACCTAGCAAAGCAGCAAATAGTTCAATCAAGTATACTAGTCGCACAAGTCAAACTTTTTATTCTTGTGTATCAGAATTTGAAGCATAAAACCTGATTTACAATTATTCCAAAAAAGGATCAAACTTTGGACTGCCGTATAATGACCAAATCAAGTCCGATCTTCAAAAACTAAACATCACTAAACATGGAAAGAGCTCTTTAAGAACTAAAACTTTGTTCATATACTCTCATTTGCAAAGTTTGTTTTTTTTGTGGTTTTTTTTGCAATTTTAGAACATTCAAACTCTTCTAGCGCAAATATTTTCCCATACCCTGTCCCTTGAAATCCATCACATTCTGTGGTGCTGTCAACAAGGAACAAAATGCTGAAAACCGCATTTCAATCAGACTTTAACGTTTTGAGTTATAAGCAAAAGAGTGATTTTAAGCAAAACGCCCTCTAGCGGCAAAATTAGAAACAAAATTGCAAAAACAGCAAATAGTTCAAACAAGTATATAAGTCGCACTAGTCAAACTTTTTATTCTTATGTATCAGAATTTGAAGCATAAAACCTGATTTACAATTATTCCAAAAAAGGATCAAACTTTGGACTGCCGTATAATGACCAAATCAAGTCCGATCTTCAAAAACATTACTGGAAAGAGCTCTTTAAGAACTAAAACTTTTGTTCATATACTCTCAATGAAATATTTTTAGTTTTGGAGCTATTTGTGGCCGAATAAAAACACAATAATCGTAATATGACCTTGACCTTTTCAATTCTTTTTTATTTTTTGAATTGTGAGGCCCTTTCAAACATAACCATACATATCGTGTGAAAATTTCAGGAAGAATGAACAGAAAATAAAGTCAGGAGCGACAAAAACATGTTTTTGAAATTTTAATTTTTCCTAACATTTAGTGAAGTTTGACCGTTTCTAGAGGACAAACCACGCATTTCCTTAATTCGCCACCCCATATATTTTGTGCGTATATGTCTTGCAAATCGTATGCAGCAAACAGAATTATTCTATCTGATCTATAACAAAAGTGGGTAGGTTTTTCGTAGACCTACCCTCATTTTTCCACTTTTTTCCAAGGTTCGAACATTCAACCTCTCCTAGAACAATTTTTTTCCAGTACTCGATGATAAGATATCCATCATATTTGATTTGGCTGTCAACAAGGAACATTATGTAAAAAACCGCATAAAAATCAGGTTTCAAATTTTTGAGTTATTTGCAAAAAAGTGATTACATGCATTGCGCCCCCTAGTGGCTAAATCAGAAATAAATGTGAAAAGTTTGACCAATTAGGCACATGTTCAGATAAAGATGACTCCATGCCCAAAATTTCATAGCTGTAGCTTTTCTCATCTGGCCGCTAGGCTGGACACAAAAATGGGTGGAATTGGAAAAATAATAAAAATAAAAAAATAAAAAAAAAAATCAACAGAAGAAGAACAATAGGTTTTCGCCCAGCAGAGGCGAAAACCTAAAAAAAATCAACAGAAGAAGAACAATAGGTTTTCGCCCTGCAGAGGCGAAAACCTAAAAAATAAAAAATCAACAGAAGAAGAACAATATTTCGCCGGAAAAAAAAAAAAAAAAACAAAAGAAAAAATGGTTTTCCCCTGCAAGGCGAAAACAAAAAAAAACAAAAAAAAAAAAAAAAAAAATCAACAATAGGTTTTCGCCCTGCAGAGGCGAAAACCTAATTAATGTCTTTATCATATTTATTTAGTATTTAAGTACAGTAAGATGGTCACATCTTGAATCTGATGAAGGTCTCCAGGTAAAACCAATTGATCTAAACTGTTTTCTTTAGATTGGTGGTACTCAAGTGATCTTCATATTTTAATTCCATGTTTTATTGTATAATATTTAAAATAAATGAAATACATACATATATGCTCGCATGCATTGTTTATATGCATTAACTTGTGTGCGTCTATGGAATTTGCATACATAAATTGAATTTATTTTATACTTTTCATGTTTCCTAATATGTAGCTTTGTAAGCATCATATATTCTCAGGTTGTGTTTCTTTTATTACACAAACCATGCACCATGCGTTCTGTGATTTACTTTAATGTTTACATGATATGAAGTGTTGTTCTCGTTTAGACTCTTTAAGACACATGTTGTAAACGTCTAGATAACAACCTATGCTTAATGTGGTCCAATCACGTCTAAAGTTTACACATTTGTGCCAAAGATAATTAAAAATTTTAAGGTTTCCCTTTAATGTTTATCATTAAACCCGCCTTATATATAAAACATATAAGTTTAAAAATTATTGCATACAATTATAGAATTTTATGACGCATAATCAATTTTGTAAAATTTTTTGCTGGAACTTATATAAATGTATATATTAGAATTGATGAAAGACAGTTTGCTACGGATTTCATTGTATCAGATTTAATGTTCATTATTTAATATTTTTATTGTACCATCTTTGATCAGTAGTAAAGTAATTACTTATGTTTTGATCATTAATATAAATATAGATTTGCAATTATTTGGGATAATTAATAGTGCTGCATTTTCTGATGGAAGTCTAAAAAATGACAAAGATATTTTATAAGCTGCAAAGTCACAAATATATTTATTAAATTATAATGGTAGATTACATACTTTTTATCTATAAAGGTTTTTTAAAGTAATTGGTAGATAGAAAAATGATTATTGACTATTGAGTGATAAATTATTTCAAACAATTGAAAAAAAATGGTTGTTTTATAATCAAAAGATAATTCAAATAAATAGTCGTAGGAAATGAGCATTACCCCACTGTACCTTTCTCTAGGAATCGACATCCTCACTGGAAGCTTATTGGTAAATAAGTAGCATATACTTTTCCTTCTCACAGTAGTTTTAAGCATTAGATTAAGACAGTGCTTTGGCAGCATATCAAAACAGTTCATTATGTGATAAAGAAAAGTATTCGATCTAAAAATACCTATAAAGTATATGGTAACTTCTATAGAAGAGTCATTGCCATTGTTGGTCAAATGTTTAAAGACTAGATTTTCATACACTTGCCTAAATGAGATTATGTAAAAATGCCACCAAAAAAGAATCCTGAATGGAGAACAATATAAACTCCCAGTATCGAACGGTTCACGCTGGTGAAGGATTAAGGTGGAATTTATTTTCTTAATGCTTGAATTGATTTTAATTAGTTTAAAATATTTAATAGTAAACAAAAAACTTGATATATCTATTTTGCACCACACTGTATTGACAGGAATTATGAAATGTTAAGAATAATGCTTCTATCTAAAAGGAAATTTTTAAGAATGTTTATTTATTGGGGGGAGACGAACTTTAACATGTATTTTTGAAAAATAAATCCCATCGTTTCACTTTTGAGTTACTGTTAATAACTAGGCGAACCTTTGCAAAATATTATAAGCACATACTGCTGAATTAATTATATATATATTTTATGAGCAAATATAACAGAAATCATCGTCGAAAACCTACGGTATACATTTCGTTATCACTTCTGTATATACCGTGGGATTTTAAGCTGGCAAAACTTATGAAACCAATGAAATAACGAATAGTATTTTGAATACTCTTCGTTGAAATTTACAAAAGCAAATACTGACTCTTTTCGCAAGATAAACCGCTACGCTTAAACGAGGAGCGTGACGTCAGTTCTACATGGTAGAACGAAGCTAACTTTCAGAATCCCGCGCCGTTTCATTGTTCACATGATCCCTGCTGTCGCCGTGCTGTCTCTGCCACGGATCCTATGAAATGCCTTATCAATAATTCATTGATATGAAGGTTTGCTAACCAAATATCCCACGGTCGATTGGGAAGCAAAGCATATTGAGCGAACGTGGGTTTTCTGACGATGGACTGAAATTGAAGAATATAAGTAATAAATGTTTGTAAAATCAAATATATGAGTAACATTGTTTTTACTCTGTACAAAAATTCTGGACAATTATGTAGCAGAGCGTAATTTTTATGGTTTGCCTCATGTTCTCATTTGTTTATGTCTCATGTACATTCTTCTGTTATTGTGATCGTCTATCTACTTCCTGTTTGTAATGTCACGTGCACGTTCTGTAATTGTCCAAGAAAATGAGAGAGTATATGTCAGAGCGAGTCCGAGTGAGGTATACCCTAATTAAGAGTTATGTAAGGTTGTTATGATGCGAGTATGATGCAAGTTTTCTATTGGTTGGCCCGTCCCCCGTGCTTCTTTACCGCGCTTTGTTCTTAATTTCACCACCAATTTTATAACTCTAGGCACTTCGATTTTCGATGTCATTCGATAAACATCCAGTCGTCGCTCTTACCTTTGAGTTACATTATCATTTTGATGTTATATCATTCGACGTGCCTGGTGAGTTGTGGAATTGTTACTAAAACAATATTAGTATAATTACTATAACTATTTTACAAGATTTTATCAGAAATACAATGTAAATCTTAATATTTTATCTTGTGAGTAAACGTTGGTGATTACATGTGTAATTACTCTAAAATATGTTCAACTTGTTTATTGAATTTTGTATGTTGCAGGTTTTTCTTTGAACCACGTCAAATATATTCATTGAATCCCAGCTGGTGTTCTTGTAATTAACACCCACTACAAATTGGCTCCCCGACGGGGAATCGAACCCCGGTCTCCCGCGTGACAGGCGGGGATACTTACCACTATACACCCACTACAAATTGGCTCCCCGACGAGGTAGACGTGGAAATTAAACCAGGCCGTCGGGATACCCGAATGTCGAGGGGATACGCCTGAGAAGGACGCCCGAGGTCGGCCGACTATCATGTGATCCACCGCAGACCTCAACATTTTGTGTATCGTGTGTGTTTAGTGTTGTTCTTTTTTTTCCCCACTGCATCTGTGCATTCTTTTTTCTCGCGAGAGACTGTTCTGCACAGAGCTCTGAGACGTTTCTGTCACTTTTGACAGTAAACAGCTGATTTCAGTCACGTGACAAGTGTCAGCGCGTGAGGGAAGGATACCGGAAAGAGACGGAGGAGGACGAACTTTGGCGGAAGGAGTAGTTGTGTCAATTTTTAGTTTTATAGTGTTTATTTGTGAAAGTTTATATATTTCTTTTAAAGTGAGGATATATTTTGTTTGGATGGAACCGTAAGTAATATTTTTCTTTATGTTTTAAATTTAAATTTTTGTGTTCTGCCAGGCACTATTTTCTTTGAGTAGTAATTCGGTCACCTCTCTTTATTTTTCCTATCGCTTCTGTCATTTCGGTAAATCGTAAGTGTGTCATGCTGATTTATTTGCTAGTTTATGGTTATTTTTGGAATTTTCCTTTAATACTTTTTGTGGTTACCAACCCAGTTGCCATTCTTTTTGAGTGCCACTGCTAAATTTTTGCTTGACATTAATTAATTTGCCTCTCCCGCCTGATTGATATCTGTTTTCGCGACCTTTAAATTTTTGTTTATTTTATTTGATTTAAATCTGCTTTATATGTTTGGCCTGCTATTTATTCATATTGATTTGAGATAGTTTTGGTTATTCATATTGATTTGAGATAGTTTTGATGTGAGATTTAAGACAAAAATGTTATTAGTTTTGTATTAGTGAAGTAAGCACTGTATGTTCTTAACTATCACTGCATAACACTTCTAGTCTACCTTTTCTCTTTACCATCCCATCCTTACCCCACCCCACCCTATTCCTTTCCTTTGATGTGATTGTTTGGAATTATATTATTTCTTTATATCATATCATGTTTTGATGATCTGCAGATTTTGTCTGTGTAATATATTTTGCATGTAATATATTTTGCATAGAAAATTGCAGTCAAATATTTTGTTTTTCAGATTGACCGACATAGAAAATTTGATTTTCCAGTCTTTTATTTTATTTTCCAGGTTGATCATCAACACTTGATACTTTAAATTTATAAATATTCATCATTTCCAAATACCCAGAGTTCATTGTCTTGGTTTAACTCATTTGATTTTTTTAAGGATATTTTCTTTTTATGTTGCTGAGAATTTATTTTATTTATACACATATGCTATACATTTAGTTTGACATTTATTAATTAACATTTCTTTACCATTTAGTGAATAAGAGAATAGTGTTCACCCAAATTTTGTTTACAGCCATTGAACACCTGTTAGCTGATGTGACATTGACATTGTACTGGTATCACTATTGGACTAGTACTTGATATTTCCACTCATTCGCCAAGTTTGACTTTAACTTAGTGTCTGAGTTTGACTTTGGTTTTCTTTTTTGACTTTGAAATTGAATTAACACTTTATTCACAGGTCAGTATGAGAATAGTCACTTAGTAAGTTTAAAATGTAGCTATAGTCCATGTACAATTAGTATATATTTGCTCATTTCAATTTCTTTAATTTATGATTCACTGATTTGTTGTTGTTTTTTTCTCTCTTTCTCAATTTTACACTTTGTCCCCCTTTTACCATTTTATGTTTGCAGTCCAATCCATTTTGGTTTTTTTTTTATTTTTGTGTTCATCTCAGTAGTCATGAGTGTGGACAAGGGAGAAGCACCCGCGTCTATTGAGGATGAAGGCGCTGTTGGTGGTCAAGCCTCTTTTCCTACTGAAGAGGAAATGTTGAATTTACTGTCCAAGAAATACTTTAAAGCACCCAAGGTAACTAAGCTTGCAGAAAAGCCGTCCCCCCTTACTTTACCCAAACATTTACCCCCATTGTTGTCACAATCTACACCAACCCCATTTAGTTTTACCCAACCCTCTTAGATGGCTACCAAAGTCCCAAAGATCCCTTCATTTTCAGGTGATGAACCAACACCCAAGTCTGAGATCAATTTCTATGAATGGCGACATGAGGTAAGATGTCTTAGGAAGGATCCATCAATGTCCGCTTCCTTAATCTTACAAGCCATGAGGTCTTCTCTTCGTGGCACTGCCCGCAGACTACTCGTCTCCTTAGGTGATTCAGTCACTGTTGACTCAATTTTGAATAAACTTGAAGTGAACTATGGTGAACCGTCTCACAAGTCCATTTCTATGAAGGAGTTTTTCAATTTGTCCCAGCGTGCTGATGAGTCTGTCACTTCCTTTGGTTGCCGCCTTGAGTCTGCTTTAGACCAAGCTTTTGGTAACAGTGGTGTCTCTATTTCTGACCGTAGTAAATTACTTTGTGAAAGGCTGTGGTCAGGGTTGCGCACAGAGGTGTTGCGGACCAATACTCGCCACAAGCTGGACACAGCCCTTGATTATGACTCTTTTCTTCGTGATGTCCGGCAGATTGAAAAGGAACTTTCTCTTTCTCTTCCTAAAACTAAATCTTCTCAAATTTCCAGTCAACAGCAACACCAGTCTTCACAGCAGCAGCAGTCTGATTTTGATAAGAAGTTATCTGATCTGGAGCAACGTTTGAATTCTAAGATATCTTCTGTGCAATCCGGAGTTGAAAAGAAGTTTTCTACTATCTTGCAACGTCTTGATTCGCTTTCTCTTCCATCCTCTCCCCAAAATTTTAATGTTCCTTTTCCCCATTCCCAAACTTCTCGACCCCCACCTCCACCTTTAATACCATCTTCCCAAATGGTACCTCCTAGGTCTCATGGTTTTGCTCAGCCTAGACCTCAGAGCTACTCGGGTAGAGATCACCGCTCTCGACGTGGCAGAGGCAATGGTTGCCAGTACCCTAATACCCAGAATCCTGCTGGTCACCCAAACTGGTAGCCGCCCCTGTCAGTGGCCACCCAGGGGTTGGCAGTTTTGTCGGCCACAGTACTTCAGTTGATGTTTCAGAACTGGTAGGTTCTTCAAACAAGTCTAACATTGTTGTGGATTCAGTGTCTACAACTGGATTGATTGATAGTGGATCCATGGTCACTACAATTTCTGATACTTTCTATAGGTCTTTGCCTAGTAAACCCCTTCTTAAGGACTTATCCGACTTTGGCATTGATATGAATGTTACTGTTGCCAATGGTAACACATTGGATATTATTGGTTATATTGAAGTCACCATGTCAATTCCTGCTTTGAACTTTGAGCTTCAGGTCCCTGCCCTAGTTGTTCCTGACACTGCATCCTGTCCGGTTATTGTTGGCACTAACGTCATTCGACGCTGCAAATCATCTTCATCCGTGTCAGATCATACTTTGCCTGAACCTTGGCAAATAGCGTTTGATTCCCTTGTATGTAATCCTTTTACAGTTAAGTCAACCAATGACCATATTGTTGAAATTGGCCCATATGAGTCCATTTCACTCAATAGTATCGCCAGAGGTCTTAACCACAATGTTCAGAAGGTTGTTACTGAAAACATCTCACCAGATAGTCCCTGTCTTGTGAGACCCCATGTTCTGAATGTTCCTCAGCATGGCAGATGTGTCAAGGTTCCTGTCAGGCTGTGTAACATGACAGCTAAGTCTATTTTCATTCGCCCTAAGTTTGACATCTGTGTTCTCAATGAGGTCAAGGTCGTTGATAACATTACTTCCCATCTTCCCTCTTCTTCTCTGATTATTCCGCCTGTCAAAGATCCAGTTGATATTCTTGGTGTTAAGATCGATACTGAAAATCTGTCTCCAGAACAAATTCTTCGTGTTCGTCAAGTTCTTGGTAACTAGAAGAACATATTTTCTACCAGTCCAACTGATCTTGGTTGTTCCAATCTGGTAAAGCACAAGGTTGTCCTTGAGAATAGCACACCATTCAAGCAACCTTACCGTAAGATTCCACCTGGAATGTACGAAGAGGTAAGACAACACCTCAGGGATATGCTTGATTGTGGTGCTATTCGGGAAAGTGATAGCCCTTTCTCTTCTAATGTTGTGTTAGTGAGAAGGAAGGATGGTTCTTTGCGTTTTTGCATCGATTTTAGAATGTTAAACTCGAGAACACGCAAGGACGCCTACATGCTTCCAATATTTGATGATACCGTGGACACCTTGATCGGCTCTAAATTCTTCTCCAAGCTCGACTTGCGGTCTGGTTATTGGCAAGTCGAGATGGAAGAAGAAGATAAGCACAAGACAGCTTTCTCTGTTGGCAATTTAGGTTTCTATGAATGCAATCGTATGCCTTTTGGTCTTACCAATAGTGGTGCCACTTTCCAAAGACTTATGGAAAAGTGTATGGGCGATTTAAACCTAAAGGAATGCCTAGTCTTCATAGACGATATCCTCATTTTCTCTGAAACTTTTGAGGAACATCTGTCACGTCTTGAATCAGTCTTTCACCGTCTTCAGACGTGCGGCCTTAAACTTAAAGGTTCAAAGTGTGAATTCTTTAAATCTTCAGTCACATACCTTGGTCATGTTATTTCTGAAAATGGTATCTCTACCGATCCATCCAAAACTTCTGCTATATCTGATTGGCCTTTTCCTAAGAACGTTTCTGAACTCCGTAGCTTTTTGGGAACAGCAGGTTTCTACAGGAGATTTATCAAGGATTATTCCAAGATCGCCCACCCTCTTAATAGTCTTCTGGAAGGGAATGGTACATCAAGATCCAAAAAGTCGAAGAAATGTAAGAAAAGTCCCGTGCCTTGGTCTTGGCTTGACATCCATCAACGTTCCTTTGATCTTCTTAAGGAGAAACTTACATCTTCCCCTGTTCTAGCTTTTGCTGACTTCAGTAAACCATTTATTGTGCATACTGATGCATGTGGAACGGGTTTGGGTGCAGTTCTTCTTCAGGAACAGGATGGTGTTGAAAGGGTCATCTCATTTGCAAGCCGAGGTTTTCGACCAAGTGAGCGGAATTACCCCGCTCATAAGCTTGAATTCCTCGCGCTTAAATGGGCTGTCACCGATAAATTTCACGATTATCTGTATTGCAACACTTTCACCGTCTTTACAGATAACAATCCCTTAACATATGTACTTTCATCAGCCAAACTTGATGCCACAGGTCATCGTTAGGTTGCCGCTTTATCGGCATACAACTTTGATATCGTATACAAAACTGGCAAGTCAAACTCTGATTGTGATGGCTTGAGCCGGAAGCCACAAATGTTCTCTGAGGCTGTCAAAGCTGTTTGTTTTGCAGCAATTTCTTCTTTTGCTGCTGTTGAAAGTCTTTCTTTTGACAGTGATGTTGTCCTTGGTGACATTGCAGACACGGCTGCGTCCAATCCAGTTAATTGGGTACAAGAGCAGGCCAAAGATCCGGACATCAGTAAGGTTGTTTCAATCCTACAATGTGGTTCTCGGCCAAGGGGGGAAGAATTATCCCATGAAGTCAAATGTTTGCTTCGCTATCTTCCTTCACTTTCTCTTTTCAATGGTATCCTGTATCGAACCACATCATTGGATGGCGAACAGGTCCACCAGCTTGTCGTACCTTCTTCTTTCCATTCTGTTGCTTTTCGTGGTGTTCATCACGATGCGGGTCATCCCGGTCGTGATAAAACACTCTGGCTTGCACGCCAGCGATTCTTTTGGCCTGGTATGGAATCCTATATCAAGGAACGCGTATCATCTTGTCTTTCCTGTGTTTGTAGGAAGGAGCCAGTGGTTCCGCGTGCGGAACTTGTGCCCATCCAAACCTCGAGGCCTATGCAGCTTGTCTGCATGGATTTCTTGAAACTTGATAAGTCAAAGGGTGGGTATGAGGATGTCCTTGTTATAACTGACCATTTCACGCGTTATGCCAAGGCCCTCCCCTGCCGGAACCAAAAGGCGGCCACAACTGCGAGGGCCCTGTATAAACACTTCATTGTTCACTACAGTTTCCCCGAACAGTTGCATTCCGACCAGGGTCGTAATTTTGAGTCACGTGTTATTAAAGAACTTTGCAAGATTGCAAACGTTCGCAAAACACGTACGACTCCTTTCCACCCTATGGGCAACCCGTCGGCTGAACGATTCAATCGTACTCTTTTACGGATGCTTGGGACGCTCAGCGACGATCACAAGACCAATTGGAAGGATTTTGTTCCTTCTTTGGTTCAAGCCTACAATGCCACGAAAAATTCTTCAACAGGTTATTCTCCGCATTTCCTTATGTTTGGCTGGCACCCCCGTCTTTCTGTCGATGCCTTCCTCGGTACCAGTCCAGGCAATTGTGGAGATGCCGACCATGGTAGTTATGCAACCAAGTTGCAGAAACGTATGCAGTATGCATACAAGGTGGCAAGAGAGGCTGCCCAGAAGCGCGCTGGCCAGAACAAAGTCGGCTATGACCGCCGCGTTCGTGAGAACAAGCTAGCCATCGGCGATATTGTTTTGGTCAGGAACGTTAACCTTATTGGAAGGCAGAAGTTGGCCTCCAAGTGGGAACGCAACCCTTATGTCGTTGTCGACATCCCATTTGAGGGCCAGCCGGTTTTCAAGGTTCGTCCGGAGTCTGGCAACGGACCGGTGCGAACATTACACCGCAATATGCTTTTGCCATTCCAATATATCCCCTCTGAAAAGGAAACCAGTCTTCTCCAACCAATGCCAAAAACCAGACCAAGGACACGTGCAAACAAGGTCAATGAGGAGTATGATGGAAGCTTCAGTTCCTCAGAATCTTCGGTGTATGTAATTCCACAACGCCGAAACCCTGCTTTCAGTACTCCTAGTTCTTCCCATTCTTCCACGATTTCCCGTTCTTCGCATCCTGTGCACTCTGTCCGTACAGTTCGCGGCACTACCATCTTGTCTCCATCTGTTAGTTCTGGCCCTGTCCCTGTAGCTCCTGTCCCACGACCCAGGATGCCTTCAATGACCTCTGTCCCAGTTCCTGCACCGCGGTGTAGTCCTGCCATCACAGTGTCTCCATCCGTGCAGGGTGATGAATTTACTTCTCCCGTGCCTCAGCCCAGGCCGCGACGAACAAGACGTCCGCCTGACAGGTACGGAGAATGGGTAAATCAGCAACATGCTGAGTATTTTGTATAATGTCTGATTCGTGTTATTTTTCAGATTTTACCTGGAATATATTTAACAATGTGTTATTGTTAAAAAAAAAATGTTTGATTAGTAGATCTGTACCAGTGTTATCATCGTAAGATGGCAACAGGATATTCAGCTTAGTAATCCAAAATTGTTTATTTTGTAGCAATTTTAGGATTGTATTTTATTTTTAGAATTACTTCGCTTTAGCTGTTTGAAGACAACAGTGTCGGACAAATTGTGATATATAATGAATTATATAGGTTTTGTAGTTAACAGCTCGCATTTCCAGTTGTTTCCATATTATATATATATTACATCTAGTGTTTCAAAAATGTCGGAGCCATTTCAACGGAGAGGGGGAGTGTGTAGCAGAGCGTAATTTTAATGGTTTGCCTCATGTTCTCATTTGTTTATGTCTCATGTACATTGTTCTGTTATTGTGATCGTCTATCTACTTCCTGTTTGTAAAGTCACGTGCACGTTCTGTAATTGTCCAAGAGAATGTGAGAGTATATGTCAGAGCTAGTCCGAGTGAGGTATACCCTAATTAAGAGTTATGTAAGGTTGTTATGATGCGAGTATGATGCAAGTTTTCTATTGTTTGGCCCGTCCCCCGTGCTTCTTTCCCGCGCTTTGTTCTTAATTTCACCACCAATTTTATAACTCTAGGCACTTCGATTTTCGATGTCATTCGATAAACATCCAGTCGTCGCTCTTACCTTTGAGTTACATTATCATTTTGATGTTATATTATTCGACGTGCCTGGTGAGTTGTGGAATTGTTACTAAAACAATATTAGTATAATTACTATAACTATTTTAGCAGATTTTATCAGAAATACAATGTAAATCTTAATATTTTATCTTGTGAGTAAACGTTGGTGATTACATGTGTAATTACTCTAAAATATGTTCAACTTGTTTATTGTATTTTGTATGTTGCAGGTTTTTCTTTGAACCACGTCAAATATATTCATTGAATCCCAGCTGGTGTTCTTGTAATTAACACCCACTACAATTATATACATATTTGTTCCTATAATGATGAAAAAATAAACAGTTATGATATTTCGGACAGCGCTAATCAATGCTATGTAATCTAAGGTAAATAAATATTATTTTGGAAATAGATGTCTTTTTTTCAAATTCGATTGAACAGCAGAGGGTAAAAGGATTTTAATTACTAGTTCCTTCATTTCTTAATAAAAAATCTATCATAATTAATTATGTATAAAATATGCGAGAAGAAACATTGCTTTTATATTTATTGTAAGTATGCATTGATTTAATAAAACGGTGAGCTAATTCTATAACTGTCTTCTGCTTTTAACCTACAATAGACATTCCATTTAGCACATTTGGAAATAAATCGGGATTTATACCAACGTTTTATTTTCCATGTAAGTATGGCCCATGACCGAATTCGCCTGTCCCGCTGTGGTTTCTCCGGCCACGAGGAGTATGTCTTTAACGCACGTTGATAAACAATTCTTTGATCTTGCATGCTGTGCAGGTGGCATCAGTAAAGTGCAGCTTGAATTACATATTTATATGCCCCCCGGAACAATGATATACTGGAATCAGAATGTCTGTCCGCTCTTCATCCCCAAAATCCCTGAAATGAATTTAAAGAAACTTCATAGGATTAATCAGTATTAAGTCTAGTTGTGCATATCATCGGCACTTGAGTCGGGTAAATTTTCACAGAGTTATGGTCCTAGAATATGCATACATATTTTTCCATTTATTATTATCATTATATTATAATTCCCTCACCTTCAGTGATAGCTCTAGTTGAATAAAGTTTCCTAAATTTCGTATTTGTAAAGTCCCACATCCCCCCATCCGCACACATCAAAATAGTGTTACTCATACCTCATAGTTCATAACGCTTCAAGGCACGTGGTTATTTAGACCGTGACATTCTGTTGTTGTTTTTTTTGTGGATTTAAAAACTTTCTTATTATATACTCAAGAATCAGTCAAACAATAAAGTGGACGGGATGCCATACAATAGCTCAAAATAGGGAGCCGAATATATCATGGTGAAGAAAAGTACTTGGGCTACCGGACCGTTTACCCTATCACCGTTCTTAGTTACGATTTGACTATGTCTGACATATCGTCCATTGAAAGCCTGAAGGGGCTATCAGCCTTCTTTTTACATAATTATGCTGATAGCCTCTTCTGGCTTTCAATGGACGATATGTAGAGGTCCAAATAAAGAAGAATATACTTACAAAGAGAAAAAGGAAAAGCAGTAGCCTGTGGTAGAATACGTATAGGGATATTAATATTGTTTTGTTTTAAAAAGACCCATAACTCCAATATTCTGCTCGATATAGAAAATCGAGTGTACCTATCGATTGCATGTGATCAATTAATGTGTCCTTAATATATTTTGCTCTCGGAGGGTCTAAATCGACCTATTTGATATTCCAAATCCAAACATTACTAAAAACCAAATATGATCCCGGATTTGGCAATGCAAACAGTATAATGTTGAAATTTATGATATGGTAAGGAAAACTGTAACTTGAACTGTTCTTGACAATATCTCGTGATTAAACTTAAAAAAAAAAAGAAGAAAAAGAAGTGGAACCAGTACAACATGACTCTGAAGTATCTGTCTAATATATAACATTATCATACGTTTATGCGAGATTTTCACATTAGTGTAAACGTATCAAATAATGAAAATAGGGACACGTATGGCAATAACTATTAAGTTGTTTTATATGTCATTGAATCATCAATATATAAAAAGATGGACTCATATTGATACATTCACAATACCATGACTGGTGGAAAAAAAGTCAAGCGAATTGGGCAGATTTGCGTATTTTGTATTTTTCATGTATATACACGGTATAATTCTTTTAGATGAATTAAACAGATATGCAAATATATACACACTTGGTCTGGTGATATAATTGTTCTTTATAAACCTTTTCTTAATTGCAGTTTACAATGGGCATTCCATAATGAAATGATACTTCAATTACATTTTTATCACAAAATTACATAATCTTTGATTTTTTTTTCTAATCTCTCTCTAGCATATCTTCCTGTTTCTACTCTTAAATAAGTGTGCTGAAATTCTGAGTTTTGTTTCATAGAATCTATTTTGTCTGCATGTAAGAAAACTCAAATAATAATCCATTCCAAAATGTAATTTTATATCATTATAAAACAACAATTTGAAATTACTTTGAATATTTGAACTCCATTTTTGAAAATCTGACAAAAATATATTATGTATTTTTCGATAGTATTCGGTTGATCCCATGCGTACATATTCATATAACAGTTCCTTAACATTACTAACCCAATTTTTCTATTATTACAGTCTTCTAAAACTTTTTGATATACGTTCTTGATATAATATTTTCTGAACTCTGTACCCAATATTTAAAAACATATATACAAATGTACCTCCCTAGCTCGCAATACAATTCTTACGCATCCCCAAAATATATCAACAGAGCTCTGAGTGTATATTTTCAAGTAATTTAGACTTAGTATATCCCCAGACTTAAGAACAATAATTCAGAAATAAGCAGACAAAAGCATCGAATAATTGCAATCATTTTAACATTCGGATAATACTGTTTGATGTTTTCCAAAAGAACGTTCAGTACTTTAAGTGAAATGTTTATAATGTATTATGATGTTTTACGCATGTCTTAACCGTGTCGTACATCGAACGTATTATTCTTAGTAACATCCCATCAATTCCGAGTCTATGTAATTTTAACCACAATGTTTTTCTATTTACTGAGTCGAAGGCTTTTTTTAATCAATATTTTAACAGTTAAAAAACCTTACTATTCTGGGGTTTAAGACACTTAAATTAATTTTTTGGGGTTTTAAAAACCAAATTTTTTTTTTTGGGGTTTAATTGTAAACAATTAACCCAGCTTACTCAAAATAATACCCCTGTAATTTGAAACGTTCTTATCACCTTTTACATGATTGGGATAATATATCCTTACGACCACTTTTCAGGAAATTAACCCTTATTTAAACATTCATTAAATAAGTATGTTATATGTCCTGCTAAGATATCTGCAGTTTCTTTAAAAATTCGTTTCATAAAAAGCAGAGGTTCACACGTTTTTTTTTTTAGTTCTTTTATAGCATTATTAACTTCTTTAAGCGTTGTATTTTGTCTAGATATAATTACTTCCATGGACATTATGCGTTTTATTAAAATCTTCAGCTTTAGTCACATCCGAGTTACTTAGATAATAAAGCATCCCGAAAAATAATCGTGAAATTCTTATGCTAATATTATTATAAGAGTCATTTTTGCCCGAAGAAAAATGCTTCCAAAATCTCTAGTTTTGTGTGTTTAACTTCTCGAGCTCTTAGATTTTCTAAATTTGTAACCTCTTCTTTTTTCTAATGAGCTTTTTATACCTTCGTTTCGCATCTCATAAATTCCACCGATTTACCTGGGATTTAACGTTATTGGACTGAAGTAATTCATAACAATCCTTGACAAACCACTTTTTTTTTTCGAATCACAACCTTTATAAAGACAACACTTA
>CM037777.1:80279824-80329824 GCA_021229015.1 Solen grandis
AAGCTTTTAATATCTTATACTATATTGTGCATTGTGATTTTTTTTCTAGAGAGTTTCATCATATCCTTTAAGAGTACAGTTTATATATATGGCCTGAAAATGTCTCCCAGAAATAAACGAGTTTCACGAAGCTACATCTAGGTAATTTAAATCTCTGGAGATGTATATGATAAGCTACAATTTCTTTATAATCTTCCAGCCTTTGATGGCATTAGATGTTTATTTTAAACTAGCATTATGGACATGCATGAATGAACTTTTGATATTGTTATGGTGTAGTAAATAAATCACATGCTTTTTATCTATTTTATGTTAATCAAATCTTAATTAACAAACAATTAATCATAGAAATATTTCATACTGTTATGACTCCCCCACGCCAGGACCTTTATATAAGAATAGAATATCTCCTGCCCACGCGATGTAAAATGACCGCTTACGAAGAATTGTGACCCCCATAAAATAACGACCCTAGTCATTTTTGATAAAGAAAAGTGACCCCCGGTCGTTATTTTTTTTCTATTTCAGCCCGGCGCCCACTCCACATAATTCTATACCACACCATTATGCCTGTAGCATTTTTAAAGAATGAATCGCTCTTTATTTTGTGATTTGGGCATATAGTATGCTTCAAAAAAAAAAAAAAAAAAATATTATGCAAATTTTGAAATAAGGAAATCTTAATGATGCCTCTGAGAATTGTTATTTGTTAGGCGTATCATTTTTTTTTTTCTTATAGAAAACAAAGACGACACCGATATATTTTTTGTTAAAAATAAATCGTTTTACAAGACAACACTTAAATTGAAGACTTATCTCATTAGATATGCCATGGAAAAGACATGCACCCGATCTCAGTTCTACTACACATTTAAAAAATAAAAATAAATAAATAAATAAATAAATAAATAAATAAATAAATAAATAAATAAATAAATAAATAAAATAATAAATTAACTTACCTATAAATATATATTGTACACATTCGTCGCCCAAAATATCTCATTCTGTAGGTTTGCATTGAAAACTTTCATCACTCTGCACGCTGCAAAGGGAAGGTCCCGCGTTTGAATCCATCTGGTTGATTGACTTATTTATCATTTTCTTTTTAATATTGAGTATTATTGCAATTTATCTATATCAAATAATTAAAATTAAGAAAAGAATACATTTCAGAAATAAAAGTATTAATATGTTGTTTTATATTTGCTTCCTCTTGATTAAAATTCACAAATAATGTGAATTTTTATAAACTAGAAACTAGATAAAGAGAAAGAGGGGCAATGTGTTTAATGTATATAATTAAAACAGATTTAATGTTGTGTTTATCTTGTTACGACTGTTTTTACGCAAGTTAGAGCGGGTTATAAATCTTTGTTTTTTTGGCATTATTTGAAAATATGATCTCCTTTTTTCAAATTTTCTATAAAATACAGGTCCGGATCCAGAATTTTTCAACTGGGGGTTGGGAGGGGGTGCTAAAGACATGATTGTGATGTCAGTACTTGGAGGTCGGGGGCATGCTCCCCCTGAAAAATATATGATTCTAGGATGACGGTGATGCATTCTGAGGGGTATATGGTAGCTTTTTATGATTTATATATTGAAATCTAAGCATTAGGCTAAGTAGTTATATTGCTTGGAGTTGAAATTTTACGTCAGCGTATTTTTTTCTTCATTTTTTAAATGCTTTTTGTCCCTAAAATCAACTTCAATGCACCTATTTTCTTCTGTTTTTGGCAAGATTCTTAACCTATACATCGTTCTTGGGAAGGACCAGTACTACACTCACATCCTCCGTAAAGATTTCTCGAATACAAAAAATAGATGGTAGCCGGGGCTCGAACTCATAGCTCTCTAAGCCAATATACATATATCTAGATACGTGAAAATATTTTTTCTGTATGATTTATATTGCCATTAATACGGATTTTATGGCACTGGCTGCAAATCTAGGTTGCGAGTTCTAGTACAGCTTGGGGACTTTTTGCCGAAATTAAATCTCATTAAAATAAAAAAATAAAATAAAATAGATAAATAAATAAAGGAAAGAAAACATGAGTGGTGCAAAGACACAATGACACTAATGATGATACATGTATCACCTTTTTTTGTATCATCGAGATATTGATGTATTTTGATAATGTTTGTTTATTTGTTGGGTTTAACGTCCCACCGACAGTATTTCAGTCATTTGGAGACGATGTCTACTTGAGACAGATATAGTGCTGCCAGACTGCAGCATCATGCCGTAGACATGTGGCATGATACCACACTCAGTCACATTATGCTGACACCGGGCCAACCAGTCCTGCAACTAACCTCATATGCTGAGCGCCAAGCAAGGGAGCTCTACCAGTACCATTATTTATGACTTTGGTATGTCGCGGCCGTGGATCGAACCCACGACCTCCCGCTCCCGAGGCGGACGCTCTAACTACTCGGCCATCGGGGACGGTATTTTGATAATGGTAAAACATTTATTTATTATTTGAATTAACATGAAAGTAAAATCTTACTAACGTTTCACAATATATTATTTACATATACATTAAGTGTTTATATAACAGATGTATCAAATATCTATTTATATAACTACTCATATTCAACAGTTTCACGATGCATATTATTTTATTTTTTATTTGTATTTTATTTTAATTCACATACATTATTTTTACATACATGAATGAATCAAATATTGACAGTTAAATATCCATCCTTTTCACACTTCGCGGAGATATAGTTCCAAATTTTGTTTTCTCTCTTATGATTTTGTGAAGTTAATTTTTATGGTTTATTTAAATAGGAGTGTATTTTGGAAGTCGAAACTGAATTGAAATGTTTTGATAGTTGATGATGGAGATAACATATTAAATAAACTGTAATAAAAGGGCAAATGCGCCAGTGAGTCAATCGCAAGTAAGTCAATCACATGATATCCAAGTTAAACCTTCATTTACTGGAATTTCATCAATTGAACGTATCTATAAATATACATTGTACACATTCTTAGCCAAAACATCTCATCTGGTAGGCTTGCATTGGAAACTTTCATTATTCTGCACGCTGCAAAGGAAGGTCCCGGGTTTGAATCCAGCTGGTTTGTTTATTTATCTATCATTTTTCTTTTTAATATTAAATATATTACAATTTACCTATATCAAATAATTGAAATTTTAAAAAAGATACAATACATGATTAAAAGTATGAATGTGTTATTTTATATTTGCTTCCTTTTGATTTTTAAATTCACAAATAATGTGAATTTCATAAACTGAGGAACTAGATAAAGAGAAAGAGGGGCTCTGTGTGTATGTATATAATTAAAACAGAGTTAATGTTGTGTTTATCTTGTTACGACTGTTTTTTACGCAAGTTAGAACGGGTTTATAAAATTGGGTTTATTGGCATTATTTGAAATTATGATCTTCGTTTATCAAATTTTCTATAAAATTACATTAAGACGTTTGTTAGTCTACCGTAAACAAGGGAGCTAACTCACATAATTTTATCAAATGTCTTTTATTAGAGTTAGTCCCCTTATCACCTTTTTTTTTAACATGAAAGATTGCTGTGTGAAGTAGACTTCCATGGCTAGATGGCTAGTTTTCGGATCACTTAGCCTCTTGCACAGTTGCAGATTTGAGTCCCTAACTGGTTCCTCGGATTTTTCCTGTGATAAAGCCATCAAGCTGGTTTGCGGGATGTCATTCTATCCTGGCGTACGTTCAGTATGCCAAACCGTATTCAACCGTCGCTTACAGTCAGCTAGGACCATTTCCATGCTGTTCACGTGCTCCTTATTCTGTACATGGGTATATGTGCAGCATCGTGGTTTATGACACTGAGATAGTTTCAGGTTTCGGATGCATACGGTTTGTCATCCTGAGCGTACGCCAGGTGTCTCTTTGCCAGAACAACAACAACTGGTGAAATTATCTTTCCGCAAATAATCGTCATACATATACCGGTATTCCAAGAACAATATTGTAGATAAGTTCTGCATGGTGATTAGTCTTTAAAATTACTATTAGGTTAGAGTTGTATAAAGATAAGTTTACCTGCGATGCTTAGAAAACATTTGATATACTTACAAAAATAAAGATATACATATATCGACGACTTTAAAAACGTATCATGTACAATTTTAACAGGTTATATCTACCAGTTATAAGATAGAGGAGGGACATAAAACATGCACCAATTTATTCCGGAAATATCCATTACTACATTTCTAAATAATCTAAAATCGTTGGAAAAACACTAAATATAATATTCGACATTTTGCCAAGATGGGGCGTTATAAGATATGTGAGGGTATAATATTATGTATGTATGTCAGAAATTTTGAGAATATCTTATAAAATGATCGTTGGCACCGTGCACGTCAATTATTATATAATGTACCTTTAGTTTATAAATCATTATGACTATATATTACTATAGTATTCGTATATACAACACACACTTACACTGACTTGATCTTTTTTTTTTTTTTTTTTTTTTTTTCATTTATCTTGAAATCAAATAAAGAAGATACGAGATAACCAAGGTGTTACGAATGAGGCCCTCACGTGTTGACAAGCGGGTTACATAGATCACAATTTGGGCTGTTTGTCTATACTTAAGTTTACATCAAACTCGCTTAATCAGCAGCTAATGTTCGGGTATTAGGCCTGTCATTACCCCGCCGTCAGAAGTAGCTATCAGCACGCTAGTTCGTGCCGTGTCACCGTACATATGTCCACCGAGATTTAGCTGGTCATAAATAGTGATTTTAATATCACATTATTACAACATACCGGTGTATAATTCCCGTTTTTATGTTTTGAAATGTGATACATTACCTGTCATCATAAGCATTTAATGGAGGGTAATTTACAAAAAGTACATCAGGTTGTTTTACTCATATATAGATCAGTCACTCATTCAAATGTAAAATATGCACAGAACCTACCACACACACACAATTAGAGAGAGAGAGAGAGAGAGAGAGGAGAGAGAGAGAGACAAACAGAGAGAGAGGGAGAGGTATATGCAATAGTAACGATTATTCCGTATGACTTTCGGCGAGGCGGGGAGGGGTGTAATTAAACAAAGAATTGCATTATTTTCACCGACTCAATTTATGTTTGCCATGTCCCGACCTGTATTCAAAGTAAGCATCTAAAATAAAACCGTGCATACAACAAAAACAACAACAACAACATTTTTTATTGCATTAAACAAGCAAACAAAATACAAGAGCAAGATAAGCGGACATTTGGTATGCCACACCCTTGATGTGCCCTCTGGATCCCCTAACCACTCGACCACAGCGGACGAGTTAAACATTAATACATAACTGTAAATGATTGGTAGCTAGTGTTATTCAATTCATATAACAATATCGTAAATATATAGCGCAAGTGATACACTATCGTAAGTTACTAATTAAAAAAATTTTTTTTGTAATAACATAGACAACTTATACAGCATATGTTATTTGAAAACTTACATAGCGTATGTTATATACATTGATAACTTATATAGCGTATGTTATATACATTGATAACTTATATAGCGTATGTTGTATACATTGATAACTTATATAGCGTATGTTATATACATTGATAACTTATATAGCGTATGTTGTATACATTGATAACTTATATAGCGTATGTTATATACATTGATAACTTATATAGCGTATGTTATATACATTGATAACTTATATAGCGTATGTTATATACATTGAAAACTTACATAGCGTATGTTATATACATTGATAACTTATATAGCGTATGTTATATACATTGATAACTTATATAGCGTATGTTATATACATTGATAACTTATATAGCGTATGTTATATACATTGATAACTTATATAGCGTATGTTATATACATTGATAACTTATATAGCGTATGTTATATACATTGATAACTTATCGTATGATAGCGTATGTTATATACATTGGTCAATGACATAGAGTATGTTATAAGCATTGTTAAATAACAAAGCGTACGCTATATGCATAGACAATTAGTGTTATTCAACTTAATATATCATTTCACATAACATTATCGTAAATTATTTGCAGCTTATATAGTGTATGCTATATGCATTGGTTTTAAATAACATATAAGTCAAATAATGCAACATCTATGCATCAGTAACGTATGTATCACGTGTATGCCATGTTGACGTTTATTTTGCATGACTTACGGGACAAATACCCAAACAGTTTATATTACTAGTGTCTGAGTTGTCTTCCTGGGCAAACAGGCTTGTGTGGAGGTAAGACTTGTCATAATAAGATTACATATATTTCATATATGATTTATATATTTCGACTTTAAAAAAAAACTGTATATGTACATGTATATCAAAAGCCAACACTCATAATGAGAAACAATAAAAAACACAGTCAATGGTAGGCCAACAAAACTGAATCAGACTTTAGAGTTTCTTATTACAATTTTTGGTACCATGCGTTTCTTTTTCTTTTCAGTATATTAGAATCCAATCATAATGGAAACACACAATGTGTCTTATGTCATTCGTCAACCAGACAGTAATGACCCTAGTATGTTCTGTCTTGAGTGAAAACGAGACGCGCACTTGCACATCAATATACTTTCTCACACCTGACAGAAGACGAACAACTCCCTTTATTACGACATATCCGATTTCTCGAGATAACCTGAGTTTACCCATCCAGCTTTTCAACCTTGCTCATCCGTGGAAATGGTTCATCGGTTTCGAATCCTAATAACGGAATATTTCATTGAGGCAGTGGAGTTGAGAGGAAAGTTAATTAGCAGATGGAGATGATAAACCATGAATGTTATAAACGTTTTGTCGCGTGTATGGTCATTCATTGACATGTGCACCGTATGATAACCATCTATAGCTCAACAAACATTTTCCGTCATTCATGTTTTTCTTTCTTTCTTTCAATCTTTTTTTTCCCTCTATGTGATACCTTCCTATGCCCTTTCCTATAACAACTTGTACTACAAGACCAAATAAGGCGGTGTGACTTTTGAAATATTGTTTAAAATCCGTAATTAAACTGTAGTATGATAAAGTGTTAAAACTTAGCATCTGTTGCGCTTTCTAAAGAAATTAAACTTTAGATGACGACGTCGACATTGTAGTAAATATTGTAGTAGCAATGGAAATAATAGTAATTTCAGCATCAGTAGTAGTAGTAGCAGTTGACGTTGATGCAGTACTATTAGAATCATCCTTAATTACACTTACCTATATTACTGATGTAAAGAGCTATTCTGAAAATAATGTTTTCATATAGAAAAAGGATGGGTGCATGTGTAGGACATTTTGTCCAGTTTATCAACTATTGACCGGGTAATTTTGTCTTTGATCACCTGGATGTGACCTTATTGACCACACAGAATATGTTAATTGAACTGGCATTTTGCCTCGACGTAGATCAATTTGAAATATGGACGAAATGTAGCAATTATATCAAACCCATATTGCTTGATTAAGAAAGTGAATTTTGCTTCCGATATTCAATTGGGTATATATTTATACAAACTGACTCATCTTAAACTTCTGTTTTCGATGCAAAACCTCATTTTATTCAAATAAAAACTGAAGGCCCTCTTGTCATAAATTTTGTCTTTTCCAATAAACGGATATAAGCAATCAATCCAACCCTCAGATGTGATACAAATTTGATTTTTATTGCCGATTAATTGTTCTCGCCGTTTGAGTCCTTCTTTCTGAGCTCTCGGCCAATCTAGGAATACACATAATTTACAATTTATGTGTCAACTGTCGTCTCTATCTAGCTTATCAAAATTCATATCGTGACGACTTAATATAATTTTGTTGCCATTTGTCCATTGTTGATATGAAGAAAATAAACACAATTTTAGATACAGGAGCTCGATTTTTCGTCAAATCAATTTACATGCATTTAACAGCTATTTGATGACCATATCAATATGGGACTAATATTGGGTCCATATGTTTAATCGTCGTGACTTCATTAAAGTGAATATTCTTTGAGAGTGCAATTTTCTCATCTTTTAAACCGTGACTACGATTATTTCTGTATCAAATTAAACGTAGAACACATTCATGTAGACCGTCCTCGGTGGCCGAGTGGTTAGAGCGCCCGCCTCGGGAGCGCCCCGGCCGCGACATACCAAAGTCGTAAAAAAAAATGGTTCTGGAATAGCTTCCTTGCTTGGCGCTCAGCATATAGGGGCAGTTGGCCCGGTGTCAGGATAATGTGACTGGGTGTGGTATCATGCTACATGTCTACGGCGTGATACTGCAGTGTGGCAGCACTAAATCTGTCTCAAGCAGACATCGTCTCCAAATGACTGAAATACTGTCGTTGGGACGTTAAACCCAATAAACAATCAAACATGTATGTAGAAAACGCTCTGTTAAAGAACCGAGCCTTTGTGGCGACGGTATTACATTCAGCATCTAAATAAATAATTTGCAAGCGTAACTTCACTTTTTATTCATTTATTTATATTTTACTTATATTTTATTTCACAAATTTAAAGGCAGATTGTTATTCCTAAAGCAGTGTATATTATTCGGACAGATAAGCAAAATATGTGTCTGTTAAGAGATGCAATCTGTATAATTATACTCGTACGACATTACGACAATGTATAGATTAGAAATAATATTTTACTTAAGATCATTCAACTGTTACAAAAATACCGAATTTGCACATTCCGTATAGCTTCGTCAATTTTCTGACGTTTTCCAAAGACCTTCTGTATGTCTTCGTTAAATGAATCACGAGTGCTTAAATTGATGACGTAACAGATGAACAAATTATGATTCGGCGACGGTTATTTCCGATTACAAACTATCTCTGGGAAGATTCGCCAATACAAAATGTAAACATTGACAGTATAATGACATCCTTCCAAAAAACTATATTTCGTAATTTGATAAACATTTTCTTTGCGTTTAACTGTTATTTTACAACAGAGATTTGCGCATTATATAGTATTTGTGTTATAATCTACAATATGACAAAGTTACTTTATATTTTCTTTTTCAAGAAAATTGTATAAATATGAAATATAATGGACCTTTAAAGAATCGTAAAGCAACACAGCTCCCCGTCTGTTGTGCGATGTTTTGTTTCTTAGTGAAACTGAATATTTGTGTCGTAAAGTAGTTAATCCCTCATATTCAAACTTATTCAAAACTCTTTTTCATCGCAATTCATGAGGGTTTTTTTTCCAAAGAACTTTTCATCTGCACCTAACCGGATTATACTCATAACAAGATATTAAGAAATAATAGAGAGTTGGTCGCTTTAAAATACTAATTAATATTAGAAAACGATTTGGAGAAACAATCTGGATGTTCCTTCGAACACGAAGTTTAGGCAAAATCCGATTGTGAGAACCCTTAAATCATGTTGACAAGTTTCATAGGTTGATATTAGTAGTATTCCAGTGTCGTCAATTTTGAAACAAATTGGTTTACATTTGATATTTAATCAATTATCTTTATTCAGTTACACGTGTATCATGGATTAGATTATTAAAGCCATGCTGATAATTTACTTGCGATAGGATTTAAACTTGAACTCTTTACCTTATATAGACTAATTTTGACCCATTGGCAAATAGAGCAGACTAAGATTAGACAGCTCCTGGAAGGATCTGATTAATCCGGGTCTTTGCCAAATTCCACACAGTGATCTCCCTTGCAAGCAAACCTACAACTGTAAGGGGAGGTGACTACTGCGGCGGAGTTTGGGTCTTTGCTTGCATAATATTAAATGTATCAATGTAGCATGTATCAGTTGAAATTCAGTCAATTAATAGTTATAAATCTTTACATGAATATGCATGAGCTAAAGGGTTAAAGCTTTAACCACGGAAGTTTTTTCGGCTTGTATTATCACCAGAAAATTTACTAAATACTGTAATAAACATTTATCTCAAATATAGAGCACAACGCGTTGTAAACTTTTTTTTAATATAATCATACGCTTCAAAAATAGCTTGTAAACACTGTTGAAATCCTAGTTTTATGTTACTGACTGAAACCTGTCCAACAATTTATTCCAGTAATCTGTTTCTGGGCATACGTCTGTCATAGTTTCTACTCTTTCATAATTCGAAATTGATTTCTAATACTCCATATAATTACTTGCTGTAAAAGTATCACGTGAAATAATATCTTTGAAGCACATGGACTACCTTGACCTAGGGCAGCTACAAAGGCTTCTAGATCCGAAAGAAGAGAAGTTTTACTGTCTAAACATAAAGATTAGTAGGCTCTGATTGAAAGTTGATGAGCTTCGTTAAATCAAATATCCTAAAGTACAGGTGTTAGTGGTGTTTATCCTCCGAAAATTAGTTTAAATTACGGGTTGCTCTTTCCCCGGTACAATAAAAGGTCTCCGTGATTTAAATGTGACTTGATGCCTATCTGGAATGTGACAATGTACGCTTGACAGGTAGACTGTCATTTATAGTGGAATCCGCTGTCGCTGATCGCAGTGATAATTATATGACCAGTAATAATGATGACTTGTACTGACCACCATAATCTTAAAAACTATAAAACCGGGTACCATACGAAACTCTTCTCTCTCTCTCTCTCTCTCACACACACACACACACACACACACGTCGTAGTGTGAACCCGGCTTAATGTAAAAGTCTTATCGACGCTTCTGCTTTAACCTCGGTTTCTAATTATAATTTTTGCAAAAAAAACAAAAAAACTTGCCATATGTATTGCACACATGTACGTATCGTATATACTGAAGACAGAGCAAAAAAGTTGGGCGCATTTCTATAATGCACAAAGGTACACGTAAACGTTGAAGTTGGGGAGACTTTACAAAACAGAGATGGTCATTTCAGTCAAGACATAGAAGTACGTTGCATAAAAGCATTAAGAAATGAAACGTACTCTTCCTTTGACTTTGCCTAATCATATATGATTAAAAAGGAATTATTCCTATTGTATCTTTCCAAATAAGAAATTATTAATACGATTTTAATTCTAAAATTTTATACGAATATGAAATATTTATATATCTTCACTTTCTAAACGTTCGAACAATCACTGAATTTCATACTTGTTAAGTCTATAATTCGATACTAACACCTGCTTTGGGAATACTTTGTTTCTCGTTTTTTTTTAATAAAAAATCAAGTGTGGGGACAGTTTATGTATCATACTGCATCCTTATAGTTGAGGCGTAATATTGTTCTTCCTTGTAAAAAAGGTCGAGGGGGGCATATCTAAACGCATTCCGTGGTTTACGTGTTTATTTGTTAGTTTAAACACATTTGTGTCAGATTTTTAAAAACAGAAAATTTTACGCAAGAAGGTCATAATAAAACGTACCAGGCAACATATGGCAGATTTGGCGGGAAACGATTGTTTCCCCAGATATTTGACATATTCATTTGTTTTGTTTAAAAAAAAAAGAATACGTCCTAAGTGTTGTAAACTGTTAACGTCCAATTGATATTAATATCCAAACAAAAACATCGCTCAGAAATGATTTCCATTAGCTCGTGAACATGAAATTCATTTTTACTGGCGACACATTCGTTAATGCAACACTGCCATCACGTTTTGCATTTTTGCTGTCTTTCTTTTTCCAAGCCTTGTGATGGATCATTAGAAGGCGCGATCTATCAAGAAAACTTTGGATCGGTTTCCTCTCTTCTTTATCTTGCTTTGTCATGTGCCATCATTGCTGACATTAATGAACTTAAGTTACGTTAGGATTGTGACTTTAACTACGTATATCTGTAAGAAAATTGTATTAAATAATAAACACTCTGTCGGGCAGATTATGTTTTTGACAGGTGATACGGGACCGGAAATGAGGAGAACACAATGTGGATGATTTTTGTTTGTTTCTATCCAACATTTTTTTTTTGCATGGCATATTCCCTATCCCCGACGTGTAATATGTTAGATACGCCTATGTAAAGCGTCGATCATAAATAAAGTCAAAATAAGCTTAAAAATGGAATCGATCTACTCACAATAAATAAAATAATTGTACTTCTGAATGGGTGGATTTTTACTTTTGTAAAATGACCTCTAAGTTTTGTTACATTACTTTGATAATAAATTCTTATCAGTTGCAGGCGTATTGTGCTGGTGCTGCGCTTTTTGTCAGGAAACGCCTTAAAAGCCAAGCAACTCTTGGACTTTTTCTGTCAGAGTTGCCCTCCCTTAGCACCTCTAGACAGGTGCACATTCTTGTCAATCATTATCGAATGTTTCTTTCCTATTTCTGCAAAGGTGTCTCTGATGATTACAGATCCATGTTTGTACTAAGGAACTAAGCGTGATATTTGCTGAAGCATTGATTAACCGTTTGGCTAGAACGTAAAATGAAGGAATCGATGACTCTCAGATAGTCTGTATGCTTTCTTTTTAAGCCTCTTTTAAATGATCGATGAAAGTGACAGAAGACGTCTTTCCCACAAATTTAGCAAACTATAATATCACAGCGGTGTTTGTTTTAGAGGAGCACAAATCAATGATAAAATATACATATACATAGCTGCAAGAAAGATGGGCAAAGGTTATCGTAATTCAAATGTTTTATTTTCTTCAAGAAATATATTAAATTGTCATACGTGGTTGATTAACAGTATATGTGAAATATTATAACATCGTGTGATTGCAGTACGACAATGGAACACATTACTGATTTTTGCATGATTATGTGATATTTATCGAGATGTGATATAAAGTATCATTGAACTTCATTATTGACTTGATTGATTAGTATCAATTGAATTCTTATACTAGTGGATTGTGTCTCTTGTGAACTACAATAACTTTTTGATGTGTTAATTGACTTCATACGAACTCGTGTTCTGTACAGATCTTGTGAACTAATCGATTGTGAGCATGTAACTCAAGAATAATTATCGACGTACTGATGATGCTCTTACTCTTTTAATATCGTGAATGCAGAAAGTTCAATTTGAACTATAATTACGGTGTTGAGAACAATCATAGTAACTATCATACGAAGAGTGAGATGTAACATTTATTGAATATATTATGAACATTATGCATTAAAGATCAATGTGAACTAATTATTGAACATATCATATGCTTAATACTGAATACAGTAAAATACATATTGTGAACTATCATTATCTGAACGTATCGTGTGATATGCATGTAACAGTATCATATGTGAACTACATATCTGAACTATCGTGTGATTGCATGTAACAGTATCATATTGTGAAACTATCATTATCTGAACGTATCGTGTGATATGCATGTAACATATCATATTGTGAACTATCATTATCTAACGTATCGGTGATATGCATGTAACAGTATCATATTGTGAACTATCATTATCTGAACGTATCGAGTGATTGCATGTAACAGTATCATATTGTGGAACTACATTATCTGAACGTATCGTGTGATCTGCATGTAACAGTATCATATTGTGAACTATCATTATCTGAACGTATCGTGTGATTGCATGTAACAGTATCATATTGTGAACTATCATTATCTGAACGTATCGGTGATTGCATGTAACAGTATCATATTGTGAACATCATTATCTGAACGTATCGGTGATATGCATGTAACAGTATCATATTGTGAACTATCATTATCTGAACGTATCGTGTGATTGCATGTAACAGTATCATATTGTGAACTATCATTATCTGAACGTATCGGTGATCTGCATGTAACAGTATCATATTGTGAACTATCATTATCTGAACGATCGGTGATTGCATGTAACAGTATCATATTGTGAACTATCATTATCTGAACGTATCGTGTGATCTGCATGTAACAGTATCATATTGTGAACTATCATTATCTGAACGTATCGTGTGATATGCATGTAACAGTATCATATTGTGAACTATCATTATCTGAACGTATCGGTGATGCATGTAACAGTATCATATTGTGAACTATCATTATCTGAACGTATCGTGTGATTGCATGTAACAGTATCATATTGTGAATACATTATCTGAACTATCGTGTGATTGCATGAACAGTATCATATTGTGAACTATCATTATCTGAACGTATCGTGTGATATGCATGTAACAGTATCATATTGTGAACTATCATTATCTGAACGTATCGTGTGATATGCATGTAACAGTATCATATTGTGAACTATCATTATCTCAACGTATCGAGTGATATGCATGTAACAGTATCATATTGTGAACTATCATTATCTGGACGTATCGAGTGATATGCATGTAACAGTATCATATTGTGAACTATCATTATCTGAACGTATCGTGTGATATGCATGTAACAGTATCATATTGTGGAACTATCATTATCTGAACGTATCGTGTGATCTGCATGTAACAGTATCATATTGTGAACTATCATTATCTCAACGTATCGTGTGATATGCATGTAACAGTATCATATTGTGGAACTATCATTATCTGAACGTATCGTGTGATTGCATGTAACAGTATCATATTGTGAACTATCATTATCTGAACGTATCGAGTGATCTGCATGTAACAGTATCATATCGTGAACTATCATTATCTGAACGTATCGTGTGATCTGCATGTAACAGTATCATATTGTGAACTATCATTATCTCAACGTATCGTGTGATATGCATGTAACAGTATCATATTGTGAACTATCATTATCTGAACGTATCGTGTGATCTGCATGTAACAGTATCATATTGTGAACTATCATTATCTGAACGTATCGTGTGATCTGCATGTAACAGTATCATATTGTGAACTATCATTATCTGAACGTATCGTGTGATCTGCATGTAACAGTATCATATTGTGAACTATCATTATCTGAACGATCGGTGATTGATGTACATATCATGTAACTATCATTATCTGACGATGGTGATATGCATGTAACAGTATCATATTGTGAACTATCATTATCTGAACGTATCGTGTGATATGCATGTAACAGTATCATATTGTGTGATCTGCATGTAACAGTATCATATTGTGAACTATCATTATCTGAACGTATCGTGTGATATGCATGTAACAGTATCATATTGTGAACTATCATTATCTGAACGTATCGTGTGATATGCATGTAACAGTATCATATTGTGAACTATCATTATCTGAACGTATCGTGTGATATGCATGTAACAGTATCATATTGTGAACTATCATTATCTGAACGTATCGTGTGATCTGCATGTAACAGTATCATATTGTGAACTATCATTATCTGAACGTATCGTGTGATCTGCATGTAACAGTATCATATTGTGAAACTATCATTATCTGAACGTATCGAGTGATCTGCATGTAACAGTATCATATTGTGAACTATCATTATCTGAACGTATCGTGTGATATGCATGTAACAGTATCATATTGTGAACTTCATTATCTGAACTATCGAGTGTGTGCATGTAACAGTATCATATTGTGAACTATCATTATCTGAACGTATCGTGTGATTGCATGTAACAGTTCATATTGTGAAACTATCTTATCTGAACGTATCGTGTGATCTGCATGTAACAGTATCATATTGTGAACTATCATTATCTGAACGTATCGAGTGATATGCATGTAACAGTATCATATTGTGAACTATCATATTGAACGTATCGTGTGATTGCATGTAACAGTATCATATTGTGAAACTATCATTATCTGAACGTATCGAGTGATATGCATGTAACAGTATCATATTGTGAACTATCATTATCTAACGTATCGTGTGATTGCATGTAACAGTATCATATTGTGAAACTATCTTATCTGAACGTATCGTGTGATTGCATGTAACAGTATCATATTGATTTTCTGAATGTTGATTGCATGTAACAGTATCATATTGTGAAACTATCATTATCTGAACGTATCGTGTGATATGCATGTAACAGTATCATATTGTGAACTATCATTATCTGAACGTATCGGTGATTGCATGTAACAGTATCATATTGTGAAACTATCATTATCTAACGTATCGTGTGATTGCATGTAACAGTATCATATTGTGAAACTATCATTATCTAACGTATCGAGTGATTGCATGTAACAGTATC
The DNA here is from genome assembly GCA_021229015.1 of Solen grandis. Taxonomy (NCBI): domain Eukaryota; kingdom Metazoa; phylum Mollusca; class Bivalvia; order Adapedonta; family Solenidae; genus Solen; species Solen grandis. Next base: position 80,295,889 of record CM037777.1, read on the forward strand.
ATATTGTGAACTATCATTATCTGAACGTATCGAGTGATATGCATGTAACAGTATCATATTGTGAAACTATCATTATCTGAACGTATCGTGTGATATGCATGTAACAGTATCATATTGTGAAACTATCATTATCTCAACGTATCGAGTGATATGCATGTAACAGTATCATATTGTGAACTATCATTATCTAACGTATCGGTGATTGCATGTAACAGTATCATATTGTGAACTCATTATTGAACTATCTGTGATTGCATGTAACAGTATCATATTGTGAACTATCATTATCTGAACGTATCGGTGATATGCATGTAACAGTATCATATTGTGAACTATCTTATCTGACGTATCGTGTGATATGCATGTAACAGTATCATATTGTGAACTATCATTATCTAAGTATCGGTGATATGCATGTAACAGTATCATATTGTGAATATCTTATCTGAACGTATCGTGTGATTGCATGTAACAGTATCATATTGTGAACTATCATTATCTCAACGTATCGTGTGATATGCATGTAACAGTATCATATTGTGAACTATCATTATCTGAACGTATCGAGTGATATGCATGTAACAGTATCATATTGTGGAACTATCATTATCTCAACGTATCGTGTGATATGCATGTAACAGTATCATATTGTGAAACTATCATTATCTGAACGTATCGTGTGATGTGCATGTAACAGTATCATATTGTGAAACTATCATTATCTGAACGTATCGTGTGATCTGCATGTAACAGTATCATATTGTGAAACTATCCTTATCTGAACGTATCGTGTGATATGCATGTAACAGTATCATATCGTGAACTATCATTATCTGAACGTATCGTGTGATATGCATGTAACAGTATCATATTGTGAAACTATCCTTATCTGAACGTATCGTGTGATCTGCATGTAACAGTATCATATTGTGAAACTATCATTATCTGAACTTATCGTGTGATGTGCATGTAACAATATCATATTGTGAAACTAACATTATCTGAACATATCGTGTGATATGCATGTAACAGTATCATTTTGTGAAACTATCATTATCTGAACGTATCGTGTGATATGCATGTAACAGTATTATATTGTGAACTATCATTATCTGAACGTATCGTGTGATCTGCATGTAACAGTATCATATTGTGTGATGTGCATGTAACAGTATCATATTGTGAAACTATCATTATCTGAACGTATCGTGTGATATGCATGTAACAGTATCATATTGTGAAACTATCATTATCTGAACGTATCGTGTGATGTGCATGTAACAGTATCATATCGTGAAATCATCATTATCTGAAATAATTGTGTGATATTATTATTTTCATGTACATATAACAGTATCATATCGTGAATTTATCATTATCTGAAATAATTGTGTGATATTATTATTTTCATGTACATATAACAGTATCATATCGTGAAATCATCATTATCTGAAATAATTGTGTGATATTATTATTTTCATGTACATATAACAGTATCATATCGTGAATTTATCATTATCTGAAATCAATGTGTGATATCATTATATTCATGTACATATAACAGTATCATATCGTGAAATCATCATTATCTGAAATAATTGTGTGATATTATTATTTTCATGTACATATAACAGTATCATAAAATTTTGAAATAATTGTGTGATATATTATTTTATGTACATTAACAGTATCATATCGTGAAATATCATTGTGTGTGATATCATTATATGCATGTACATATATCATGATCGAGAAACTATCATCATCTGAACTTATCATGTAGTATTAGCAGCTTTAATTACATTTCTTTTTTTTTTTCGAAATATGGCATGTCAATCAGGTTTGACCGAAGATTTGTGTCTACTAGATTGGTGTTTGAAAATATGGAAGCTACAAAGGCCAGTGGTATAACATGCGAATTTAATTGCTTCTTATATATTGATATATAGTCTACATAAATTCATTTTTACATGAATAAATTATTATTTTCTCTAAAACTGATATATAGGTAAGTATTATTCGGGGACTTTAAATCACAGGAACGTCAATAAATTGAAAAGTGTCATCTCTCAATGTCGCGGGTATACCGTAATGTCTGAACACTTCTGCACGGGAGGGTGTCGCATGTTTATGACCAACGGGGGCTGGTCACTCCACGGTGTCGCCCCTAACAACCGCAGGTGCCCGGATGAAGTGATTGGCAATCTTTTGTCAATAAGAAATGGCGAAAATGACAAGTTGGGATATGATTAGTTACGGGCCATAAATCTCACATTGACTGTATGTTTTCTGTGTGTGGGGTATTAGTTTCCATGCCCCGTGCGTGCTGTTTGATCAACCTCGTGCCTATGGAAGACGGCCGTGGGCAGTCGGAATGCCAATATTGGGGCGCAAAACAGAACTTAGATCACACCCAAGATAGGCAATGGGCACACTTCTAAAGAAACCCTTAAATGGTTCAAAGGAATTTAAAGGGAGCATAAACATAAAAAGGGGCAGCATCTGTCTACATAAATTATATTAGTTTGTTGATGTTTTCATATCTTATTGACATTTCTGGTCAGGAGCAACGGCGTTTATGAAATCTTTTGGGCTTATTTGAAAGCTTTTGGGCGTTTTCGAACACAAAGTCATAGTCAAAGCTATCTTGAATATTTATGTAGAACGGAATTGTCTGATTGGACATCATTTTAATATGACACGAATCGTCAAATTGTAAATATAAGTAGGGTCTATTGACTATTATGTAAAACCACGAAGGTATTCACATCTCTGGTAAAACGACTGATGTAAGGAACGGCCTTTATATTGATGGTGTTCAGATTAAACAGTCTCACGTTCCACACGATACAGCACAAAGTCCCCCTTAACCCTTTCCCTCATAGAGGACACCATGAAAAGACCTATGCGAACAGCATAAAACCAGATCAGCCTGCGAGTAACTTGCAGGCTGATCAGGTTTTATGCTGTTCGCTGCTCCTCAGTGGTCTGGAAATGAGGATTTTATAATTAAATTTGGTAAGGTTTAACTGTGGTTTTCTGCAGATCAGGCTTTATGTGGTACCTATTGAGTGCGTCAAAATGAGTCTATATGAGGGAAAGGGTTAAAATAATATGATCAATATTGAAAAGCAAGTTACCGTACATAACACAAATGCGCACCAATATATAGCGCATATAATAATAATAATAATAATAATAATAATGATGATAATAATAATTATGGAGTCTTAAAATAGATGACAGATCAAAAGGACACTTATATTGATTCTATAGTTGATGTTCCCACGTTAAGAAGTATAAAGACAATAATTAATCATTTGGATAAACTCGGACGTACCTAAAAGATTTAAGATCAAGGCTTGTTTATTGTGGAGACAAGATCAAAACGCCGTACATGCATATATTTGAAATTAATAATATAAATCATGTAGCTATATTTATTTCACGTGTTATTTTGTTGGCAAAATTTTGGCGACAGAAGGCTTGGTCATCGTCCCAGGCTAAAATGTCTTCTCAGGTTTCTCGCATGAAATTTCATCTCTATATATTTATCATAAAGGGACCTTCAACCCCTATGGATCATTCCCTGGGAAGCAGGTCCACTCAACGCGACACAAAGCTTAATGCAAATGTACATAACTAGACCCTTTATTTCTAGGGTCAAAGGTGGAGGCGTTAATTGACCGGGAGGAAATAAAATTCTCTAAACATAAACTCCGCGCTGTCCATTAGCAAATTGGTCATTCTTCCAATGCTATAAAGTTCTATATTTAAACCAACAGCTTTTCCGACTTAGACATTTCTTTCATTTCAAATCATTGAGAGAGCGTTTGTTAGTTTTGTGCGTTTTAACTGCGCAATAAAACGTACACATTGCTGGGTATTTACGGACATGTCGGTAGTTTCTAATTGCTGGGTACTCTAGTTCTTCCGAAAGAAGTAATGGCGCGAAACACATAAAATCCCTGACTGACCGCAGCATCCTCGTGTGATTCAAAAGCATCAGAGATATAAACCCGCAATGATGACAAGAGAGGAGAATGGTCAGTAGTTTTGTATCAAATAATCACAATTATTGTAATTACTTCGGCCTTTTACGGCCTGTTCTCGCGACCCGCACGCTAATATTGCACGATAGGCTGGCGGGTGTGCGAAGCTTGTGCTGATCCATCGCATGGGCGGAAACATGATTTTAAGATACAGAGTTTAGATATATTTATTTTAAACCATTTTTTACGTGGATTGAAAAACAAGTTCTTCCAATATAGATCTACTAATCCCTCTCGACGCTTCCTGTGATAAACTTGTACTTTGCGCCTGGGAATGTCATGAGGATTTTTTTTCTGCCCACTTTGGGAAAAAGACCCTAGCTCCCAATTGGGAATAATTATGGACATATTACACCCAATTGGGAATTATTAATAAGCAGGAAAGAATCTTCGTGTATGTAACATTGTTTTGTAGTGGTCTTGTCGCTATGTGCTTGCATCCTAGTACAATTATGGCCTAGCTGGGACCTCTATAGGAAGCATGTTCTTATCTTGTATAAGTATCACTGCAATTGTACACATAAACAATTATTTAACCCTTTCCCTCATAGAGGACACCATGGAAAGACCTATGCGTAACTTGCAGGCTGATCAGGTTTTATGGTCTTCGCTGCTCCTCAGTGGTCTGGAAATGAGGATTTTGTAATTGAATTTGGTAAGGTTTTACTGTGGTTTTCTGCAGATCAGGCTTTATGTGATACCTATTGAGTGAAAAGGGAAAGGGTTAAACATTTTCTTTCATTAACATGATGTAAACAACAAACAAAACAGCAGTCAGATATTACAGCTGGACATCCAGTCACTCATTTCAGCAATGTTGAGCATGTTTTTTGGGGTTTTTTTTGCACCCCACTTAGATGCAAGAGCACTGTAGTCCTTCAGTTAATAACAAACAGAAGTCTCCATTTCATTTTCCCACAGACTGAACATATTACCATATTGCCATGATTTTTGGTATGTACATATTTGTACAAAGCTGATAATGCATCTAACCCTCCCCATTAACACATTTTTGACAGAGTTATGGTCCTTAGAATTTTTTCAGCCGTTAGGCCGTTTATATTCACCCTGACTTCCTGTGAAACAAACAGTAATGAAGCGGAATAAAATTAGGCTTTTCATTGGTTATTATATACTTTGCTAAATTCCCATTGGTCATTGTAAAATTAGTCAAAAGAAAAAAAAGGAGTTGCAGAAGTGAGTTCTTTAGATCTCTATTTTAAAAGTTGAAGTTTTCTTCAACTGCGAATGATTTATCCCGAATAGTGAGACACTGCACCTTTTTAAGGTAAACTGAAAGAGTAGAACGCTAAAAAATAGGAAACACATAGATTTCAGAATTGATTGTTTGACCCTGACGGATCATATTTTCAACAAAAAACATAACTTCCGGTTTTGTTTTGTAGCTGTGAAACGAAGTCTAATGCGCAGATGTTTTAAGGCTGTAAGTGTCTACCAAGATTGTACAAAATATTTGGATCCGTGGTATTTCAAAGAGCTGCACTGACACAGGAATTACACAACTATTAAACCAACAACAAAATCTATTACATGTTAAACCATTCAGACACTAATCATCAAGCTGGTTACCACGGCCGAGTATCTTTGTAAAGATATTTCTTGTTTTTCTTATAATGGATATTTTTAGGATTTCTTTTACATGATTGTAGATATTGAGATGATGAATGCTAATATGATTGTTGGTATACCATGATCAGTTACTGGTAGAGTTTTCATTTCACTCCCCACTGCACACTTTCATTTCACAGGCTCCTCCACACACTTTTTTGAAATCAAATTAATTGAAGGTGGTGGACATTTGTGTTCTGTTGATACAAATCTAGTCTAAGTAGACTAGTAATGAAATGTTAATTACACTCTATGGTCATTTAAGGATGTGTATACATGAAAATTAGATAATATGTTTCAAAATGAAATAAAAAATGAAGATAATTATGTCTTCAGGTTAGCAAATCTATAATAGATCTACCTTTAAGGTTGATCAGTCTGAGGGTTCTAATGGATTGAGAATCAGACGTAATGACTCAAGTGAATATCTGAAAAATCTCTCACTTCTGATATTTCATTGAAGTTATTTTCTTCCTATGGCTTGTTTTGTTTTTAATACTGTTTCATGTACAACAGAAAATATTGGAATTAACTCCCTGTTCAGTGCGACAGATATTGAAAATGTTAAACAAAGAGATTGGCAATTAGTGAACATCATGTATATAATATTGATATATTTTTGATTGATGTTACACTTTTCCTGTATAAAAGTTTCAGCAGATAAAAAGGATGAAAGTGGGTTTTATGAATCTGATTGAGAAAAGAATGATTACTGGTATCATCAAAGCAGAGCAGATGAAAATGATGGATTGTTAACTGTTCACTCTTAAATTAAAAAAGAATTAGAAAAAAAGTATGTTTTCATATTTTTATTTTGCTAGTTTTCAAGAAACTGTTAAATGATAAATGTATTCTTAATCTACTTTTTTAAGTAACCCATGAAAAAATGCATTAAAGAATATCAGGGGTACATTAAATTACCTATCTTTATAACCTGTGTTACACTGTGGAGTTAAACAGTAGTCAAAATTTTGCACAATGTATTAAATGTGTACACTTTCAAAAATTATCAGTTCACAAAATTTTGGGTGAAGAACTGGCCCAATATCTTACATTTTTATATTTTTTGACAAAATCTGCAGCGAGCCCAAAGCCATTTCTTAGTTTCAGGTCTTGTACTTATATTTTGAGAGCAGACTAATATGTAGTATGTTGTGAAGACTTACCAAAGTGTGTTAGAAGTTTGGTCTTAAAGTCATGGATCTCGCATGATGCTAACAGTGACATAATGTTCAGAACATTCAACAGTTAAATAAACAGTTTTGTTATTTCATCAGTAACAACACAAACACTTTTCCATGTCTGTTTTCCCCTCTTTTTCATGGGCTGTCAGTGTTCCCACTAAGATTTGAAAAAGGAGGTAAAATTTTTGCTTTTCTTGAATTTTTGTACCCTCTCTATAAGAGATTTTTTTACTTTACTCTCAAAACTGGGGGTACTAAAGACCAATGTGGGGGTAAAATACTCCCATATGGGGGTATTTGGGAACACTGGCTGTTCGTAGATTAGATTATAGATTTTATTCAATTATTCCAGAAGGTCAATGACCCATGTGGATGTACAATATATAGCTGTCTCATACCTGTCAACATTTCAGAATGGCAAGGAGTGAGATTTTTACGTGTCGCGAAGACCGGATGGGAGTGTGGGTTTGGGAGAATTTTTTTTTAAATGCATTAAATTATGCATTCTGGTGCCTTTTGAGATCATTAAGTATGAATTTCTTGTGTCCTGTGTTACCATGCTTTTACAAAATTAATAAGAAAAAATTACATTTTTTAAAAATTTATTTCATGATACATGATAAATAGGTTTCTATGCATAGCATAAATGTAATAAAGAAATCAACATGAAAAACAACCAAATACAGAGTTCATTCTAGGCTGCGCTTTTGCGCCAGTGGCCCACTAAATATTAAAATGGCCCCTTTCAGAAAAGTGCACGCGACCATCTGGCGCACAGGTTTTACCGACGGCGCTATTCTTAACACTATGTACGCCAATCCTTAATTTTAATTTACAAGAAATAACAGATAAAAATGTATATAAACTAAGACGTGAAAATTAATTCTCAACAAATTATATCGACTTTAACATCGGAAAACTCGATAAATGCTTGATTCCACAATTTCACGGTCACCAGAGTTCAGGTTTATACCGGACATTGCCGAGTTATACAAACGTAGTGGGAACTCGTTTGCTTACGCCACTACGGCTTTGTAATTTTGTTCTGCCAATTCTGATAAACCTGCAAGAAGATTAGTGTGCACTGACTAATAATATAATATAAATTGGCATTTTCATTGATATAATTTTCTGTACCTAACTCACAACCAAATAAAGGATAAGTTATTTATTCCATTTTATAAATTGCGAACAGAAAGAACTGCTACGCGTATAACAAAAAGAATGCACCCAGTGAAAACATGTCGAAATGAAAGCAGACGAATATCGGCGATTTCTTCGGTAAAAAATCGAAGATTGCTGAGCCGGGCCATGATATTCTGGAATCGAGCAGAGAAAGCGGTCCTGGTGTGGATAATTTAAAAGAAAAAGAACAGTCCGGTGGTAATTGCAATGAAAGTACAATTGAAAGTACCCCATCCACTTCCAATTCTGCTGAAGTCTCGACTGAACCAAGTAATGATAAATCAAAAACCTAAATGAAAAATTTTTTCAAAGTGAATGGTTATCAAAATCACAGTATCACTGGCTAGAATACGACAAAAAGAACGATCTCATGATCTTTGTGTATCAAACATAATAAAACCAACATTATGACGCACGGCACTAATAATTTTCGCACGAGCACTCAGGCTGCAATACCTTCTCATCAATCTCACTGAGGGACCAGAAATCAAAGACTTTGACTTTCAATCAGCCATTACCAATTGGAGGGATGCAAAATCTAGAAGACTGTTCAATCCAGCATGTCATTCTGGGAGAAAATAAGTCACTTAATTTTTAAATTTAATTGAAAAACTGCAACAAGTTGGTAATTTTGTTAAGATATGACTCAAAGACAGTTGATGATTTTGAGTTACCATTTTTAATAAGCCAGTTGAATTTGGACTTTTGAGTATTTACTTTAAGGTCTTCATATTGAACTGTAATGTTAAATGCTATTGACTATATCCTGTCATCATTCTTGTGAACCTGCATCCTTCATGTGATAATGACTGAAAGCAGAATAGACTCATAGAAAATAATACACATGTAGTTTACTAACATTTTTTTCTTCTCTTTGTTTGCCAAAAACCTAAGTATGGCTCAATGCAAATTACAGGTGGCCCTCTTTCAAAATTGGCAGGGGCCACTGGCCCTTTGCATGGCAATCCTAGAATGAACTCTGCAAATAAATAAATGGGACTTCTCTGCCTTGTTGTGAATCACAGTCTGTCCATGTTTCTTCACATCATTCTTGCCGGCATGTCCAACTGAAAAGCTCCTGAAATGACACATATGTATACATGAGGTTTGAGTAAGCATTTAAGTATATTACTCAGAATATATCAATAGAAAAAGAATTACTTTATTTTAAAAAATGTGAGGTCAAAGGTTCAAATCCTACAAAGAACTGACTAAAACAGATAGATCTAGATCTACCTAAAATTTTGATGTCTTTGACTTTAACAAGTCTGGATAAATATTAGCTAGATCTAGATCTATTATATAAATTCAGTCAGTTTTTATATATGATTAAATATATTGGTATGCAATTATATCATTCTAATCATCATATAGTGGCTGTGTTATATGTGAATGACCGATTGATAACAGTAAAAATACCATGTAGACATTCGATTTGTAATGTACTTTCGGTTTAAAAATAATTGTGAGCGGTCTTTTTCACGGCGATTATAACAAAGATTACAATAATCAGTTAGTACTTTTATTGTTATGAAAAGAAGGAACGTCGAAGTATGCTTCAGTGATTCATAATTAACATTTAAGTGTCTGTTTACAAATCAAATGCTGTTGCCATAGTATCAAAATGTCGTTTAGATGGCGCATGCGCAAAAAGTGGTATCAATAATACGCTGACGAATAAATTTGGGTAAATCCGCGTTAATTTGATGTTTTTTGCTGCACTCCATGTGTATTACTTTCAAAATATGTTGTTACGTCGAATATTTTAAACATTCGATATATAAATTTTAAATACAATCGATATATAAATTTTAATTACATAGAAATACCATTCAATTATCTTAAACCTACGACAATAAAAAAAATGAAACGAATGCAACATACCTCCTACACAGTTTGCAGAAAGCAAAATTGGGTCCTGTGTCAGATTTTGAAAGCCAGGAAAATTCTTCATGTTTTGCAGTCGACATTAAGTGCGCGAATGGTGATCATGCAATGTCCGGGAATTTAAGTAATAGTTACCGATAATTCCCGTATATGACTCGGAGGGATTCGGAAATTCAAGCAACATTGTGATTGGTGGATTTTCTCTCGGGAAGCCCTGGAATGCCCTGGGATATACGAGTATAAGCAAGACCGGCGATAACCAGTTTTGTGACGTACCCTGTATATTGGAATGCCCCTAGACAAGCGTCACAGGGTGGGCTGTATATTGGGGCTTGCATCCTGTGTTGTTTTAACGATTAGAGAAGGTAAATTAGACAAAATTTCTGACCCACAATGTTTTTGGTATTTTTTTATAAAAAATCGTGAGAAAATGGCCAAAAATCGTGAAATCGTGACCATGAACTTAAAATCGTGAGAATCACGATTTAAGCGTGAGACTTGACAGGTATGGCTGTCTAAATTCCCTTCTGAAAATGCCTTTAAATTTATATTTTTTCCCAAAATCTGCAATTTTTCTTTTCCAAAAGTAAAAAAATGGTGATATTTCCCCCCAGAAATCCTTCCCCATCATCTAAAAAAAAAAAGGTGCCTGTGGTTCCTTTTAGAACTAGATCAAAAAGTTTCTGGTGAGATTGATGAACCTTATTTTGTTTTTTCATTCATCAATGATTACAGACTGATGGAATACAGGATTGTTTTATTATTTTTTATGCTGTCCTTTTTACATTTACCAGGAAAAAAGATTTTATAAATTTTACCAGTTCTTCTTTTTGGTTCCTGTTTTGGACCAGTACTTCGTGTCTAGGGAAACTGATCCTGAATTTTCACTGGACCAGTAAGGACAGAAAAAATGCATGAACATGTGGTCAAGAATAAAATGATAAGGACAGTGGCTAATTATAAGCTTTCTTTGTAATCTCTTTTATTGTTCAGTATTTCTTCATTATTTCTGTCCGCGGCCCTACAGATCCTCTCTAGCTATTTGTGTCACAATGAGATTCGCAGCATTACAACAGACTTTACAACCCCCTAATGACATTTACATTATTCAATAAGCATGTTTATTGTCCAATTTCCCTGTGCACTAATGACCTTAGGACATGTGGCCAGGACAGCTGCCGGCTGTTAGATCCTGCGATCAGTTGATTATCAGACCATATCATACCCAGGCTAGACCAAACTATGGTCAAAGAATTTTTATTTTTTTTATTATTTTTTTTTTATAACTAAATTATGATTTAGTTATAAATTTGATATGCTAGGTTTCAGTAATCTAATGCCTCTGAGAATTACATACATTATAGTTATATTATTACATCAGTGTTCCATTTTTCTGATGTATTTTATACATTCAAATGCTCCAAAATTAAGAATTAGGAAAATTATTGCCATTGCATTTAATTCTAATGACAATCTTATGCTAGTGACAAAAACACTGGTAAAATTAATTTCCTTATTTTCATCATTCTTTATTTTCATGTACATATGTTTTTTTCTTGTTTTTTATTTATGTAAAAAATATCCAAAAAAAGAAAAGATGTACCTGATCGTCACATGTGATAAGTTTAATAATTAAAATAAAAATACATATTTTTTATGTTAATCCAATATTTTTATCTTGTTATCAATTTCACTTCATATTTAAGTATAAAATTGCTAAATTTATAACAAAAAAGAAAATGAAAAATGTGTGGCTAGAAAAATCAGCTTACAAGAGATATATTAGAAAATTCAAAATTAAGAGACTTATATAAAAAATTTGAAAAGATTATTAATAATCCCATCCATTTTTCATCAGACAAATTACACCATCAGATTCAAAGTTAACTCTTCACTTGCAAACTTGGACCGCAACTTAATCAAATTAACACAAGCTGGGGTTTGATCCTTCTCACAGCGTGTGAACCCCAGGCTTCAGTTGTATCAGACAGTTGCCATTCTGTCTGATTCGTCCAAGACGATCGTTGAATGGAAACCATGTAACATGAACAATATTAATGCTTTAATCCTAGAGCTGTGGTTTTCCATTCACCACAGGGGTTTATACTGTATTAAGCTCAAGAGTATATTAAGCTCTCACTGAGTAAGTGTTGTTTCCAAGGAAATGTGTTTAAAAGATATTTTCTCGGCCTTTGAGATAATTGAGTGGTATATCAAGGTCTTTAAAATCTGAATTAAAAATACATGTAGTACTGGGCATTTAGAAAATATATGTAACCACTGGTTCTGAAATATTTGTATGGTTGGTAGTAATAAATTACCCACAAATGTTTAAACCATTAATTATCCGATGTACTCTCTGTGAGAATCTAGGAGCCTGAATTCCATGATACAGTGTTCCCATTCTCATTTTTATTTTCAAGGGTTGAAAATCTGTGGATAAATTAAAAATTTTCTGGGTATAAAATATTAACGGTCTTCGCGTTACATTTTGAATCAATGCATCTTCCAGGGCTTCAGGTAAGGTTTTAGGACAATTGGGTATTTACTCATCAACTTTTCAAGGAATTGGGTTTTCACAATTTTAATTGAGTAATGAAAATATGGTTACTCCATCAAAATTAAGTCATTTGCTTTTTTCGCTCAACTTAATTTTAGAATTGAAATAACAGTACATATTCTTACTGGTATATGTGCCTGCTGTTCTTGTATGCAACAATGTCCATTTAACAATTATCATATGAAGGATTTATCATTAGCTCCGCAACAATTAAAATTAAAAACATTAAATCATTTTTGATTTTCCTGATTCAAAGATTTAGCAATTTTAACTCTTAAATTTATTAAACTATTTACTGGTTAACATGTTTGGTTAAAATGGAATTGGATGCTATTGACTCTACTGCTGTCGTGCTTCTTTGGTTTGTAAACACGGTCCAAAGCTTCGTCAAAAATACCTCTTACAACCTCGGTGCCGCTACAGACAATCTCAACTTCCAGATCATCAAGTTGTGCGCGACAAATTCCTGACGTTTGGTTCGCATGCAGTGTTAGGTATCTGCTCAAAGTGTTTTTTTAAACGTTTACCTTTTTTATCCTGCCTTGTGTATTCATATTTGAAGCAAACAAAAAGAAAAGCGTCAGATGAACGAATAAGACAGACTGGATTTATGTTTTATTTGAATGGAACCCAAAGTAGGAAATTACTGGAAATTGTTTGCAGTCTATTTTGCGGATTCGCAAGTAACCAGTTGAACATATATACGAGTAGTTGTAAACATCACTCGGTTTCATAATGTTGCGTACCAATACACTTTAATGTTTTGGATATTTGAGTAACCTGATTTTTAACTGCTTTTTGATACGCTAGAAATTTAAAAGAATTGGTTTTTGATCTATTTTATTTGCATAATTACGCAAATACGCACCTTATCTGTAACCCTGATCTTCCCTTTTTTCAGTGTCAAAGTCTGTATGTACATTCCTATAGTCAATCAAAGCATTTTTATTCTTTGTGTATGTAGATAATACCGCATAAACTTTATTAAAAAGTAAGAACTGTCACAATGATTTTGAACCTGTCTTAAGTCAAAGCATGACACCATTCTGTAACGGGGAAAAAGTTATAGTTTCTTTGTATAATCATAAATTTAAGATATAAATATGTAAGCTTAAGTGACTAAAACAGCTATACTGACTATGGGTATAATGCTATATCAACATTCCCAGGTATTCTCTGCAGAAGGTTTTACCCACAATTTAGTTTGGTATGAACCCCCTCAAAATGAACAAATTTTCTTTTTGTTAGTGTGAAAAAATTACAGTAAGAAAATAAGAAGATTTCAAACATGGACAGAAAACTTGTACATTGATTAACCAACTGCACAATGACATAGACTAATCATATGCAGTCACTTTCCCAATATTTCACCCCACCTGCAATAAAATGAATCGGTGTGGTCCAAAAAGTTCAGATTTAAATATGTTCATTTATTCACAAACTTTTGCTTGTCAGGAAAACGTGACCTATTAAAACAAATTTATATTCAGACTTTGAAAATGACATTGTCCTGACCTCCTTAGAAGTCTCAAACATCATTAAACCTCTGCTTTGCAATTCTAAACATTGTTGTTAAACAGGTAATCTGCAATTTTCTCGTCTTTACCTTGATTTTCACACTAGATTTCACCTGTTTATTAAGAAAGCCTACAGCATCGAATCTGTAAAAGAGAATGCAAACACACTCTTTCACACAAGTCGCTATCACATTATTTTGTTTGACTATCATGTCTCCAATTTCCATCCCAAATTGTTCAAATCTCCGAGACCCTTTTGTAAATTTCCAGAAATGGACAATGTGTTCTGATGTGCGTAAAAGTGCTTTAGGCAAACTGGCTGAAAATGTTGACTTGTCTGTCACCAGAGTTCGAGATATTAATTTGAACAATCTAATTTACTCTTTACAGTTGGCCCTAAAGCTTGTAAAAGATCGCTCGCCCTGAAAATATTGAGTAATATCATTATAATACAATTAATTTGTATTCTTTCTCGTTACTTAATATGGATATCTTCCCAGCAGGCCCCAGTCAAATCCTGTCGGCGACACATCAATTATGGTGTTAATTTCACTAGAAGTATTCACTTTTCTGTTTTAAAATCAAATCAAACGTTTACTACTTGTTCGAAGGAATGCCACCACAAACAATGGATTTCTGTTTGAACCATGCCTCTAGCCAGTCTTTCCTCCATGTCATTTTGATTCCGACAGATGCATACCCTGAAAAAGGGGTTTCATACAAAACTCTATCAAGGATATCTTTTACTACCAAAGAATCAATTCACCATACCACTCTCTTTGTTGATTTTAATACTTAAGTATTTAGCCAAGGAAACTGTCTTTTGAGAAAATCTATTCTCTCGGAATAAGCTGAATTTTTAAGTGTTTTTTGATGAAATTATATTTACGCTAACGATTTCACACTGTGACTGCTGTCTGGCCTTGAGAGGGTCAGACGAAGGAAGAAGCTGTTGACGACCCTTTGTGGATGCCCACTGGGGCAACATGCAGTTGTACTCAACTACCTGTGCATTTCTGGGTACCCTTAATGATCGATGAGAGTTTGAGGTCATTTATAACCGACACAAAACCACGATGACAGTTGTCCACTGCGAGCCACCAGCAGGGGGCGCTCTCATCTTCAGGACACAAATGCAGCAAATGGGCAGCACATTTCCGCCATTATTCCGGTACTCAAATGGATGAGATTTTGCCATGATCATGTTTTCAGGAGCTGTCATTTCTTAAAAAATTGCCGCAGAAAATTGACACGTCCTTGTGCGAATGATTTATAGTTTTATCAATTGGAAATTATTAAACACTGTCATTGTCCGTTGAACTAGACTGTATTAACTGAATAATCAAAAGCAGTATCTATTCGTCTGATTGGAGATGGGAGAAGAATTTGTGATTAAATATTCGTAGATTTTTGTGAGATAGGCCGGTCAGATGGTGGTCAGTGTGATGAGCTGCCAATCTCTTGTCTTGTGTGATGGCATGTGGGGTGGTCAGCGGCTATGTGGTCACTTTAATTCAATGTTATGAATGACCAGTATCCCCTAAATTAAACACATTGGGGTGAAACCTAATCTGAACCTTTTGAATAATTATGACCCAGGGGCTTTTTGTTCAGGAATTCTTTACTTAAAAATGTTTGTATGCAGAGGCCACACTCTTTTTCAAATCTGTATTATTAGAGTACATGACTGTGAAAAACTGTGATTATGTAAATCATTTGTTTTCTGATAGTAATGCACAAGAAAATAGGAGTGTCGAGTAGATGGCCATATATGGGAAAGCTGCATGTTTTTAAAGAAAATTTTAGGGGGAACAGCATCAGTAAATGGCTATTGATAAGAAGGAAAGTAAAGTCTGGGCTTCCACTATCATAGCTGGTGTGATTCCTGCTGTCATCAAAATTGAGATTTTTGATAAATAAGCCTATCCTTATTTTTCTATATCCTTTGACGAAATTAGCAACATGCCAAGAAATATAACATTACTAATTTGAACAAGGCAGAAGAAAATTTGACCAGTTTGAGTTAGTAGTGCTGTTGATGTGACAGTTGCCATGATTCCTGCATCCCCTGCTTGACCACTGTATCTCTGATTGACCATAAGCCCTCTGCAGACCTCTAATACAGACTTGTTTATAAACTGACACTGGTTCTGCAGCAGGGATGTCTGATTTATTGACATCTAATCAGGGTCTGACCACGAGTTGAACAGCGGTCAGTATTGAATATCATGGACTGGTCAGAGGTTTATGTCAATGTTTCCACCCTAATAAAGTTGTCATAGTGATAGAGGGGCCAGATGCATGTTGCATGCCTAGGAAATGCAGGGGATCAGGGAATGAGTATGACTGAGTGCTTGTCAACAACTGGAGGCAGAAGATGGAAGAGGTTGCCATGACATCCAGCTGACAGAAGCAACAAGAGTCTAGACTGGTGTAGGAAGCATCATGATTATTAATTTACTGAAGAGAAAAATGAACATTTCTTTTTAAAAGTTGTTTTACAGCTTTTGTTTTAAATCAGTTTTGATGGATATAAAGTTGGACTAGTACTTTATGTCTGGAAAGGGTTGCTTTTCCAGCCAGGAGGTCAGTGGTCAATGAACACTACGACTGGACCTTAGCACCCTTTTTTATGCGTATCATATATCCTGAATACCTTTGGCTTCTTGTGACACCAGAGTGAAACCAAAACAGACTCATTTAAACAGTGTTTTTTTGGACGGTATTCAGAATATAATAGAATATTGATTTAGAGACAATGGTATTCAGTACTGTATATATATTACTGTTATTTAGTACTGTATAAGTCCAATTAAAATGGGTTTTTACTTCTGTTGGCGCAAGTGCAAATTGGTCTTGCAGTTAAATGTAAAGCTGTGATTGCAATAATTTTCAGTGACCAATATTTTTCTGTGATTGTTCGGGGGGGGTATCAAGTACATTATTTGTATATGTTCCGCCTGTAATTAATCATATTGAATAAATTATTATTCAATAGATGTTTGTATTTTAATGAAGTTTATACATGTAGGTCTTGACCTGCTTATCGCTTAACTTGTTGCACATTTCATGTCTTCTGTATTGAGCTTGTAATTATACATGGTTGATTAATTATTACATAATGTGTGGGATAAGTAATGCATAAAGTTTATCTTACTAATATGCACCCGTAATATGAAGAATGTTTGGTGTAGTTAATGTGGTAAATTAGAGAAATGTGACTGTCGAACTGTGTAATACTGTGTTGTTGGGATACCGTTAATTATCTATTTATAAATGACCTTGTTTGCCCTTCTGGCTTATGGTAGTGGAGTGAGCGCAATCGGTAAGAGCGCCCTCCTCAGTATTTTTCCCTGCAAGGGGTTGTGAGTTCTATTACAGCATGGACTGGTTTTGTATTTTTTATTTTTAGCTTGTCTGTTTTTTTCGAAGAAAAAAATACGAGCTATTGTTGTAACTCTGGCGTATGCGTTGTCGTCATTAGTGGACGTCCAGAATCTTAATGTTGGTCTTTGAACTTTGACCTATTTTTGAAATATTTAACAAAAAAAATGCTAGCGTTGGCCATAACTTTTCTACTATTCAATATACAGCTTTCATTTTTTGTTTGCATATTCATTTTGACAAAACCTATCCAGACATATGCAAATATTTCACCTATTGACCTTGACCGTTGACCTAATGTTTCTGTAACTTTTGAAAACTTAAAATGCCTGTTATTTCAGAACCGTTGTCAACAGGGCACTGATATTTCACATGTGAATTCCTTGTAGCAAGACCTTTCCATCAAAGTTAAACTTTTGGACTTTTGACCTTGACCTATGAGCTTTGACCTATTTTTGTAATATTTAAAAGTAAAAAACCCATTAACATTGGCCATAACTTCTCAGCTTTTCAGAATACAACTTCCATTTTCGGTATGCATATTCATCTTGACAAAACCTATCCAGGCATATGCAGATATTTAACCTATTGACATTGACCTTTGACCAAATTTTTCTGTAACTTTTGGATAGCTTTAAATGCCTTTTTTTTCAGAACCGATGTCAACAGGGCACTGATATTTCACATGTGAATTCCTTGTAGCAAGACCTTTCCATCAATGTTACACTTTTAGATTTTTGACCTTGACCTTTGAAGTTTGACCTATTTTTGAAATACTTGACAAAAAGACTTTAATGTTGGCCATAAATTCTCAACTATTCAAAATACAACTTTCATTTTTGGTTTGCCTATTCATCTTGACAAAACCTATCCAGACATTTGCAAATATATTACCTATTGACATTGACCTTGACCTTTGTCCTAATTTTTCTGTAACTTTTGAAAACTTTAAAATGTCTGTTATTTCAGAACTGTTGTCAACAGGGCACTGATATATCACATGTGAGACCTTTCCATCAATGTTACACTTTTGGACTTTTGACCTTGACCTTTGACCTATTTTTGAAATATTTAACAAAAAAAAATGTTAATGTTGGTCATAACTTCTTAACTATTCAACTTGACTTGTTTTACATTTTAGGTCTAACCATCACTAAATCATTATAAATGCCAGCACTGGCAGCCCATATAGCTGTACATTATTGGACCCATAGTAGACGGGTCCAATAGTAGACAGATTGACAGATGGATGGCGGTAATAACAATATCCCTCATTGTTTCTTTGAAATGGATTGGGTTTTAAAACAGACGAGCATTGGCACCCGCATGTGGTGCTCTTGTTTTAATTCTTTTCAGAAATTGTTATGTTGTATATGTATAGTAGGCTTATGTTTTTTAAATACTAGTTTTTATACATTATTTTGCGTTTGTTAATTTGTACTTTTGTTCTTTTTATTTAAATTATAGACACCAGGACCCTGATATTCAGTCAAAAAAAAAAAAAAAAAAAAAAAATGAAATCTCTATAAATGAAATACAGAGAGGTTGACTTTATTATTTTTTATTTCTTTTTCAACTAAGGGTCCTGTTCATAGACAGGTTAGATTTTAAGGTCAAAACAGTAGAAAAGGGAATGAGAGGAACAGTATGCTTATTTTAAGCTGTCCATTAAAACATTTTGTTTTAATCTTTTTTTGTTCACTTTTATGTTGAAAGGTGTCAGATTGATGACCTATAAACAGTATAATATCACCCTGCAGTGTGGTTTCAGATTTTGTCTGTTTTGTTTGTCAGTTAGAAATTCAAATTAAATGTCGGAAGGCATTAAGATGAAATATACATGATTCACATTTTGTGGTAAAATGTGCTTTTTTAGTGTTTGTTTATGCTTTTTGTGCATAGGTCAATTTAGTATTGTCTTTCATAGAAAATTGAGTTAATGCACAAAAACTAGGCTCTTTATTGCACATGTGAAAGTAACTTTTGATTAATGTAAATATCCTGTTAATAGCTTGCTTAACTGTTCAGGTTATTGTTGGTTAAGTTTTAATGTTGTTGTTACAATGGGTACTGGTATGAAGCTATACAGTGCATACCTTTACAACAATCTTTTATTCATCGTTTTGGTCATTATTTATTTCTACACCTGTTGAGTCTTGTTTTTTTTCCTTGTGAGAAATCATTAATTAAACTTGTCACTTCATGAACATTTTTTAATTAACTTTTTGATATGATTATATCTTCTCAAGGTTTTTCCATGAAATATGAATTTGTTCATTTTGACCCTCCAATATACTTAATGATCTCAAAATATTAAAATAAATGTCTTTTACATTTTCATCTATTTTTCATGGGACATAATTATGTAATCAATCAAATCACCTTTTTGATGATTTTTACTGGCATAGTTTTGGAATGTATATTTCAATATTCCTGCAAGATAGTGTTATTTTTTTGTATCGAGTGCCAAAACCATTAGTTATAAAGCAGTATTGGAATTTAAGGATTTGACTTTTACACACTTTTTAAATTCTCAATGTTAAAATATACAGCCTAGACAATAAAGCTATTTTTTATGGTAATTTACATATTTCATTAGACTTCTACTTAATGTGATTTGTATCTACAGGTTTTTTTGGGTTTCAGGGGAATTGAAATAAAAATTATAATTTTATTCAAGGGGGGGGGGGGGGGGGGGGGGGAATGGGAATGGGGGATTTTTTTTTCCTAGGGGGAATTGACAATTATGCATAATAAACACATATATGTGATTATCAAGTTCAGTAAAATCAGTTCAAACACCTTCTTTTTGTTGTAAACTGATTTTTGATTGATGCATTTATATCATATATTTCTTTATTTATCTTTTTTGCACAAATGTTTAAAATTTATCAAATGTAGTGAATTTGGTAACTGATGATTATTTTTTTTTATAGATTTACCCAAACATTAATAGAAAAGGAAGAAAAATCATTGGACAAACTAAAATATTAAATTATTTTAGAATTGGCTAAATAACTGCATAAATAGTAAATAAAATTTAGTTAGGACTTAAGTCGAGGCTTGCGCAGTAGATGTATTGAGACTTGTACAAAAATTAATTTATCACAAAGTGGGTGGGGAGACCAAAAGTGCTCATTATATAGTCTCTTTACAGGAAACTAACGCAGGCTGGAAGGATGATTTAATTGTGGCTGCTGCCCGGAGGCGGTTTCAGTCTTATTCTATAGCTTTTTCAATTGTGTGACATTTTGCTGTAATAACATTTGCATAAGTATTCTTTTGCTGAAGGAAAACAAAGTTCACTCAAACATTCAACGTTTTCATTATCGTTAACCTCGGTAGTGGAACCGGGTGTTTTTGTGTGTTGACGATTGGTGATCTGTTGGATCCGATAGTATCCGAAATTTATATCGTAAAATAATTGTTGTAAAAAGATATTGTAAAGAGTCAATTTTGAAATGTGACAGTTATCCCCCTTGTCTCTTTTGTATACATTTTAAGTAACAAATTTCGGATGGGAATTTTTGGACTTTGTGGGAATTTTCAGACTTCAGTGGGGGAAAAATGTAGGCTCCATGGCTGGAGGATGTAGCCTATATTCGGCTACTGTTGAATAGTAAAAAAAATACCCCTGACCTGTACATCATATAGACTCATTTTGATTCATTGGCAAGCATATCGCAGATTTCTTTTATGAGCCGTCTTATCAGTCTCCTCTTTTTCCTCAAACAGTAGTGTTAGCTTAGGTTATTCAAGAAAAGTCCTTTATGTTAAAAGTAATTTTTTTAAATATATACATTGAATATTCAAAATCCTATTTTTTTTTGTAATCATTGAATTTCATTTAATCTTATATGAAGTCAATTTTTCAGGGACATATATTTGAGTAGTCCTATTCTAGAAAGTGCAATGTCTGTTAAATATGTGCAAAATATCTTTCTAGAATGAATTCCTATTCATTGCTAAACTACCATGAATTCCACAAAAGTTAGTCCCCAATAAAAATTAATGATTATACAGTAACCTATCTCTCAACAAAGGTTATATAACAAACAGAAAGAGGTCTTATATCAAGAACACAGGTCTTCTATCAAAAACACACCCACCTCCTTGGGAACAAGTGACCTTAAAATTTCCCAGAAAGATTTTTTTTCACTGATCTTAGGCATTTCTTGCTAGGGTGTATATTTTTCTGCCACTTAATGGTTTGATAACATTAATGTGTGATGTCAGAAGAGTACGGTCACGTTCAATTAAAGCTACAAGGAATCCTAGCATTTGCAGACCTTCCTCATTGGAGGCCTGGTTTCACTTTACAGCACAGGCATCTGGGCTTGGTTTGTCCGCTTGAAGGTTTACCATGCCTGTTAATTAATTTATGATCCTTTTGTGGGTTATACCTGACAAAAAATGCATGGATTTTGTTAATGAAGCAAGGTTTTGAGTGTGGAATGGCTAACTGGCACTGTCAGATTGTAAAAGCAACACTTCTAATGAACTGACTTGCTTAGTTTTGCTTATAGGTCAAATGTAATGGCCGAGAGGGAGTTTCCTCAAATTCTCTTCTTAGCTGAAGGATCCTGATGTTTCTACTGCAAGGCTTAAACTTACAGTTTTCAGTTAAAAGAAGTGAGATAATGTCATAGTTTCTTTGTTACTTGTTGAACTGGGTTTAATGTCTCAATAACAGTACTTGTAGTTCAGTCTTGAGTAAAAGAGATGGCATGGTATGTTGCAATATGGGTATTGAAATCACATCTCTTGACCAAACTGACCAGTTTCATCTGGAATACTTTTTGACACCCCCATGGGATGTAGGGTTTCTTTGGACAGGCCTTGTTAGGCAGAGAGTATTTAATGAAATGTCAAGGTTCTATAGGCAAATTTTGTTTGTTCAAGATTTTCTTAGCCATGTCATTGAAGTGGGTGGGGCTGTAGTTTCCATGGTAACTGGTTTATTGCTTTCTGAAATCATTGTGTAAAATAACAGACTGGGAGCCCCTGGCTATCAGACTTTAGCTGAGACACTTCAGCCAAGTTATTTTCCCATATATTGTGAGTCTTCATGTCTTCCTAAGTACCTTTATGCAAGCAATAGAAACATTTTCATTATTTCTCTGAGTTACTGTTAACATTCAAAAGATTTGGCATGTTCTTGGTCAATAGGAATAGAACCAGCTGAGTGGGTTTCAGTGTGATAAACTCAGATATATTCACCATTTGGAATTTGACAACTAGGACAACTAGTTACATTTCTATCACAAACAAGGCTATAACGGCAACGTTTGTTGGAAAGTTCTACGTCCCCACTCGGATCTTTCCTACGCTAACCATTTCAATAAGTTGTTATGAAATATTTTCCCATATTGCCACATAGTCCTTGTTTTTTACTATAAGCTAGATAAGCTTGATACATTGTGGGAAAATTGAATCTTTAGTGATGTCTGCAAGTCATTAATTAGCAGGTGTTTCAGATGTGTCATGAAGTTTGTTGAAAGTATATTTAAAAAAAAAAAAATAAATAGCGGCTATATTCTGTTTATCATATTCAAACAGGATTCCCAAAACCTGACTTGCGTCCTTTTGACCAGGACGGGTACCTGGTCGGGTGTTCAGTATGGATGGACACGCATGTTTATGTAAATATTAGACACATAAGCTGAGTCTGAATGTGATTCACATCATTAGTGATGAGATATTGAATAATGAGTGTCGGGTGGACAGGACAGTCTGTGTCTACGGCCAGGTTTCATGATTATGAATATCCCATCATAATTCTGTATCCCCTGGATACAGGACAGAACTGAGAAGTTTCGCTGTTAGATTTTAATAACTTATATGCTTGGCTGTTGTTTAAAGGATTCAGATGGGGAAACAAGGTCATTAAAAGTGAGAAAAATTCAGAAAATAATATTTTATCTAAAACTTTCAAGAGGCCATGTAGGTTTATCCAGGAAGAAGCAAGACCTGAAGGTTGCCACATTTGAGGACCAGGACAAGGGCACATTTTCATCATACCAGTCCAATTCATCTGTCCAGAATCACTTTCTTCAATTTGTATCCCTTCTTCAAAATATGACTTGACTTGACTATTTGAGTTTACCGTTGCTTCGACAGTATTTCAGTCATTTAGCAACGTCCAGCTAATTACAGTTGAAAGGAAGACCCCGAATGCACGGAGGCATCCGGGTAGAGCCACCGACCTACCGCAAGCCAGCTGGAAGGCTTCCTCGCATGAAAATCCAAATGATCCTGCAGGGATTCGAACCCACGCGGTGAGGGGCTGAGTGAGTGTTAAAGTCAGCGACTTTACTCTCTCGGCCACGGAGGCCCCTCAAAATATGAACTGCAGGATATCTAGGATCCATCCTGTTGTGTCCTGCTCTGTAATTCATTCAATATCTTTTCATATCATTGAGTCAAGTTACTGTGGCAGGGGTATTTATCACCTTTAGTTGTGGGTCTAGTTTTCTCTTTGCTACAAAAGAAACCGTTTTAAATGTCTGTCTTTCAAAATACTAACTCGAGCATATTGCATTCTGGGACAAGTTTCATATGTTTGTTCACATGGCATTTAAATGACAGCCTGTGCATTAGGTCCCTGTTATTACAGGCTATATATGGTATAAAGAGGGCTCTAATCAGACTTGTTGTCCAATGTTTACTTGCCTCCTTCACAGCTGACAACAGCCTGCGACATGCTGTAAAATGCAGACTGGTTCACAGATTTGATAAGTCTCTAACACCTTCCTGAGAGTTATTTATTTAGACTGAGCAAATATTTGTTTTACATGTTGGTTTCAAAGCAAATAATGGCCTTGGTTTAAACACTTTTTGATGTTTTATTGCTAACTTTATTGTTGATGCCCCCAGAACCTGTAGATATTCCTTTCTCTGCTCTACTATGGACTAACAAAAGGTAGAATGATATTTTCTACTCATTTGATATCAAAAGCAAATTGATTTTGCTGATCATGATATTTAAATATTTTATTCTTATAAACCTTAATAAATAATTAAAAACTGGGAAATTTTATAGAAATTTAACATACAGTGTATGGGTTTGGAGTAGAAAGCAAGGTTTCATGAGTGATGACAGTTTTGAGCTAGGTCTCTGGTATGGTTATTGTGGCCGTATGCTGATAACCCTTTGGCTGAATGGTAAGAGCATCCACCCAATAACCGTGTGGTTGTGGGTCTGACTGTGACGTTACAAAGCCGTTAAATAAATGGTACTAGTGTATGGTACTGGTGTATCTTCCTTGCTTGGCACTCTGCATTTAAGGTAATTGGTCTGGTATATTGGTTATGTGATTGAGTGAGGTTTCGTGCCACTTTTCTGTGATTTGGTACTGCAGTAAGGCAGCATCACATGTAGACAAAAGTCCCCAAATGACTGAAAAACTATTGGATGTTTAACCCCAAGTTACCAAACAAACTAACTGCCCTTCCAAGCAATAAATTGGTATATAGGTTTTTGGAAAATAAAGAAAAATGTTTAACACCCAAGGGGATCTTTGAAACAAAGAGGACCATCCCCGATTTTTACATGGTGAATAACCGGAAAATATTTGGTAGCTCCTCCAATGTTAAGTGGATTTTTTCTTTAACCCACATAGTTGTGTTTTTATCTAATGTGTATTATGAGTTAATTATTTTTTCATAGAATGTACTTCTACTCTTTTTTTCCAGGTGACTGATCATGAGGCCCTGTTCTGGAGCATTGTTTATCGTAAGGAGAGTGGTGTGTATAAAATTGTACTTTCTTTCCATTATATAATCATGGTAAAATTTTGATTTATCAGCATTGTATATAGATTTGTATGTGCAATCAGATCCAGACTTGAATTCTTGGCCCTAATCTGTAAATCTCCTTAGTCTATATATCTTAGACTCTGTCTTCAGGATTCTGAAATTTTAACCCTTTCCCGAATAGAGGAAACCATGAAAAGACCTATGTGAACAACATAAAACCAGATCAGCCTGCGAGTAACTCGCAGGCTGATCTGGTTTTATGCTGTTCGCTGCTCCTCAGTGGTCTGGAAATGAGGATTTTGTAATTAAATTTGGTAAGGTTTAACTGTGGTTTTCTGCAGATCAGGCTTTATGTAGTACCTATTGAGTGTGTCAAAATGAGTCTATATGAGGGAAAGGGTTAAAATGAGTCTATATGAGGGAAGGGGTTAAGTTATTTTCTGCTTTAATAAAGAATGAATGAATGAATTTATAAAAACTTTAATATTTTATGGAACCGGTAAATATTTTTGTTACATATACATTATTAATATTACTGAAGTAGTTATAGCTTAAGAATAACATCACTGAAAATTTGTACTTCACCGGTCTGAATCTAAAATATAGACTTACATAGTTAATGAATTTAGTCTCCTGACCCAAGGTTTACATGTCTTTTCAATATTTATCAGAAGTGCCAGCGCATCCTGTAATTTCATTTCACTATCACTATAATGTCTCTACAGTTTTCATATTGATTCAGTTAATTCTTTTTTACATTTTTACATTGGGAATAAATTCTTACAACTTCTACTTACCCATCTAGACAGTTCTGGGCTTGACCAGTACTTGCACCTGGGAAGGTCTGAAAGATTCTTACTCTCAAGAATACATTGTGATGGTGTATGAGTCAGTTCTGATTTTTTCTGGATCAAGAATGAAAGAGTCCATATACGTAGCTTTTGATTAACAATTCTGTTATTTGTTCTATGGTTCCTTATTTAGGGACCAAATTTACAGGAAGAGGAAATAAGTGCAGCCAGATTGGGACTCAAACCATATACCACATGTTTACAAGGCAAGAACTTTTCTGATCGATTAGTTTGTTCATACTGTGACAGAAGTATACAGTTAAATCTGTTAATTAAATGGCCACTCAAGGAAAACTGGCCATTTTCTTTGGGTAAATAATTCTTATGAATGCAGTTACCTGCCTTTATTCATAGGTTGGCTGTTATTCTGTGGTGACTGCTAATACAAGTATATCAAAGTTTGTACCTTTCCTGTTCTTGTTTTTTTTAAATCCACACATCAGTTTTAGTATACCCCAGATACAAAGTATATGGGGGCTATATTGGAGTCAAATTCGTCTGGTCTGTCTGTAGACGAGATTTGTCTGCCCTATTTCTCAGCTGCTTTTGCTATGATTATGATCAAACTTTACAAGACTGATAAGTACCGAGCCTAGTTAAGCATATCTTTGGCATACCATGATTTGATCTATTTTAAATGAGTTATGGCCCTTTATTATATTTTTCAAATAGATTTTGTCCGTGTATTGATCAGGTAGGATTTTGAAGTTTTTTTGAGATTTTGATATAACTTCACAGTAATAATAACTGCAACCAAGCCTAGTTGTGCATATCTTTGGGACGTCATGATTCGCTTGATTTTAAATGAGTTATGCCCTTTGTTATATTTTTCATTGAAAGTTCTTTTTTGATTTGACATCATTTTATAATTAAAAGAATTATATTTACCATTTTTATATTTTTCTGTATTTTTGATAGACACTGACCATTTAATCTTGATGTGGAGCTCAGATATGATGAACAAAATAGGAAGACAGACTGACAGTTGCCTAAGAAACTGGGGGTGGGAAATCAGTTGCTTTGGAAACTTGTTGTGAATAAAGGACCACAGGAAGTCCAGGGAAAGCTGGGTAAGTTTTGTGAAGTACCACCAGGGCCTCAGTTGGGAAACTGTAAATACAACAAAAACATTCCACAGGGGACCAACCTGCTCCCTAATTTGTCAATTAGAGTCAAGCTGAACAGTTAGTATTAAATATGAAACAAGATGAAAGAGGGTGGGGGAACTGGGGTCAATTATTGCTGGCTTCTAATGGATTTCAATAGAAAGGGAGAGCTGGTAGTGAACTTTGCCATAAATTGGTTTTAAATTAAATTAGATTTAAAAGCTTTGGTTTACCAGATGGGAATTTTCACTAGCCATTCCTTGTAGTAGGGTGCCCTTGTCTGTTATGTGTATAGAGGGTTGTAAGCTATCAAGGAAATAACTTCAGATTCTTAGCTTTCTTGTTGATTAAGTTGTTAAGGCAATTTCATGTTTATTGCTGGAGTAATCTTCTTGAGAAGGTAAGTTCAGTTTTTGAGCTGCTGGACTGCTAATTCAGGGGACCAGGGTTCAAATCCTAATTAAACCTTGGAAATTTATGGGATGTTTTTCTTGGCTCATGCCCAACTAGAATCCCAATACTGGTTCATTAGATAGTGATAAAAGGGCTTTGCGTGTATTGCTATACACCAGGTATATAAAAGAACTCCATGAAAAATCCTCGCACCCTAATGAGGTTCGAACCCAAAACCTTCGGTTCCACAGTCATATACATAACCAACTGACCATGGTGCCCTTAATAACATTAACTGTTATACAGTATAAACTAGATCTGCCTTCAAATGATCAGGTTTTATATTCTTCCATGCCCTTAACCCTTTCCCTCATAGAGGATACCATGAAAAGACCTATGCGAACAGCATAAAACCAGCTCAGCCTGCGAGTAACTCGCAGGCTGATCAGGTTTTATGCTGTTCGCTGCTCCTCAGTGGTCTGGAAATGAGGATTTTGTAGTTAAATTTGGTAAGGTTTAACTGTGGTTTTCTGCAGATCAGGCTTTATGTGGTACCTACTGAGTGTGTCAAAATGAGTCTATATGAGGGAAAGGGTTAAGTAACTTACAATTGCAATGGAAAACATTGTAAATCTTGTAAAGATTTAAAGTTACTTTTAGCCTGGTCTGGTTTTACTATTACAGCGTGGTGTAAAATGAGTATCTAAGTTGTTATGGTTTTAAGTGTGTTTGGTAGTGCAGCTGATTACCATGTGATTATTTTCAAATTTCATCCAAAATTTAGTAAATGATTTTTGTTTGATTTGATAATCTCTGGTGGATTAACAAGGAGTTATGGTATATCAGAACTTGCAGATCTAGATTTAACAGAAGATTAATAAAATTGTGGGGATATTTTTAAAGTAATTCAGGTGCAAGTTTTATGCTACAAGGAAGATTCAGTTTATTAAATGGTCTTGAATGGACTATTATATGTTTCTATACTGTATGATTTGAAAACTTTTTTCAAATTTTTTTTTTTTTTTAAATAGGCTGCTAGATTTTAATTACAAAACTGGAAAAAAAATCTCCTTTTTTAACTCCCAAAGTTTCCCTTAGACAGAACTTCTAAATCTAATTTAGTAACGACTTTTGATAGTGCAATTGACAATAGTTTTACAAGCAAACACAAAATAATTTTACAGAAATCATTTGGCTAAAGTATATTTTACCTCTTATCTGAATAGGATGTTTTATTGTGCAAAAAATGAGACATGCTTAGGTTTCACCAAATGATAGATTGACGTTTCTTCCTGAAGTAGAGCAAAAAAGGCTCTTATGTAGGTTTAGGTTTAAAAGCTTAACCCTTTCCCTCATAGAGGACATCATGAAAAGACCTATGCGAACAGCATAAAAACAGATCAGCCTGCGAGTAACTCGCAGGCTGATCAGGTTTTATGCTGTTCGCTGCTCCTCAGTGGTCTGGAAATGAGGATTTTGTAATTAAATTTGGTAAGGTTTAACTGTGGTTTTCTGCAGATCAGGCTTTATGTGGTACCTATTGAGTGCGTCAAAATGAGTCTATATGAGGGAAAGGGTTAATAAAATAAGTTATCTCAAATGGTTTAATTTAGAATAATTTGCTGATATAATGTCTTATACTGTGCATTACACATGAGTGAATTTGTCCTCATTTGCACCCAGTGTTTAGATTTCATCACAAATAAGATAAGTGTAAGTATGATCAGTAAGGACATTAACATCTATATTCTGATAATTGATCTGTTTAATGATGTTTTTATTAACTATTCATAAAATATTACGAAGCCTGAACAACACTACTCTTCTGGAAGTGAATCATCCGTGGAAGAAAAACATCCGAGGTACGACCGACAAAGTCAAATATTCTTATTCATCTTTTTATATCCGTTAATATTGTCCTACCTCTGACTATAACCCAGCATAAAATTGCCACTAAAACTGTTTGACTTCTAAACTAAGATATATGCTTTATAACCACAAAAGCAGGGGATATCCAAATATTTTTTTGTTCAAAATTATGTTGTCAAAATTACATTAAATTTGACAAGATGTCGACATTAAAATGACATATTGAAGGTTTGTTGATAGGCATAAAATTTCTACTTTGGTGGGTTTGATATGAAATGAGATTGGTATCGTCACATCGGAAATAAAATTATCGGCAAAGTCTATATCACTATTAATGCTTGATTGATCTTGACTTTGATAAAAAATTCAGACAGGTTACTATTATATTTGAATTTTTAAAAATTATTGAGTGTTCTTGATAACCTTTTTTATGTTTATCTTAAAATGTGTTTGTTTTTTGTCTGAGTTTTTAACATTGGTTTTCGATGATATTTAAAAATAAAAGTAATTGTAAATATATTGTGGTAATGCGGAGGTAGGCCTAGACAGTGTGGATTCATTATAATGAATTCCATTATAATGTGAAACCAAATATTACATGGTTCAACATCAGGCACAAAACTATATTTTGTGATATATAAGACTTGGTATATAGTGTTAGAATGGAACTGCACTGTATCTAGAGTAGAATTGCATGGTACACTTGCTAATGATAGACTCTTTGAAAAGTGTTCTCAGTTAAGAACACAGGTCTTAACTAGCTAAGGTCGAAAATACAAGACAAGTACTACTAATGAATTGAAAAATGTCAAACATAAACAAGTAAGGTATTTATGCATTGATTTTTTTATATAGTTAATAGGATTAATCTAGGTAAGAAAATGTATAATTAAGTATGTTTGATTAGTATAGTAATACAAAAAAAAAAAAAAGAAAAAGAAAAAAAAAAGTTTAGTATTCACATATTCAGGTAAACCTGTGTTAATGACCAACCTGTTTATTTGTTTGAGTTAACATCCCACCGACAGTCATTTGGAGACTGTCTACTTGATACTGATAAATTGCTGCAGTATTATGTTGTAGACATGTGGCATGATACCACACCCAGTCGCATTATCCTGACATCGGGCATCCCAGTCTTGCAACTACTCTTATATGCTGAGTGCTAAGCAAGGGAGCTATAACAGTACCATTTTTTACAACTTTGGTATGTCGTAGCCAGGGATTGAACCCACAAACTCCCATACCCGAAGCGGACGTTCTAACCACTTGGCAACCAGGGACAGTCTTGCAGC
This sequence comes from Solen grandis, assembly GCA_021229015.1. Taxonomy (NCBI): domain Eukaryota; kingdom Metazoa; phylum Mollusca; class Bivalvia; order Adapedonta; family Solenidae; genus Solen; species Solen grandis. The sequence continues at coordinate 80,326,559 of CM037777.1, forward strand.
TCTAGTTTATACTATATAACAGTTAATGTCATATAGGCCCCATGGTCCATTGGTTATATATATGACCCTTTTATGCTGTGCGCCAAACGAGAGCTATACCAGTACCATGTAACCTGCTGTAAGCAGAGGTGACACATAGGGATCTCTTTTCCATTGTCTGTCCGTCTGCCTGTCTGTCTGTCCTCACTTTTTCCATCACGCTTCAGCAGATGACACATGTGTTCCAAAGAACTCTTGTTTACAACTTTGGTATACTGCGGCCAGGGATTGAACCCACAACCTCCCGCTCACAGTGACCACCTATCCTAAACAACCAATCTGTTTTAAGCAGCCAGTTTTCAGGAATATACACTAACTGTATTGCATAATTAGGCAGCCACCTGCACCAAGCAGTCATTAATTTTTGTGTTGTTACCTAGATTGGCTGTTGACTGTGTTGTTAAGTCTAATTTTCATTTATATATTATTATCATAGTGAAATTCATCTTGAAGGAGTCAGTGTATAGTTAACAGTATTATAATCAAACATACATAATTATGACGGCACCTGCATGATTTACTGATAACTGGTTGTTAAAATTTGATGCTAATTGAATTAGAAGGCTTTAAAGTTATCTGAATGCTCACTGAACAGTTGGCAGGTTTTCATAAATCAAAATGTCTTGAATTTCCCTTTTTTTTCCTAAACATTACATTATATTTGCCCTGACTGCTGTAGCTTTTTTTTTATACTGAATTTTCTGACTTGAACCATGAAAGGAAAGAAAACTCATATTTTTTTTCTCCCCATAATATTAATTTAGGAGTAAAAATATTGCCCAGTGCTGTGAGATATGCACTGTAAGTTGAGGTCACATGACTATCAAGAAGCTGATACACATGTTGGGTGGGCGGGGCTTAGCGGACCGGTGTGGTGGAGTGTGACCCCAGCGGTATACAGATAGGCAGGTATTCTGTCTATTGATCGTGATCCATGTGGGCTGGTTATCTATCTTTAACACTTTGGTTAGAAATCTCTCTATTGCATCTGATATATATACCAAAGGCCTAATGCTGTCTCAGACTAACTTTGGGACAATATCACTGTCTTAATTGTTTTTATAACTTTCGAGGCTATATGTAATTAAATAACTTTTATAACTGTTTAAATAACTTTGATTTTGTTAAATCATAGATACTGCTGCTGAAGCTGAAAGAAAGTGACTTTTTTACATAGACAAAAGTTTCGTGGAATTTGAAATCACCGCCTGATTCATCTTGAGAAATTCTGTACCATAGCTTGGATTTATATACCAGTGCTTTGTAAGTTATTGCTTATTTTCCCCTATTTTTCTTTGCTTTCTTTAGTGTTATATCATTGTTTCAATGAAGGTAATACTTTGTTTAAGGTATGCTTTTGAATAAATTTCACAAAAGTAATCCTAAGTAAGTGGTCAGAATTGATAGAAATTACAACAGATTTTATTCTACTTGTTATACATGTATATTTATTCATTAAATATATATACAGTTTTTTCTTTATTTTTACTTTCAGTTTCAATATCTTATGAATTATGGACCATTTACGACTTGGGAAACAGCTTGGGAAAGGAAATTGTAAATTTTCAAAAAATTGGGGAGAATATATTTTTATAATATTCTTGTGTTTATTTGTTATTTGAAGAGAAACCCTGAACTTCCTGTGAAATTGTGCACATGTCCAACAGAGCAGTAAGATACACCTAACAAACTGTTTTGCTCTGTTTGTGATAACTATACTATTAAATCTTCACCAGATTACAATTAATGTTAGATATTTATTATGTTGCAAGTTTACTTGTTTAATGGACTGTAGTCAAATATAATATTCCATCTAGAGCAATATACGGATGAAAGAGCACTTATCAAAACTTCACTAATGGAAGAATGTCTTGTGAGTGTTTGCTTGATTAAAGATGACATAGATAAAAATCCAGTGTATTAAACTAATGGTATAAAATTATGATAACTTGCTTCATAAAACATAATCTGTAATCCTGACATAACATGTTGACTTAAATTTATAGAATTGAAATATGAACAGTGGAGAACAATGAAAGAGGGGGTTGCATTTTGAGAATACTACAGATGGTCATCATGTGTGTATATTTGCTTATACATATGAGTTTCAATAAATTTGTGTTTCCCATTTGGTGACAATCTATTTCAGTATTCCAATTTATCCCCTGAAGAGCGTCTTTTTACAAGTATAAGAAAAATGAAAGCAAATGACTTTTGCATTACATTAAAAAAGAGTTAATTACATGGAGGAAAATTAAGTGAATGTATAAATCTTTGGCAATCAACATGGATTTCATATTTTTTTTATATTTTAAAATGAGAATTCTTTGATCACTGAACTGAATCAGCTTAATCTATTGCAGAAAAATTACAAATCTTAATTTCAAATTCTTAGTTATGGGTGGTTGACGTCTATTTAAGAAATATACATTTGCTCACATACATGGGCTCATTACGTTGTGAATTATCTGAATACATTTTTTTGTTAATCTTTTTGTAAACCTATTTCATTTATATATACCGCAGAATGTAAAATTTCAAGCCGATTTGGTATTTAGAGATTACGTCAATGTAAAACAAAACAATATTGATATAGGACATGTCATGTTTTTAGTCCCATGTTAAAATCAATTGCTTAAATTCAGATTCCCAATAATATTTACAAGTTTATTTATTTTACCAAAATACCCGTATTCAAAAATATTTCAAGCATGGGGTTCTCTGGGCATTTAAACCATAGTTGTATTTTTCTGGTTCTGTGCACAAAGGAAGATTATTGATACATTATAAATACTTACATAGTTTTAACGATTTCGTTCAAAGATGAGAGAGAGAGAGGAGTTGTTCTGTGGGGAAATGCAAACCTAGGCATTCATAGCTTTGTTATGCGACATGCTGGGAACAAATACAGGAATATTGAACCCACAAATGGGTTTGCAGTTCCTCTATCCACCTTGTGACAGTTTAAATAGCACACTGAGCTACTTTTTCAACAGTTAATGCATATTTTCTGTTAAGTAAATTTTCACCTTTATACCCCCTATTGTGGTATGAAAGAAGCAGAGTCATCAATATCTTAGTTATCTATTGTAGTGTTATTTTTGTGTTCCTTTGGGTTTCATCATCATCATCATCATCATCATCATCCACCTATGTCATCACACCACATTGCCATCATCATTATCTGATAATTAAAATCCAGTGTAAGACAAAATGTAATGCATGTC
>CM037777.1:80329924-80359931 GCA_021229015.1 Solen grandis
AAAAATTTTTTAAAAAAATTTTTTTTTTGCACGGGAAAGACAAAGTTTTTCACCGATTTCTAAAGTAAAATATTCAATTTTTGAACAATTTTATAGCCATATCTTTCTGCCAGTTTGAAAATTTCCGGGGACACTCCCAATTAGGTCAAGGTTACCCCCCTTTTGATTTTTAAAAAAAAAAAAGTTTGTTTTACCCAAATTGTTCAGTCAAGTTTGATTTAAAATTTCGACAACAGGTTTCTTTGGGTCGTAAATTAAAAATAATCTGATGGTTTAAATTTTTCTTCGTAAAACATGCTAAATTTAGTAATTTTTTGGCAATGAAAGCATTTTTTTTCAGGTGGAGATTTTTGGGGCCCCCTTGGGCCCCCTCTTTTTGAAGTATCAAAAAGAAAAATATTTTTTCATAGCAATGCGGTTCTAATGCTATGCAGATTTTAATGATAAATTTTTAAATTTTAAATTTATTTGTGGAATGGTAGTGTTGACATGAAATCTTTTTGTGATTTTCCCTTTTTTGGGGGGGGAATAATTTTATATATCGCAAAAAAGTGGGTTTTCAAACATAAGGAAGTACATGTTTGAATTCAAAAGATTTTTCAAACGTACCTGGGTTTTTTTTAAAAACGGACATCATATGGGAAGTTGCAAAAAAGTAAGATTTCGGGAAAAAAAAAAACAAAAAAAAAAAAAAAAAACTTTTTTCCTTGTGTTCTGCAGTTGATCCCATATTATTCTAAATTTTTTTTCTGTTACTTTAAAAGGGTTTAAAATGTAAACAGAAATTTTTTAAGCTCTGGTCCCCTTAAATTGAACAGAAATTTTAATGAAGATATGAGAAAGGGTTTTTTTCGTAAAAAAGGAATTTGTATGTACCCTTGCAGTTTAAAAGGGGCTAGTGATTTCATTCCCTTGCGAACACGAAAAATTGGTTTATGGGATTATCTTTAAAAATGGTTTGGAATCATTAGCATTATGAAATTATAACGAAAACAAAGCCACATATTCCCTTTTTAATGCAATGATTTAAAAAAATTTTTAATTTTTTATTTGACATCACAGATTTCCCCTGCTATTTTTTAGTTTGCACTCTACAGCTGTCAAAACGGAAGTTTTTCTTTAATTTTTAAGATGGTGTATTTAGAAAACTAAATAAAATAACAGGTTTACATTGTTTGCAGTGCAGAAAAACCATTTCTTTTTTCCGAAAAAAAGAAGTCTTTATTTTTTTTTATTATTATTATCAAAAAATGAACTATAAGCAAGAAAACAAACAAAAACAAAACTATGTAACATTATGAAATGTATGCATATCCCAATATGTTGTTGTTCTTTATCTCAAAGGCCTCTTCTAATTTTGTGACACTGGGTTATTTCAAAGTAGGTCTGCATATGTAGATACAAACTGGCATCTGGCAGACTTTAAAACCCCATGTTTGCTACCACAGAACAGAATAATGTTCATATCAAATAGTATTTTCGTACAAATTCAAATCATTTCCACTTCGTGCAAACACGCATTCCGCACAGAGGTATTACACACACATGCGCGCATGCCTGGGATGACTAAAAGGTTCTTTTTTTGTTTTTCGTATTTACAAATGGAAAAGGAAAAGGTTTTTTTTTGTTTTGTTTTGTGTGTTTTAAATTGAAAAACGAAAATTGATCTGTTGTTTGTTTTTTTTATTTTCATTCTTGAAATTGCATAAAGAAACGAAAAATGGGTTGGGTTTTTTAAAAATAATGGTGTATATACACAGACCATTAATGCCCTAGAAACTGTTTGATTTCTGAAATTAATGTTTTTTGTGATGGTTAATGTTCATGGATAAAACCCTTTGCTAAATCCATGAAAATTTATGTTCCATGGAAATTAATGATTTTATTACAGTATTTATGAATGTGAAATTGTACTTAATCAACAATAAAACCTATGAGTTAGAGTTAGATCATGTGACATGTTGTGTATGTGTAGATGATGTTGATCATGTGATGTGTATGTGAAGATGATGTTGATCATGTGACATGTGTATGTGTAGATGATGTTGATCATGTGACATGTTGTGTATGTGTAGATGATGTTGATCATGTGACATGTTGTGTATGTGAAAATGATGTTGATCATGTGACATGTGTATGTGTAGATGATGTTGATCATGTGGCATGTGTATGTGTAGATGATGTTGATCATGTGACCTGTTGTGTATGTGTAGATGATGTTGATCATGTGACATGTTGTGTATGTGAAAATGATGTTGATCATGTGAATGTTGTGTATGTTTAGGTCACCCACATCAAAAAGCACCAGCTTGTTGGCTTGTTCTAGAGGGTGTGTCCCTCAGTAGGGGGTGGAACATGTGCTGGCTTCAGGTTCGTCTCTTATTTTTTACTTTGTTATCTCATTCTCCTCTTTCTCTTTCTTTTTATCCTCCACCAGGGGATATGGTAATAGTCTCCGCCCCTCCATCTGTCCAACCTTCTGTCCCACTTTTTTGTTGGAGCATATCTAAAAAGTATATGAGGTACAACTTGATATTCATAGGTGGAAAGATCTCATCGAGGAGGGGTGCAGTGCACAAGAATGTTAACTCTACCTTTTATAATTTTTGAGTTATTGCCGTTGTTTTTTTTTATATGCAGCCGGAGGCGGTCGTATATTGGCGTCATCTTCTCCCTCTGTATGTCTGTCGTAAGTCCATATCTTGTGAACGCAAGGGTGGCTTTTGGGATACTTGATTGTCCGTCGGCCGTCGTCCGTCAACAATTTGATGTTTACACACTAGAGGCCACAATTTTGATCCAATTCTCTAAAACTTGGTCAGAAAGTTTGTCTTGATGATATCATGAACCCCTTTTGAAAATGGGGCAGGTTGGATCAAAAAGTAGGTCAGTAGGTTCAATCTTAGAAAAATCTTGTCGTCCATCAACAATTTTGATGTTTACACACTAGAGGCCACAATTTTTGATCAATCTTCCTCAAACTTGGTCAGAATGTTTTCTTATGATTATCTTGAACCCTTTCGAAAATGGGTCAGGTTGGATCAAAAAGTAGGTCAGTAGGTCAAATCTTAGAAAAAATCTTGTTTACACACTAGAGGCCACAATTTTGATCCAATCTTCCTCAAACTTGGTCAGAATGTTTGTCTTGATGATATCTTGACCCTTTCGAAAATGGGTCAGGTTGGATCAAAAAGTAGGTCAGTAGTCAAATCTTAGAAAAATCTGTCGTCTCAACAATTTTGAGTTTACACACTAGAGGCCACAATTTTGATCCATCTTCCTCAAACTTTGTCAAATGTTTGTCTGATGATATCTTGAACCTTTCAAAATGGTCAGGTCGATCAAAAGTAGTCAGTAGTCAAATCTAGAAAAATCTTGTTTACACACTAGAGGCCACAATTTTGATCCAATCTTCCTCAAATTGGTCAGAATGTTTGTCTGATGATATCTTGAACCCTTTCGAAATGGGTCAGGTTGGATCAAAAAGTATCAGTAGGTCAAATCTTAGAAAAATCTTGTTTACACACTAGAGCCACATTTTGATCCAATCTCCTCAAATTGGTCAGAATGTTTGTCTTGATGAATCTTGAACCCTTTCGAAAATGGGTCAGGTTGGATCAAAAAGTAGGTCATAGGTCAAATCTTAGAAAAATCTTGTTTACACACACTAGGCCACAATTTTGATCCAATCTTCCTCAACTTGGTCAGAATGTTTGTCTTGATGATATCTTGAACCCTTTCGAAAATGGTCAGGTTGGATCAAAAAGTAGTCAGTAGTCAAATCTAGAAAAATCTTGTTTACACACTAAGCCACAATTTTGATCCATCTTCCTCAAACTGGTCAGAATGTTTGTCTTGATGATATCTTGAACCTTTCGAAATGGTCAGTTGGATCAAAAGTAGTCAGTAGGTCAAATCTTAGAAAAATCTTGTTACACCTAGAGGCCACAATTTTGATCATCTTCCTCAAATTGGTCAGAATGTTTGTCTTGATGATATCTTGAACCCTTTCGAAATGGTCAGGTTGGATCAAAAAGTAGTCAGTAGGTAAATCTTAGAAAAATCTTGTTTACACACTAGAGGCCACAATTTTGATCCAATCTTCCTCAAACTTGGTCAGAATGTTTTGTCTTGATGATATCTTGAACCCTTTCGAAAATGGGTCAGGTTGATCAAAAGTAGGTCAGTAGGTCAAATCTTAGAAAAATCTTGTTTTAACAAACACTAGAGGCCACAATTTTGATCCAATCTTCCTCAAACTTGGTCAGAATGTTTGTCTTGATGATATCTTGAACCCTTTCGAAAATGGTCAGGTTGGATCAAAAAGTAGGTCAGTAGGTCAAATCTTAGAAAAATCTTGTTTACACACTAAGGCCACAATTTTGATCCAATCTTCCTCAAACTTGGTCAGAATGTTTGTCTGATGATATCTTGAACCTTTCGAAAATGGGTAGGTGGATCAAAAAGTAGGTCAGTAGGTCAAATCTTAGAAAAATCTTGTTTACCCTAGAGGCCAACATTTTGATCCAATCTCTCAAACTTGGCAGATGTTTGTCATGATGATATCTCTTCGAAATGGGTCAGTTGATCAAAAGTGGTCATATCAAACTTAAAATTCTTTGTCCTCAACAATTTTGTGTTACACACTAGAGGCCACAATTTTGATCCAATCTTCCCCAAACTTGGTCAGAATGTTTGTCTTGATGATATCTTGAACCCTTTCGAAAATGGGTCAGGTGGATCTAAAAAGTAGGTCAGTAGGTCAAATCTTAAAAACTTCGCATCAACAATTTTATGTTTACACACTAAGGCCACAATTTTGATCCAATCTTCCTCAAACTTGGTCAGAATGTTTTCTTGATGATATCTTGAACCCTTTCGAAAATGGGTCAGGTTGGATCAAAAAGTAGGTCAGTAGGTCAAAAACTTAGAAAAATCTTGTTTACACACTAGAGGGCCCCAATTTTGATCCAATCTTCCTCAAACTTGGTCAGAATGTTTGTCTTGATGATATCTTGAACCCTTTCGAAAATGGGTCAGGTTGGATCAAAAAGTAGGTCAGTAGGTCAAATCTTATAAAAATTTGTTTTACACACTAGAGGCCCCAATTTTGATCCAATCTTCCTCAAACTTGGTCAGAATGTTTGTCTTGATGATATCTTGAACCCTTTCGAAAATGGGTCAGGTTGGATCAAAATAAAAAAAAAAAAAAAAACAAAAAGTAATTCATAGGTCAAATCTATAAAAAATCTTGTCGTATCAACAATATCGAGTTACACTAGAGGCCACAATTTTGATCCAATCTTCCTCAAACTTGGTCAGAATGTTTGGGCTTGATGATATCTTGAACCCTTTCGAAAATGGGTCAGGTGGATTAAAAGTAGGTCAGTAGTCAAATCTTAGAAAAATCTTGTTTACACACTAGAGGCCACAATTTTGATCCAACTTCCTCAAACTTGGTCAGAATGTTTGTCTTGATGATATCTTGAACCCTTTCGAAAATGGGTCAGGTTGGATCAAAAAGTAGGTCAGTAGGTCAAATCTTAGAAAAATCTTGTTTTCACATAGAGGCACAAAATTGATCAATCTTCCTCAAACTTGGTCAGAATGTTTTCTTGAGATATCTGAACCCTTCGAAATGGTCAGTTGGATCAAAAGTGTCAGATCAACTTAGAAAAATCTGTTACACCTAGAGGCCACAATTTTGATCCAATCTTCCTCAAACTTGGTCAGAATGTTTGTCTTGATGATATCTTGAACCCTTTCGAAAATGGGTCAGGTTGGATCAAAAAGTAGGTCAGTAGGTCAAATCTTAGAAAATCTTGTTTACACACTAGAGGCCACAATTTTGATCCAATCTTCCTCAAACTTGGTCAGAATGTTTGTCTTGATGATATCTTGAACCCTTTCGAAAATGGGTCAGGTTGGATCAAAAAGTAGGTCAGTAGGTCAAATCTTAGAAAAATCTTGTTTACACACTAGAGGCCACAATTTTGATCCAATCTTCCTCAAACTTGGTCAGAATGTTTGTCTTGATGATATCTTGAACCCTTTCGAAAATGGGTCAGGTTGGATCAAAAAGTAGGTCAGTAGTCAAATCTTAGAAAAATCTTGTGTTACAATTACACACTAGAGGCCACAATTTTGATCCAATCTTCCTCAAACTTGGTCAGAATGTTTGTCTTGATGATATCTTGAACCCTTTCGAAAATGGGTCAGGTGGATAAAAAGTAGGTCAGTAGGTCAATCTTAGAAAAATCTTGTTTATCACACTAGAGGCCACAATTTTGATCCAATCTTCCTCAAACTTGGTCAGAATGTTTGTCTTGATGATATCTTGAACCCTTTCGAAAATGGGTCAGGTTGGATCAAAAAGTAGGTCAGTAGGTCAAATCTTAGAAAAATCTTGTTTATACTTTTTGGCAGAATGTTTGTCATGATGATATCTTCTGTGGATGGGGTCAGAAAATTCCTGAACATTGTTTCACCTCATCATTTAAATTCTTAAGCAATCTGTTTTGTATAGGCAATGAATGATACTTTTCTCAGGTGAGCGATCTAGGGCCATCTTGGCCCTCTTGTTTTTCTCATGTAACTGGTAATTCGCCTGGTAATCTAAAGAGAACTAAAAGGAGAGAGGAAAAAACTTGAAATAAGCTTATCTGTTTAACTTTTTTTTCATTTTTTCCCACTTTTTCTATTTTGCATAAAATTCTGCCAGATTCATGGCGATGTCACGTACGCAAATTGCCGATTTTGTTACGAAAATATTTTAATGTAGAGATGCATTGTTTTGTGGATAAAAGCTAAAAAGACACACTGTAGGTAATTTGGAGAGTTCTTTTAGTATTTTGCAAAATAGATTCACAACTTTCTCTGACCATGTAAATAAAATTAATAACCAAAAAAGCTTGCATTTCTAATGTCATCAGTTTTCGCGGATTTACTTTCTCTTTTGACAACTTGTAAATAAAAGGAATCTGAAACGATATTAAAGAATTTTCGAAATATTTTGTTACAGATTGTTATTTAAAAGTTTAATCATGTTATGTATGTTAAATCAACCATTTTAACCAACTGCTTTCATTTTCTTCCCGTACAAAAAGCCCTGTGTCTTTCAAACTATCATGATAAATTCTGCTAGTTTATTTTTCGAACACCATTCACATCGTGTAACTGCAACTGATAATACAATATATTATATTATCTTCAATTAATACATTTCAGAATTTTACTTCCATGAAATTAATGGTCAGGATTGATTTCATGAATGTCTGCCATGATTGCTAAAATGAAGTTGATCTTTGGTTTGTCATTTGATTTCCTTATAGAAAAAATCATCTTGAATATGCTGATGTACACTGGTGAGCGTTTATGGCCCTTGGGCCTCTTGTTTAGGTAGCTGTAAGATTCATTAATCTTTACAAACTTGAAATGGCCTTTCTGTTAAATATAATGGATATGTCACAGTTCAGATCTCTGTCTTTTTTAGATTGCCACACCAGACCATGTTTTCATGTTTGATATCCTGAAACTTGGACATGCCGGCTTCGACGGTGGTCTGAAGGATGTACTGGAGCATGAGGACATCCTCAAGGTATGTTGTTTTGGTGGACTTTATAACTTTTAGTATCATCATCATGCTTGAAATAAAGTTAAGTTTGTTTGCCCTTTACTGACTGACTTGAAAAAAATCCTGCCGACTCAAAACATTTTATTGCAAAATCTGGGAGAACTTTTTTTTTCTATGTGCGATTTTTGAGTCGCTTTCAGATCTTTTCTTCTTTCCGGTCATTTTTTTTTTGCATTTTCATGGGCCAATAAGTCTGGTTATCAATTTTGCTCACGCAGTTATGCGCTGGACTTAGAAAAATTGTTAAGCAGTCTATGACTATGTGTATTTCACAGTTATGGCAGTTTCAACGCCTGACTCTTCAGTGTTGAGGACGTTTTCAGCAAATTACACTGATTGTATGGGTGAATGTAGGATACTGCCAGATAAGATAATTGTTTAATAACTGGTAGAATCAAAAGACAGTTATAAGTTGAATTGCGATGGCTCTTATTTACAATGGGGCCTCCGTGGCCGTGAGGGTAAAGTCGCTGACCTTGACACTCACTCAGCCCATCACTGCCTGGGTTCGAATCCTGGCAGGGTAATTCGGATTTTCATGTGAGGAAGCCTTCCAGCTGGCTTGCGGTAGGTCGGTGGTTCTACCCGGATGCCTCTGTGCATTCAGGGTCTTCCTCCACCTGTAATTAGTTGGACGTTGCTATATGATTGAAATACTGTCGTAGCAACAGTAAACTTCATAGTCAAGTCTTATTTACGATATACTTTTTTAGCAAATGAAAATGTGCAGTAAATCTAATTGAAGACAAAAGCACAAGCAAACTAAATTACTGACATCATTCCGATATATATCCTACGATACGATACTTGATCAACCCCTCGTCCTATTCTCATTCATGTGTTCTAAAAGTAAATGAAAATAGATTTGGTCAGTATAACAACCCCTCCATCAAAGTTGGCGATGTTAACTCCATTTTAAAGAATCATCGAAAATTTGTTACACATGGCTGAGATACTGTATTAAGGCTCAGCTATTACTTATTTCATTTCTGCCATGATTCTTGAAGAAAAAAATGTGATTAGGCATGTAACAAAATGTATGTAAGCATAAATAGTGTTATCATATGACATTCATATAGTTAACTATAAAAATATATAATTAACTACCATAATAATTAAAATACTTCACTAGCATGACAAAAAAACAAAAAACAATAAAAGAGATAACTTCAAACTTATAATTTATGTGATCAAAGAATGTAGTTATTAATTTTAAGCATATAAACATCTTTATTAATGTTATACATGCATGTGTCCTTTAGTTTCTGAACTAAATTTCTTGCATTAAAAATGTTCGTATTTTGATTATATTATTGGCTCATAAAGTGGCTCATGAAAAAAAAAAAATGACTCCAATTTTTCAAATTTGGCTCATACATTGGCTCGGTCAAAAATTTAGCCAGAGGAAGCCCAGCCAGTAAGACATATGATCATAATTGCGGAAATGCTAGATATTGGTATATATCAAAATCAGAAGAAAAAAAAAAAAATTCCTACCTTCCAAGCCTCTTCTAAAATTCAGGGTTGGTAAAGGGCAAACAAACATATTTTTAATTTAGGCCTCAGTTGTCCTCCTGTAGCTTAATCTTTACTTGCAGCAAGTGTTTTAAGCTGTAATCTCTTGGTCAAGTTAATATATAACTGTTTGGTCAGGAGTTAAAGCTTTGAATTATTTGATAATTACAGATTTTGCTTTGTTTATATTCTATCTTCATCATTCAAAACTTGGAGTTAAGGCCAGGTAATGAAAGTAGGACCATCTTGTTATATTTTTCTGTACTAGGGTAAAGGGAAGTGTGCATTATTACAGAATGATAAAACCTGTATTTCATCAGGTGCTGCACGACTGTCGGATGGTGGCAGATCTCTTACATCACCAGTATGATATCAACCTTGTTAATGTCTTCGACACACAGGTATGGTTTAGGCTTTGGTATCTGGCTTGCATTACGGGATACATATCAAATTGTGTTTTCCTCAATTCAAAATTTAGTAAATAAAAAACTCCTTATTTGTTAATATAGAGAAAAGTAATTTAAAAAAACATATTTGTATCATACTTGTGAAAAAAGTGGTCTTAATTTCTTCAAAATGGCATATTTGTTGTGATAAAGAAATTGCTTTTAAGTTGTAAAAAAAAAGTCAATTTGAGATGTTACTCCATCGTAACAGAATCATTTTCCTATATATATAATTGTTGATATTGAAGAGGAAGTGAAACTTTGTTTGTCAAGATGAATGATCTGTAGGTGATTTGTGTAAAATTATAAGATTCAATCACTTACAAGATGAGTTGTCTTATGACCTTCTTAGACAGTAAAGTAAATCATTATTTTGACATTTTGTGTGTAAAGCTTTTTGAGGAATTCCATCGAAATCTCACAGATGTTTTACATACAATATCTTTGTTACAAAATAAGGTTGAAAAATTAGACATATACTGTCATTTTTTTGCAACACTTATTTACATACTATACATTATCATGACATTTGCACAGTTTAAGTGTCATCATTTTCTATATGAAAACTTCATTGAAATTCAATAGCCAAATATATACACTGAACATTTAACCAAACTAGGTAGCCAGTGTGTTTGTATATCGAATTCATCACAATGGCAACTGGCCACGCTATGTGGAGGGATTAGCGGCATGCCTGGTTCAACATCTGGACCTCTCTAATGAGGAAGTCAACTGGGCCGTGGTCAGAGAGAGGAGCAGAGAGGTAACAACCTTTTTGTGGTGTAAATCTTTTCATGTCGTCTATGCGGTAACAACCTTTTTGTGGTGTAATCTTTTCATGTCATCTACGCAGTAAAAACTTCCTAGGAAAATGAATCATTGATATCTCAAATTTTGTGAAATTATTCTCTGATTGCTAAATTATGGTAGTCTTTGTATGGTAATGGTATAGCTCTCTTGCTTGGGGCTCAGTATATAAGGGAAGTTCCAAGACTGATTGGCCTGGTGTTAGGTTGATGTATCAGGGTGTGGTATCATGCCATTTGTCTACATCGTGATACTGCAGTGTGGCAGCAAATGACTGAAATACTTTCAGCAATAAACAAATTTTTCATCACTACATAAGATCATGACATGACAGGAAGACGAGGCAGTCTGGATGCTGCGACCAACAAAGCACCACCTGGTAGAGGCAGCAGTGAAGAATGTGAAGCACCTGCTGTCCCTGCGCCAGGTTCTGATGGAGGAGATGATGGCCGAGTATGTGGCAGGTGTTAATATCTACCTCACTCATGTCCGCGATGCTTCACAGTCCGACTCATCTAAATATCAGGTATGGTATGGCTGGTGTCTGTGGTTCTTTGAAAGGTTTGTTGTTGGCATTTGTTTTCTCTTTTTTTTTGGTCAAAAACATGATGACAATAATTATTGGAACTCATTGTGTCAGTATATACATTAATTTAGAAAAACTACAGTGCTATTATAATGCCATATTTTGTGTCCAAACCTTGATAGTCTAGATGTTGCTGTCTGGCAACTATTAATAGATTTTGGACCAATGTTTAGAACATTGTAATATTGGTATGTACATTATATATGGATTGGTACTGTGCCATCTTGCTGTACTTATCCAGTAATGAATGTAAATAAAATATGTTCAAGCTCAATATGCTGAAAGGCAGACCAGCAATGTCCTCATATGATGTTTTATTGAGATATAATGTGGTCTGTATTTCATGAGACACCTTAAAAGTGAGAGTCTCCACTTCCACCTTTATTTTTAAAGCTCTACAACTGCTTTACTTATTTGCCTAGGGAAAAGAAATCTTATTTTCAGATAGTCCTTACAGAAATTGGTCTTCAATTTTATTCAAAATAATACTGATTTTTAGCTCGACTATTCGAAGAATATGAGAGCTATTGTAGTCACCCTGGCGTCGGCGTTGGCGTTGCAGCTTTTGGTTAAAGTTTTGTGTGCAAGTTACTATCAACCTTATATCTCAATAACCATTTATGGTATTGACTTGAAAGTTTATAAATATGTTCAGGGGCATCAGAAAACCAAGGTAGATAACTCTTGACTGAATATAATATGAATTATGGCTCCTTTTTAACTTAGAAATTTTGGTTAAAGTTTTGCATACAAGATTCTTTCATGCTTATATCTCAGAAATTGCTTGTGGAATTGACTAGAAAGTTAAGGAGTGTCTTCAAGGGCATCAGAAAACAGGAGGATAACTTTTGGACTGATGCAAATTATGGCCCTTTTCTAACTTGGATTTTTGGTTTAAGTTTTGCATGCACAGTGTTATTGTGCTTATGTCTCATTAACTAGGCATGGGATTGATTTTAGACTTCATAAATATATTAAGGGGTATCAGACTATCAAGGTATATCATTTTTGACTATTATTATGTACAGGGAATGTCAAGGGCAAGAATTTAAAAAGATTTCATTTGATTTACCAACAAGCATATTGAATAGTCGAGCGTGCTGTCCTCTGACAGCTCTTGTTATGTTGAAGAAAATCTCAGATTGAGATGTTATGAGTAATTGGGCCAGGAGATTTGTTACAAAGCTATAGGTACAACAGGAGATATGTTACAAAGCTCTAGGCACAATACAAGATATGTTACAAAGCTATAGGCACAACAGGAGATATGTAACAAAGCTCTAGGCACAATACAAGATATGTTACAAAGCTATAGGCACAACAGGAGATATGTTACAAAGCTGTAGGCACAACAGGAGATATGTTACAATCCTATAGGCACAATACAAGATATGTTACAAAGCTCTAGGCACAACAGGAGATATGTTACAAAGCTATAGGCACAACAGGAGATATGCAACAAAGCTCTAGGCACAATACAAGATATGTTACAAAGCTATAGGCACAACAGGAGATATGTTACAAAGCTATAGGCACAACAGGAGATATGTTACAAAGCTGTAGGCACAACAGGAGATATGTTACAATCCTATAGGCACAATACAAGATATGTTACAAAGCTCTAGGCACAACAGGAGATATGTTACAAAGCTATAGACACAACAGGAGATATGTTACAAAGCTATAGACACAACAGGAGATATGTTAGCTCTAGGCACAATACAAGATATGTTACAAAGCTATAGGCACAACAGGAGATATGTTACAAAGCTATAGGCACAACATGAGATATGTTACAAAGCTATAGACACAACAGGAGATATGTTACAAAGCTATAGACACAACAGGAGATATGTAACAACGTTATAGGCACAACAGGAGATATGTTACAAAGCTATAGGCACAACAGGAGATATGTTACAAAGCTATAGACACAACAGGAGATATGTTAGCTATAGGCACAACAGGAGATATGTTACAAAGCTATAGGCACAATACAAGATATGTTACAAAGCTATAGGCACAACAGAAGATATGTTACAAAGCTGTAGGCACAACAGGAGATATGTTACAAAGCTATAGGCACAATACAAGATATGTTACAAAGCTATAGGCACAACAGGAGAAATGTTACAAAGCTATAGACACAACAGGAGATATGTTACAAAGCTATAGGCACAACAGGAGATATGTTAGCTCTAGGCACAACAGGAGATATGTTACAAAGCTATAGGCACAACAGGAGATATGTTACAAAGCTCTAGGCACAACAGGAGATATGTTAGCTCTAGGCACAACAGGAGATATGTTACAAAGCTATAGGCACAACAGGAGATATGTTACAAAGCTCTAGGCACAACAGGAGATATGTTAGCTCTAGGCACAACAGGAGATATGTTAGCTCTAGGCACAACAGGAGATATGTTACAAAGCTATAGGCACAATACAAGATATGTTACAAAGCTCAAGGCACAACAGGAGATATGTTACAAAGCTATAGACACAACAGGAGATATGTTACAAAGCTATAGACACAACAGGAGATATGTAACAAAGTTATAGGCACAACAGGAGATATGTTACAAAGCTATAGGCACAATACAAGATATGTTGCAAAGCTCTAGGCACAATACAAGATATGTTACAAAGCTATAGGCACAACAGGAGATATGTTACAAAGCTCAAGGCACAATCAGCAGACAAGTGCAGATAACTGTGTCGGATTTAATAAAAATTTAGTGCTTTTTAGTTCACCTGAGCATGAAGTGCTCATGGTGAGCTATTAGGATCACAATTTGTCCGTCGTCCATTGTGTGTTTGTGCGTCTTCAACAATTTGCTTTAAACAACATCTCCTCTGAAACCCCTGAACATAATTAGATTAAACTTAGCAGGGATGATCCTTGAGTGAACCTTCACAAAAGTTGCTAAAATAAACTTGATTCATGCAGACCTCTGGTTTCCATGGCAACAAAAAGAAAAAAAAGAGATTTTTTTTTTAAAAACATCTCCTTCAAAACTACTGGCCAGATTTTAAAATGTTTTGGTACAGATGTTCCTTGGGTAACCCTCTACGAAGATTGCTAAAATTATTCTGATCCGGAAAAAAACATGGCCACCAGGAGCAGGGCTAATTTGGAAAAAAAATATAAAAAATTTAAAAAACATCTCTTCCAAAGTGGTGCTATCATATCAGTTGTCAAAATCAGTGTATATCATTCGTATTGTATCACATAGTATACTCAATCGCATCATTACGTATCGAATTGTATCCTATTGCATCCAATAGTATTTGACATAATGAGCTTGATCGACATAATGAGCTTGATCGTATCGCATCGTATTGTAAAGCAATGGTATATTGTAAATCATATATTGTACATCGCATAACGTATATTGTATCGAATTACTCTAAGATTTTTGGCTATGTTTCAGGACACCCTTTTCTTATTTATTTATTTTCTTTAGAAAATAATTATTCATCGTGTCTCTAAATGTGTATTAATTATGTATCAAAAATATATTATGTAGTATAATCTTATTATTTGTTTAGTTATAATAACATTCTTTTATTTACTTTTTATGTACCGGTATATACATGTGTAGTGGCATACGTGACTTTCTGCAACAGACGCCGTGCCTCGTTAAGCAATTAAATGCACGTGTGAAAAATATTTATTTGAAAGCATTATATTGGTATTTAAGTATGCGCTGGGCTACATTCAGTTCATTAAGTTAACTTGATGTGTTTGATCAAAATTTACATGATTAGCTTGTCTGAAAACAAACAACTTAAATCTGACCTAATTATGCATAATCAAACTCCGATTTCGTCCAAGATGTTGCTTCCATGGAATAACTTATTTTCATGGACCTTTTTCTTCTGCAATATTTGCTCGCGTGCTCTTATTAAACACATTGAAAAAGATATTGGTAACTTAGGCATATACATGTACCTACAGTGTAATTCTAATGTGCATTTTTTTTTTATTTCCTACTTTTTTAACCCTCCCCCCCCCCCCTTCCTCTCTCTCTCTCTCTTTTTCCCTCTCTCTCTCACTCTCTCTATATCCACAAATGCAAACATTAAAATGAACAAGTCATAATATGCACAGAACATATTTCTTTTCTCTCTCTCTCTCTCTCTCTTATCAGTTTTGAATAAGCAATATAATATCAGGAAATTTTGGATTCGAATCTAAACTGGGGCACATTCCTCCAGTGATCGCGTCAAACCAAAGATGTAAAAAATTTGTACCAGATTCGCCCTCGTCTTGCACTCAGCAAATTTGGGTTGCTATGGGAACTCGGAGAACTCAGTACTGGTTCTACCCAGGAACTTGTCTCCTGTGTATCGTTCATTGCTATTCCCTGGACACGTAAAAGAACCTATGAGTCTTTTCGCGAAATGAGCAAGGGTATCACACCCGGATTCCCTCATATCTAACCACTGTCTTTTTCGATTTTTTTTTTTTCAGCAAAAAAAAGGACTCCTTCAATAGAAGGTTCACATACTGCCTTTGAGAATAGAGTCATGTGTTTTTAGTAAAATTACCTATCTCTGCTTATCCATGAAAACATGAAGTTCACTACATGATAAAAGTTAAATGGGAAAAAATCTATAACTTCTTTGTTGTTACTTGTATATTTTGCTTAAAATATGTCTTTGATTTTTTTTATGTCATTTTTGCATGAATGTGTATATTTAACCAACATAATTGTATTTCATAACACCAGACTCGTGCCATACATTCTTATCAGCGGGCACAGCATGTGTTTATTTTGACCGGATATGTCACATTTATCAGTGGGCACAGCATGTGTTCGGATATGTCACCTTTATGTATCGCTGGTACCGGTATACCGTCACTCACCCCCCACCCCAAGGCGAGGAAGGGACAATCAACGTTAACACAACATGAATGTTATTACCGGTACTAACATGACAGAAAACATGAAAGATGGTCGCAGGACTATTGTGAGAACATTATCAAAGAAAGAACCAGGGTAGCTTAGAACAAAAACTGGTCCTCTGTTATAATTAATATTAATACAATAAATTACAAGTAACTTAGAATAACTATGTGTATATACTTACATACATACACTATAGTGCGTTTTAGAGTATATATTCACAACATTGCAAGTGAACGTAAAGTGCGACCCTTAGTACAGAAAAATAAAAAATTCTTCATCCTACCAAGGAGTGCACCAAAGACAACAGAGGAATCTATCAGACAACAACAACATGACTACCAAATTCTGCCATTAATTAATTATACCCCCGAAACAAAGTTTGGGGGGGTATATAGGAGTCACCCGGTGGTCGGTTGGTCGGTCGGTCTGTCCAGCGGTCCATTGCATTTTCCTTGTCCGGAGCATAACTTGAAAACCACAAGTTGGAATTCAATACAACTTCATGCAATGATCAAGCACATGGAGAGGAAGTGCAGTGCACAAGAACCATAACTCCATCTTGACTTATTACAGAGTTATTGCCCTTTGTTACTTTTCCTTGTCCGGAGCATAACTTGAAAAGTACAAGTTTGATTTCAAAACAATTTCATACAATGGTCAACCACAATGAGAGGAAGTGCAGTGCACAAGAACCATAACTCTATCTAGAGTAATTACAGAGTTATTGCCCTTTGTTACTTTTCCTTGTCCAGAGTATAACTTGTAAACTACTGGTTGGATTTCAAAACAATTTCATACAATGGTCAACCACAATATGAGGAAGTGCAGTGCACAAGAACCATAACTCTATCTAGAGTAATTACAGAGTTATTTCCCTTTGTTACTTTTCCTTGTTTTTCTTGTCCTGAACATAACTCGAATATTATACATGGTATATACTTGAAACTTAAAATGTAAACAGATGGCGACTAGGAGAAGTGCAGTGTCCAAGAACTGTAACCTTATATTTTTAAATTACTGTGACAAACAACCATTATTGACTCTCTATCAACTTTAAATAAAAACTTTACTGACTTATTACTATCACAACCAATATACTATGTATACAGGTTCTTATCTATGCTCTGCCTGAAGTCTGGCTTCTCCTGCATTAAAGTATTTTGCGGGGGTATTAATCACCTTCAGTGATAGCTCTAGTTTGATTTTATATCATTATTACATTATTATTTTAAAATTAAATATTCATCATAGAAATATTATATTCCGAAGAGGAAGACATTCTATATATCAGTATACATGTATTTCTATATCGAATCTCGTTGATGATGATATTGATAGTAAAACATTTTTTTACAACTAAAAGACTAATGGACTTTTAAAAAAATATAGTAATCATATACCAGTAAGTCTTAGAGTATTCTTATGATAGATAAAACAAAACTAGAATCACTATCGTGATATCATCGGTTTTCGTGAAAGCAATTTCATTCTGTGTGAGTCGCATGATTCCAAAAACATTTCTTCGTTCACTGGCTTGTTGAATACTGTTAACAGCGATCTTTCCAACATTTTTGTCGCAATGTTTAAGCAGACTTTTTACCAAAAAGAATATTTTTGAGTATTATCTGTCAGTTATGTAGTCGCAAACTTAAGAACTTTTTTTACTAAATTCGGTTAGTGCCAAGTTAGATGTGTATGTTGCTTTATGATGGCGACAAACGACAATTGTAATTGATAAACATCAATTGTAAACGACACACAACAGTATAAAATGACACACGACAATGCGACATGACACTCAACATTATTACGAAATAATGTTGCATTGAATTACTATCATTTTCATAAATATCGCATAATTTTTGAGTGTCGTTTCAAATTGATGTCACCAAGGAACAGAATGCAAAAAATCGCATAAAAGTCAGACTTCAATTTTTTTAGTTATAAAAAATTAGAAACAAAATTGAGTAAAATTTTACTATTAGGTATGAAGTAATGCAGCAAATGGTTCAATCAAGTGTACAAGTCGCACTAGTCAAACATTCTATTTTTTATATATTACAATTTGAAGCATAAAAACTGATTTACATTATTGTTCTAAAAGAATCAAACCTTGGACTGCCGTAAAATTACCAAAACAAGTCCGATCCTCAAAAACTAAACATCACTGGAAAGACCTCTTCAAGAACTAAAACTTTTGTTCATACACTCTCAATGAAATAATTTTAGTTTTGTATCTATTTAGGGCCGAATGAAAACACAATAATTGTAATATGACCTTGACCTAAGCATTTTTTTTTACTTTTTAATTGTGAGGCCTTTTCAAACATAACAATACATAAGGTGTGAATATTTCAAGAAGAATGTACAAAAACTAAAGTCAGGTGCGACAAAAAATATGTTTTTGAAATTTTAATTTTTCCTTAATTTTAGTGAAGTTTGACCGTTTCTAGAGTACAAACCATGCATTTCTCAAATTCGCCACCCCATATATTTTGTGCGTATATGTCTTGCAAATCGTATGCAGCAAACAGAATTCTTATATCTAATCTTAAACAAAAAAGGGAAGGTTTTTCATAGACCTACTCCCATTTGTCCACTGTTTTGCAAAATTCGAACATTCAACCTCTCCTAACACAGTTTTTTTCAGTTACTCGATGCTAAGAAACCGATCATATTTTATTGGGCTGTCAACTAGAAACAAAATGCAAAAAATTGCATCTAATTCAGACTTCATCTTATTGAGTTATTAGCAAAAGAGGGATTTCATATTTTGCGCCCCCAAGTGGCTGAATCAGAAACAAAAGATAAAAGTTTGACCCATTAAGCACAGGTTCAGAAACATGTGATTGCAAGTCTAAAATTTCATTACTGTAGCTTTCATCATCTGGCCTCTAGAGCGTGTACAAAAAATGGGTGGAAGAAAAAAATTAATAAAAATTAAAAAAAAAAAATCAACAGAAGAACAATAGGTTTTGGCACTGCAAGGTGCGAAAACCTAAATATTTTGGTTGTTAAAACAGTGAGTAAATTTAAAGGAACAAATAATTTGCACTTAAGGTTGAATGCATGGGACCACTTTAGAAGTTGTTTGTAGATTACTTAGATTTTCTGCTATCCTCTTTAGAAAAAAATGGATTTCAGGTCAAACGCCACACAAGACATAGAAACGAATTGTTTTGTAAATACGTTAACAGTTGCTTAGCTACTGATTTATTTCTCTCATGCTTTCCCCCTTTATAGATGTCAATCTAGCAATTCAAATTTTATATCAAATTTTCTGCAAAACTTTACCCTTGACCACAAACATGACGGCGTATGACATTGGGCATGTATACCTGCTAAAAGTTGGGAGCTATGTATAAGCTGCAAAAGATTCTATGACCTCTTCACTAATTACTTCTCTTCAAACGAGATAACCTTCCGGCCTGATTCTTTTTATATGCCCATCTTAAGATGGGGCGTATTATGTGAACACTCACGGCGGGCGAATTTGGCTAAAAATCGTTGTCCGGGCTCTAACTTCAATACCGTTTGCCCAATCCTTTTCAAACTTTCCACACATGTGCATGGCCATAATATCTCGGATGAGTTCGATATCCAGCATTATGGCGTGAATGACTTAGAAGTTATGGCCCTTGACGTACACAAAATACTTGAAATTGTGATTGTCCGGGCTCTAACTTCAATACAGTTTGCCCATTTCTTTTCAAAGTTTTCACACATGTGCATGGCCATAATATCACAGATGAATTCAATATCCAGCATTATCGCGTGAATGACTTAGAAGTTATGGCCCTTGACGTACACAAAATACTTGAAATTGTGATTGTCTGGGCTCTAACTTCAATACCGTTAGACCAATCCTTTTCAAACTTTCCACACATGTGCATGGCCATAAAATCGCGGATGAGTTTGATATTCAGCATTATCGCGTGAATGACTTAGAAGTTATGGCCCTTGAACACTTGAATAAGTCAAAAGAGACATTTTCCTTCAAATTAATGGAAATGTTTCAACATGATTGTTTTAATAAGTAACATTCATTAACTAATAGGATTTAGGAGACAATAGCTTGTTTCTCTGAGCTATTTCTGAGAGTCCCCATACTGTGATGGGCGTATTTTGTGGCAGTCCTGACCCTTGTTTATTATTAAATTGTTTAAAGAAGCGGCAGTTCGGGTATCTCTTTCTCTCTATATATAAGGTGCATGTTACATGCAGTTGTGCATATCATTACATTCTTTTTGGCTATTTGACAGTTAACCAGCAGTTCCTAACATGTGCTATACTTTTATGTGTTGGTTCACGTGCGCTCATTGAGCGGTCGCGATCTTATACGAAAGGGCATGGACCAATTAGCACATAGATTAGCGCAAGCGCTAGATGTTCGTAGGATTGCATTATTGATTTAATGATTTCCTGCACGGAATTGAAGTACAAAATTTTTTAAGGACCTGTCCAATAAAGAAGACAGGACAAAATCACACGCACAAAATTTAAACCATTAACATTGAATATTGTCTAATATTGATAAGATTTAGTCTGTCTAAATAATAATAATTTATCATAGCTGTTTGGATTGTTTGACATGCATGCAAATCAGAAAAAAAATCATTTACAGGCAAAAAATACTATTTTCTTTAAATAGCAGCTGATTATCCCAGTTCCTCATTAAAGTTCATAAATTAATATAATATTCAATCAGTAACTTTGACAGTCACTTAACATATATATTGGAAATACAGTAAAAAAAAATCAAAGCTTACAAAGTTTTGTTAATGAGAAAAATACATACGATATTTCTCTCTTTCTCTCTCTCTCTGTCTCTCTCGCTCTCGTTAGATACTTTCTTTATACCTTAAATATCATCTGTAGTATGTGTACATTTTTAGTTTGGTAGGTTACTGTTTATCTTGAAAAAAAATGCACCAAATGATATTGTGTTAATTAACACATGTGGCAGAGTACTAGATAAACTATCTGTAAATTATTGCTATCATTTGTTTTTTAGCTCACCTGAGCACAAAGTGCTCAAGGTGAGCTATTGTGATCGCCCTGTGTCTGGCGTCGTGCGTCGTCAACAATTTTCTTTAAACGACATCTCCTCTGAAACTGCTGGACAGAATTTAATGAAACTTGGCAGGAATGTTCCTTGGGTGAGGCTCTACAAAAGTTGCTAAAATAAAGTTTCCATAAAAGGTTCCGGTACAAAAAGAAATATTATTTGAAAACTTTAAAAATCATCTCCTTCAAAACTACTGGCCAGATTTCAAAATAATTTGGTACAGATGTTCCTTGGGTCAACCTCTACCAAAGTTGCTAAAATTATTCCGATCTGTAAAAAAACATGGCCGCCAGGGGCGGGGCTTATTTGCCTTGTATATATATAGAGAAACCTTTATACAATATCTCCTCTGAAACCACTGGACAGAATTTGATTAAACTTGGCAGGGATGATCCTTAGGTCAACCTTCACAAAAGTTGCTAAAATAAACTTGATCCATGTAGAACTCTGGTTGCCATGGCAACAGAAAAAAAAATAATACTGGCCAGATTTTCACAAATGATGTTAAAATAAACTTGATCCATTTAGAACTCTTGTCATCTGACGTCATGTGACGTCACAACATATAACTTAGTTCTTATTATTTGGGCAATGATTTCGATATGATGACGGTTGTTCAGAATGATAAAAATTTCATAGATAAGAGAGTAATGTATGTGCTTTAATGTATTAACATTTTCAGCATCCTATGACGTCACGTGACGTCAGAGCTAAAAATAGTGAAAAATATTGTACGCGCTCTATAGCCGCCATTTATGGTCTGAATTTCCTCAAATTTTCACAGATGCTACATCTCAAGACTTAGCTGTGCATATCATTTCAGCTGACCAAAATTCCAAAAGACCGAGGTTCTGTGGTTGAAGCAAGATTCAAACAGGACCTAAATTTTCATTATAGGATTATAGAGCTTTCAGATGAGACAAAAAACTGAAATTTTGAGTCCTGACGTCATAAGACGTCATGTGATGTCACAGCATATTACTAATTTATCTCAGGTGAGCGATTTAGGGCCATCATCGCCCTCTTGTTTTATGATTGTTTTCATTACATGTACTCATAAAAAAATATATTTATATATAATCTTCATTAAAAAAATTCTTTCTCTCATTACGTATGCTTAACATTGGTCTTGATGGAGATTGCAGAGTCCGTCGCTTTTTCAGGGGAACCACAATTTAGTTTGTCCCCATTTCCTGTGGCTCGATGTGTTTATTTCAGATGAACACATGGTTTACCAGTTATAGATGACGATAAATATTGTTAACAACATGAAGTGTTTGCATATTTCTGAACTTGTATTCAAATCAAGTTTGCAGGTATAAAAATGTCATGTTAACCGGTTCCATCTTAAAAATCGCAGATCGTATCGTATCAGATTAAAAATGTATCGCATTGAAACGTACAAGTAAATCGAACTTGCTATAGCAGATCGTAAATCGTATATGGTTTGTATTTCAATTGTATTTTTTGACAACTGATACGATAGCACCACTGTAAGACACTGGTTGTCATGGCAACAGAAAGAAAAAAAATATGAAAACTTTAAAAATCATCTCCTTCAAAACTACTGGCCAGATTTCAAAATGTTTTAGTACAGATGTTCCATGGGTAAGCCTCTACCAAGATTGCTAAAATTATTCCGATCTGGAAAAAAACATGGCTGCCATGGGTAGGCTAATTTGAATTAAATATATATAGTAAAATCTTAAAAAATCTTCTGCTCAAAAACTACTGGCCAGATTTTAAAATGTTTTGGAACAGATGTTCTAATTGGGTAACCTTTTACTAAGATTGCTTCTTTAGAGTAGTGTTACTCAGGTGAGCGATATAAGGCCATCATGGCCCTCATGTTTAGCTATTGGGATCATCCTCTCTCAACAACTTTCAATGATTCTTCCAAAGGCAGATATTTCGAAGAACTTTGACTGACTTAACCCTTTCCCTCATATAGACTCATTTTGATGCACTCAATAGGTACCACATAAAGCCTGATCTGCAGAAAACCACAGTTAAACCTTACCAAATTTAATTATAAAGTCCTCATTTCCAGACCACTGAGGAGCAGCGAACAGCATAAAACCTGATCAGCCTGCGAGTTACTCAAAGGTTGATCTGGTTTTATGTTGTTCGCATAGGTCTTTTCATGGTTTCCTCTATGAGGAAAAGGGTTAAATCCCAACCAGTTGGTTGTGCTAGCCTAGAACTTAGCTAGACCAGACCACTGATCTACTTGTGAATGTCATTCGGTCGGGCCTTTATGTCAAACCCTGCCACAGCATTGGTTTTAGTTTCCTAAGGGAGATAATCAATATTCTATTTTGATTTTCTATTAAATATAGAATACTGATATATTTTTTATTAAATCATAAATATCATGGGAATTGTTTCAAAGTGTTTGATTTAATTAATAATATATGGTATAAGATTTTTTGAATACATTATAAATAATAGCAACACCAGCAGTGTTGTTTTAGATGGGGTTTTTTCTTTTAATTTTAAACCATGTCAAAAAAGATACAAACATTTAAATATATAGACTTCTTTGTTGGTTAAACTGAATTGTTTAATTAAGCTGATGGTACTCTGGTGAGTGTTCTAGGGCCATGATGGCCCTCTTGTTTGTGTGTCCAAAGGGTATGAGGAGGTATTAGTCACCTTCAGTGATAGTTCTAGTGTCATCTTGTTGTCAGTTGATTGTTATACACAGGTGGCCCTTTGCACCAGGGTCATGTGATTAGCTGAACTTTGTTTTATGTCTAGCGAAGATGGTTAACTCTAAAACAAACAACAATTAAATGAGGTTTCTGTTTATCTTTTTTTTCCCACTCACTGCTTGTTATACTTTCAAATTTAATTTCTGGATTGCATAGATTCATTCATTTGGCCAGACATGTTTTATCATTTTGATTTCAGTCTCTATCTCATCTGCTTCCGATTGCCTTTAATGACCTGCGCAACTTCATGACACGGCTACCCAGGAAAGATGTTCGTAACTCAAGACCTGATGCCAATGGATTCCAGGAAAATTACATTGGAATTCAGCAGCCAAATGTGTACTCTTCAAAATCCTCAGCATGGCAAGGGGGTTTCCACAGTGAGTGAAATGTCAACAAAATACAAATTATTTACTTTAATCTAATGTTTATCCTATCTACTGCTTTCACACCATATCTGCAAAATGTTTTTGTTCAGACATTTTTTTGTAAGTTTAGCTGCTTATTGTTTAGTTGCTACTCATTGGGTTGTTACTTTTGTATCGTAAAATCTAATTACCAAATGAATCAGACCACCATGTTGATTTATACATTGATTATACCATTTAATTTATACACTTTTATTTAAGGTAAAGTCCCTGTTATGGTTCCGCTACGTCTTGGACCACTTAACCTCTACCAAGAAAACCTAGGTTCCCCAATGAAACATCATGAAACCTTGGTTATCTCCATGAAAAGCCATGAGGTCTGAAATGTAGTGTAACCATTACAGGGACTTTACCTTTTGAATAATGAAATGCAAGGCTTGAGAGATGTTTTTAGCAATGATTTGTTTAGTGGTAAAAGCGACTAGTAGTCTTAGAGATGGTAATTCACAGTCCTCACAATGACAGTGAAATCAATAGGTTTTTTTCATTGCCATTTTAGATATGTATTTACTCATTATCAAATTGTGTGTTATCTTCAGGACCATTATCAGAATATCAGAAGAGTCTGCCGCCATTGTCTGACCAGAAGCAGGAACCAGAAGCCAAGTGTCCAACATCAGAATCAGTACTACCTCCACCCAGTGAAGACCTCAGCAATGATCTCAAGAGACATGATGTGTCTGAACTCTCTGGAACAAGTCTCATGCGTGCCTTGATCAGAGAGCAAGGAGTGAATGGTAACGATGAGTTTGGTGATACTGACAGTATCAAAATCATTCCAGCAGGTCAGATCAAAGCTAGAAATAAAAAAGAAGATTCACCAGGTGGAAGGTATGGTCCCTCTGACAGGGGTAACAGATTTATTTCAAGGAATGTTTTGAGTCAGCAAGAACTAGATCTGTCACAAAGGTTTAGGCAACGTCTGACCCAGTGACAAGAAATGATAATCAGATGACTGAAAATGAAACTATAACCTTTTCACAATCAGCAACGAGTGTTACAGACAATATTCCTATTCCTCAAAGTAGGTTTATGACATCAAGAGGGTTTACAGAGGAAGATGGCCCTCCACGAGGGGTTCGCCACGGCCCCAGTAGGTTAAGTCTGGTACTGGGGCAGCTGCAGGGGAAGGGGTCTGTTCAGGACAGGAGAGAGGATGGTGATCTCAGTGAAAGAAAGTCACTCTCCCTGTGTCACTCAGACTCAGATATCCCCAGGTCCCAGTTGGGCCGTGGGGCAGGACCTCTTTGTAGACTGCAGAAGGTGTTGGAAGTAATACATGATGTCAAGTAGTGGCAAGTAACTCAAAATCTCATGGACTTGTGTGCCTCTTTGATTGTTCAAACTGAGGCCAGTAAACCAGAAAGTATCAACAATTTTCGTTGATCTGATCTCAAGATGTACCCACGAGAGAATGTGACTTGTATCATTCCAAAGGTTATATGTCAAATATATTGCACACCCAATAGCATATAAAAATTGTGTGTTCTTTTTCAGCCTGATTTTGATTGTTCTGATTTTTTTCTGCACTGTCCATTATCCAATTACCTAGCCCATGGATTATTTTATTTTAAATTTTAGAAATTATTTTAAACTTGCATGGGCGTATGCCGTTTAATTTGCTCAAAAAGATACTTTTTTAGCTCACCCTTTCCAAAGGTGAGCTATTGTGACCTATGTATGGCCATCGTCTGCAGTCAGTCAACATTTAGCTTAAAGGACATCTTCTTTAAAACTACCTGGTCAATTTTCATGAAAGTTTAAAGGAATGTTCCTTGGATGGTCTTCTCCTGAAGTTGGTCAAAGAATTAAATTCCATGCCAAAATCTGGTTGCCATGGCAACTAAAAGGAAAAACTTCAAAAATCTTTTCCTTCAAAAGTATGACTGGCTTTTGAAATATTTCTGCATTTTGGTCACTCTCTACTAAGATTGTAAAAATTATATGGATATGTTGATAAGTATGGCTGCCAGGGGCAGAGCCCATTTTCCTTAAAATGTATATGTACAAATTTGAAAATCTTTTTGTCCAAAAGTGCTGGCTGGATTTCAAAGTTTTTTGGCAAAGATGTTCCTTGGGTCTCTCTTTATGAAGACTGTAATACTTATTTAGATTGGTCGAAAATACCAGGTTCTCAGGTGAACAGTTCCAGGGCCTTCATGGCGCTCTTTTTAATCATTTCTTGAAATGATAAAAGAAACCTCAAATAAAAGAAGAAAAGCCTATTCCCCATCTCCTGGTTTATTAGATTTTGTTTAATTTTTGAAAGACAACACATTTGCTTAAGTGTAAAATTGGTTGGTGTCACAGGTTTGAATTGGGATACATTCTCTGTTGTTTTCCCCGATAATTTTTAGCTTGTCTGTTTCAAAGAATAAGTCAAGCTTTTATGATCGTGGTGTCGTCGTTGTCGTCATCATGCTAAAACTTTAATGTAGCCCATTATTCAACACTTTTAAAGGTATCAACACGAATCTTGGAATAGTTTGTAATCATAACAAGGTGCAGATGTAAGACAAGGGCATAATTCTGAAAGCTATATTTTGGAGTTATGACCCTTTTTAACTTAGAATTTTGGTCAAATTGCTTATTAAGTAGAATGTTTTGAAAACTATGAAAGGTATCAACACAAACTTAGAATACTTGATAATCATGACAAGGCGCAGTTGTAAGACAAGGGGCATTATTCTGAAAGCTATATATTTGGAGTTATAACCCTTTTTAACTTAGAATTTTGGTCAAATTTGCTTATTAAGTAGAATGATTTGAAAACTATGAAAGGTATCACGAAACTTAAAATACCTGATAATCATGACAAGGCGCAGTTGTAAGACAAGGGGAATTATTCTGAAGCTATATTTTTGGAGTTATGACCCTTTTTAAATATTGTATAATAATGATTTAAATTTAACATTTTCAAAGTTCCCCTTTTACATGGAAAATAATAGAATTCTACATAAACTAAATTCTTAATTATTTTATTTTAGTTATTCATTTAAGTAATCGACATGTACATTTGTAAATGGTTTTATTCAAAGCAGTTACAGTTGGTACTCGTTATCTACAATTCGCATATATCGAAATTTCGGCTATGTCAAATTAATTGACATGGTCCAGTTTTTTCCCTTCATTGTCTATATACATTAACTTTGTGTGTCTCAAAATTTATTTATTTCAAATAACTGAAATCTCAAAGTGGAAATTTTGACCCTCGCCCTTTAGTACAATGCATATTTGTTTGTTTATCTCAAATTCCACAGACGCTAATTAGCCCGCCGATATTTTTCATACCTATCAGTCAACTGGTGACACTAGCTTTGCACGGGGCTATTTGTACGACAAATCGTGATTTTAGGCTTTCAATAATTACCAGATTATGTTTTGACAAAATATATGCATAGTAATTATATGGCCAAACACAAGGCGTTGTGCTTAACAATCTTTGCTCAAAATGTGCCAGATTATTAGTTCAACTGAGCACAACGTGCTCATGGTGAGCTTTTGTGATCCCCTTTTGTCCGTCGTCTGTGCGTGCGTGCGTCCGTTGTCAACAATTCCTTTAAACAAAATCTCTTTCTAAACTACTCACCGGATTTTGATAAAACTTTACCAAAGTTGTTAAAATTATTTTGATTGGTCAAAAATCTAGGTCACAGGAGCTAAAAATAGATTTTTAAAATGAAAATTTTAAAAATCTTCTTCTCCGAAACCACAAGGCGTAGCCTTTTGATTTTTAGCTCACCTGAGCACAAAGTGCTCAAGGAGAGCTATTGTGATCGCCCTGTGTTTGGCGTCCATCGTCGTGCGTCATCAACAATTTTCTTTAAATGACATCTCCTCTGAAACCGCTGGACAGAATTTGATGAAACTTGGCAGGAATGTTCCTTGGGTGAGGCTCTACAAAAGTTGCTAAAATAAAGTTGCTCCATGAAGAACTCTGGTTGCCATGGCTACAAAAAGAAAAATAATTTGAAAACTTTAAAAATCATCTCCTTCAAAACTACTGGCCAGATTTCAAAATAATTTGGTACAGATGTTCCTTGGGTCAACCTCTACCAAAGTTGCTAAAATTATTCCGATCCGTAAAAAAACATGGCCGCCAGGGGCGGGGCTTATTTGCCTGATATGTATATAGAGAAACCTTTAAACAACATCTCCTCTGTAACCACTGGACAGAATTTGATTAAACTTGGCAGGGATGATCCTTGGGTCAACCTTCAAAAAAGTTGCTAAAATAAACTTGATCCATGTAGAACTCTGGTTGCCATGGCAACAAAAAGAAAAAAAAAATGAAAACTTTAAAAATCATCTTCTTCAAAACTACTGGCCAGATTTTAAAATAAATTGGTACAGATGTTCCTTGGGTCAACCTCTACCAAAGTTGCTAAAAAAAAAATTCCGATCCGTAAAAAACATGGCCGCCAGGGCCGGGGCTTATTTGCCTTATATGTATAATATAGGGAAAACTTTAATCAACATTTCCTCTAAAACCACTGGACAGATTTTGATTACACTTGGCAGGGATGATCCTTGGGTCAACCTTCATAAAAGTTGCTAAAATAAACTTGATCCATGTAGAACTCTGGTTGCCATGGCAACAAAAAAAAAAAAAAAGAAAACTTTAATAATCATCTTCTTCAAAACTACTGGCCAGATTTTAAAATAAATTGGTACAGATGTTCCTTGGGTCAACCTCTACCAAAGTTGCTAAAATTATTCCAATCCGTAAAAAAACATGGCCGCCAGTGGCGGGGCTTATTTGCCATATATGTATATAGAGAAACCTTTAAACAGCATCTTCTCTGAAACCACTGGACAGAATTTGATTAAACCTGGCAGGGATGATCCTTGGGTCAACCTTCACAAAAGTTGCTAAAATAAACTTGATCCATATTGAACTCTGGTTGCCATGGCAACAAAAAGAAAAAAAAATGAAAACTTTAAAAATCATCTTCTTCAAAACTACTGGCCAGATTTTAAAATAAATTGGTACAGATGTTCTTTGGGTCAACCTCTACCAAAGTTGCTAAAAAAAATATTCCGATCCGTAAAAAACATGGCCGCCAGGGGCAGGGCTTTTTTGCCTTATATACTTTAATCAACATTTCCTCTGAAACCACTGGACAGAATTTGATTAAATTTGGCAGGAATGATCCTTGGGTCAACCATCACAAAAGTTGCTAAAATAAACTTGATCCATATTGAACTCTGGTTGCCATGGCAACAAAAAGAAGAAAAAAAATGAAAACTTTAAAAATCATCTTCTTCAAAACTACTGGCCAGATTTTAAAATAAATTGGTACAGATGTTCCTTGGGTCAACCTATTTATCTCAGGTGAGCGATTTAGGGCCATCATGGGCCTCTTGTTCTATTTTGCATAAAATTCTGCCAGATTCATGGCGATGTCACGTACGCAAATTGCCGATTTTGTTACGAAAATATTTTAATGTAGAGATGCATTGTTTTGTGGATAAAAGCTAAAAAGACACACTGTAGGTAATTTGGAGAGTTCTTTTAGTATTTTGCAAAATAGATTCACAACTTTCTCTGACCATGTAAATAAAATTAATAACCAAAAAACTTTGCATTTCTAAATGTCATCAGTTTTCGCGGATTTACTTTCTCTTTTGACAACTTGTAAATAAAAGGAATCTGAAACGATATTAAAGAATTTTCGAAATATTTGTTACAGATTGTTTATTTAAAAGTTTAATCATGTTATTTAGAAGTTAAATACAACCATTTAACCAACTGCTTTCATTTTCTTCCCGTACAAAAAGCCCTGTGTCTTTCAAACTAACATGATAAATTCTGCTAGTTTATTTATCGAACACCATTCACATCGTGTAACTGCAACTGAAATACAATATATTATATTATCTTCAATTTAAAA
>CM037777.1:80360031-80410031 GCA_021229015.1 Solen grandis
ATCATTTACCATCAATTATGTGTTCAATGTGGTACAGGTGTGGGATAGACAATCTGTATCAATGAAACAATTCTAAACATATTTTGGGTGCTTGAGAGAGAGGCCCTTCACAAAAGTTGCTAAAATAAACAAGATTCTCGCAGAACACTAATAACCATGACAACCAACATAATTTCATTTTGAAAATTTAAAAAAATCATCTTCTCAGATTGTACAATAAGTAGATACTAGAGTTAATCAGCAGTGTCTGAAACAGAGCAAAGTACGAGAGAGTAAGGGCTTAGATTTACTAAAAGTGCACAGGTAAAAAGATTTTAGCTCATTCATATAAAGAGTTACGAATTAAAAAAAGAAATACAAAAAACAATATTCCAATAATTCGATTTCTTCTGTCGATCTCTGTTTGAACGTAACTGTATATCCTGGGTTAAACATATGATTTTTACACATAAGAGTATTGTCTTGATGACAGGAGCGTGTCTCTCTTGTAATGGTTTATGATGATAAATATATTTCATAATAAAATAATGTTTCACGATGATTGTAGTTCAAAGTGATAAAAGTATTTCATAAGGGAATATAATATTTTAAGCAAAATGATAAGTTTTTAGTTAATGATATATAACTAGATTATTACTGATATTGTAAAGCGTACATGTAATATCGGTTTTCATGGTGTACACATATGTAGATGGACCAAGGGCGCATGTTGAATGTATATAGAAGGTAATGAGGGACATTGTTTACGTGAAGGACAAGTATTCCGCCGTTTGAAGGTCATATTGTTATTTTCACAGTTCAGTATAGGAGAAGGTAACCGTTTAATATATGTTAAGTTAAAACACAAGAGTAATTTCCCCTAGCAGAGTTAAAAGTATGAAATGACTGGGAAGCGTGTGGTGCGGAGTGCTTTATAGATGTATCCCGATAAGAGCGAACAATACTCCATATGTAATAAATGCAATGTTCTATTTTCCAGGGGCATTTCTGATACCTTACTTTATAGCCGTTGTGCTTGGAGGGTTTCCAATGTTCTTTCTGGAGGTGAGCCTGGGTCAGTTCATGTCTGAAGGAGGTACGGGCACCTGGAAGATCTGCCCACTTTTCCAAGGTAGGAGAAAAATGAATCTCGGTGCTATGTAAAAACTGCAGGACCGCAACCGGGTGCCGAGTGGTTAGAGCTTCCGCCTGGGAGCGAGATGTCGTGGGTTTAATCCTCTGGTGCGACATACCAGGTCGTAAAAAAAACATATAAGGGTAGTTTCAGGACTGTTTGACACGTTGCCAGGATAGTGTGACTGTCAGCGGTGTGATACTGCAGTGTGGCAGCACTATATCCGTTTCAAGTAGGCTTTGTCTCTAAATTACTTAAATACTTTCCCAATTAACAAACAATCAAAAACTGCGGGCTTAGATCAGATAGTCCGTGTTAAGTGCATCGCTACCTTTGCTCAAAATACTGTTCTGTAAGTCAATGTTTCTTTTCAAGAGTCAGTGGATGTTTTGTGGGGATATTTCACTGGTACATACAGTGTAGTAGATCTAGATGATATTAAAATCAAATTTAATGTTTCAGTTGGGAAACCTGTAGCGTGATATCAGAAATTATTTAGTATATGTTAAGAGGAAACATTTCTTTGGATTAAACACTTTCCGGTTGGTCAAATTCACCTTTCTTTTTTAACTTTTTTTTAAAAAGATTGATTTGGAGAAATGTTATGTTATAACGTTTTAAAGACATCGTTTTATGTTATTACAGGACATGTACGTATGACATAAACACAAACTACCACAACTCATGTTTTAAAACAGGTATTGGATTTGCGTGCGCAGTGATTGTATTCTTGCTGAATTGCGAGTACAACATCATCCTGACCTGGGCCTTCTACTACCTCTTCTCGTCCTTCACCCCCGTTCTCCCGTGGTCCAACTGTAACAATGAATGGAACACGGAAACATGTAACGTGGACCACCGCCAGGTGACATCCGCCCGGAGCAACTCCAGTCTCGACAACACCACCACACACTTTAATACGTCTATCTTGAACGGCACCACCATGGCAACGGTTCTATCCAACACTAACACCAAACCCATCATCACTGATCCCGTCACGGAATTCTGGGAGTATGTATTCGATAAGAAATGTATAAGCCTCGTATTACAATCTATATA
Source organism: Solen grandis (assembly GCA_021229015.1). Lineage (NCBI taxonomy): Eukaryota > Metazoa > Mollusca > Bivalvia > Adapedonta > Solenidae > Solen > Solen grandis. The sequence continues at coordinate 80,362,205 of CM037777.1, forward strand.
ACATGTGTCTTAATTTTGGGATAAAGGAATGGCAGACATAAATATAATCATGCCTTTCATTTTTATAACTGTTACATATTGTACACGACTAACCCGCAGTCATGCCAGTTCATCATTTGTATCACAACGTGCGGTATTAGTGTCAGATATTTGGTATTTTGATTAAATGCTTTTGCATGACTTACGTGATCAACCTGATGGTAAACAAACTTTTCAATTTGTTGATAAGAATTGAGAGGAAATTTATCATGTTCAACACTGGGGTAATCGTGTACATCTTTTGAAGAATATATCCTAGTGTTTACCGTGGGAATGGCTATTTTATTTCTGTATTCTTTTTTGCATAAGCAATAATACTAAGTTGTGTTAAGTGCAGAGACCAATGTCAGTCAATCAATTATTTTATTTCTAAAAGATAGTGCTATTTCAGGTCTCTGATACAGATTAACAAATATTTCAAATACAACTGTTTGAGAGACTTGAAGCGGTACATTTATAACCTAGTTTAATTATAGTTGTAATTATAGAAATTCAGAAAAACTACAACAAACTTTGCTGAATTTAGAGACAAAATTATCATCTGTCTTGAACAAAACGTTGACATTGGTGCATTTCATACACATTTCATGAAACAAACATGACATTGTTGGTGTTACATAGACCTATTCCCTCAACATGACCACTAAACACATATTATTTTCTTCATTTACAGAGAATTGAGGATCATGCACAGATATTAGTACTAATAGTATTTGTTTATTGCAGGGCCCAATTCATAAATGCCATAGTTAGATACATTTATTATCTTAAGGCCACAAAGTGGATTATTGTTTAAACCATACATGTACAACTTCTATACAAATGAAATGATATATGTATGCTTATTTAGTTCCTCATCAGTAATAGGTTCATGTACATTTCAATATTATGATATTGACTTCTCGTGAGCCGTATCTTCAGTATTATTCATACTATTGTTATAAAAACTGTCCTCTTGTCATACTCGTCATGCAAAACCTTTATAACGATATTGAAAGGGTTGTAAGTGTTAGACTGATATGCTTGTATATGAGATGCGGGGCATATTCTTAATATTTGGTTTAAATGATTATTCCAGGATCATTACCATTTGAGCATTTTAACATCTTTACACATCATGTCGGAACGAAAGTGGTTTTACAAATATGGAATATTTTGAAATGTTTATGAATGTAGATAGAGACCTGTAATGATATCATACTTTTGAATTTCGATTGTTTTGATGAAGTAATTCAAATACGTAAACTGAATGCATATATTTTTATTTGACAATAGCTTGCCCTGCGGTTAATGAGTTTTAAAAAAATAAGTATTATACTCTTGGTTCTTTTAAATGTTTCATGCATAAATGTTTGACTCATATTAGGTAATGCAGGTCTGACCTGATTACGATAGTCACCTGACACATATCATCTTGGGCACGTTCTTTTCACATGTTTGAGACCCTATATATGTCTAGTGATAGGCCGATGCTACATGACCAGGGCATATCAATGCTCGTACGTTGTTCTCTGTCACACCAGGTGAACACACTCCATCTAGCCGCACACCTTGCTCATTATTACGTCACATTTCACAGGCGCAAAGTCCTGCAACTTACCTCTGGTGTAGATGAGCCGGGCACCATCAAGTGGGACCTGTGTTTATGTCTTCTGTTAGCCTGGATCGTTGTCTATTTCTGCATCTGGAAAGGAATTAGAAGCTCCGGAAAGGTGAACTTGTAATGGAAAGCCGGCAGTTGTAACTCAATCCAAACACTCTCAAAGTGTCCCCCACCACCAATCTCACACTGCCTAGAGATGTCTCTCTAGGTGTAACACATGTTAACGCCTTTACAAAAGAAAGAAACAAGCCCGAAAACCCCCCAAAAGATCTGACATGTAAAACTGCAAGAACATCCCATGGAGAAAAAAAACTTGACGAATTGTATCATAGACAACTATTTTCGCTTCCCCTTCCTTTACACACTAATGCAATGTTTTGTTTGTTCAGGACAGTTGGATTTGCTGCGCAACTTGCGTACGCATTCAGCGTTGGACACTGAAAGTCTTGCTTGTCACTCCATTGTATACTGAATTGGCGTTAACCACACTCATTTGAAGCCAAACCAATATCTACAAACCATTTTAGTATTGTGGCATTTGAAAAATTTAGGGAATGACTTAACTTTATGTATGACAGGATGCTGTCCAAGCCAAGGAATATGCGAGGGTAATGCTTGTAGTACAAAACGAGCATTCTCTGAGCACTCATTCTTGGAGCCGTAGATTGTTTTTGTATTGTAAAAATATGTCCCAGAACTAAAATGGATTTGTAGATAAAAAACAAATACCAAAAAATATGCAAAGACCCAAAATGTTAACCAGATCTTGTAATGGATGAATTGAAAAAGAGTAAAATTTGGGCACAGTAAAAAAGAGTCTTCGCTCTTGCTGTGGGAACAGCTCTCAGTCAAAATCCATTCAAATGAATGGGTGTGGTGAAACAAATTGTTTATTTGAAACAAAACACATATTTATACTTTTCAGATTGAATTAAAGCGGAAATGACTCGTTATATGAGTATAAACGAATTTCCACTTAAAACATTTTATCATAACTTTCTTAATACCGCCTTAAATTTAGAAGTCGCTTCTGTCGCCACCATCATTCAAAAAGTTTTTCATTGATACAGTATTGGGTAGGCAAGTTAAATTACCCATAATAACTTTTGTCTCACCTTGTGACCTGTTATTATTATGGAACTAAGCAATCAGAGACTTCGTTCATAAGTGTGACCCCTAGGAAGAAATGGTATACATGTTAAAGTTGCTAAGATTATGGCGAGAAGCAGCGATTTATTATATTACCCTATGAATTTTTCGTTTTATTTTTGACATTTGCATATTCGTAGTAATTTATGACATTTTCATATTTGTATAAAGTAAATATTTGCTCATAATTTAAATGCCTTTTATAAAGTATAATATACACATTTTGAAAATAATCCTCTCAATATCTTTAAGTAAAATGAATTCATATAATCACTTCCTCGCCAAAACGACGGTAAATTTATTTTTAGTTCTACAGCTGTTGTTCCACTATTGTAGGTGATGTATTTCACGGCCACCAGCCCCTATATCCTCATGTTTATTCTGCTGGTCCGGGGCGTCACGCTGGAGGGCGCTGCGGATGGTCTTAAGTTCTACCTAATCCCGGACTTCACACGACTCGTTGACCCGCAGGTCAGTCTAGGATATTGTCCACGACTGTTTTCTACGAAAAATCTAATAATTCGAACATTTCTGACATAGTTAGAATAACGATGTCGTTGCCTTTTGGACATTTTTGTTTTGATGTTTCTTGACGATATTCCGTGTATCAACCGATCATTTACTACTCATGCACTTCATGTGACTCACGATTGTACGTGAACTGCAAATAATGTGTATTGCAAAGTCTTGACTGAGATACATACAAAATTAAATGACACAATCATCTTAAAAGAAATGAATACAAACAAACCATGTCTGATAAGTCTCTCGGATCATTAATTCGCAATGCTTATCATCGCATTGTTAAACATCTTCACTCATTTTTAGCTCGACTATTCGAAGAATATGCGAGCTATTGTAGTCACCCTGGCGTCGGCGTTGCAGCTTTTGGTTAAAGTTTTGCATGCAAATTACTATCAACCTTGTATCTCAAAAACCATTTATGGTATTGACTTGAAAGTTTATGAATTTGTTCAGGGCATCAGACAACCAAGGTAGATAACTTTTGGCTGAATTAAATATGAATTATGGCCCCTTTTAAACTTAGAAATTTTGGTTAAAGTTTTGCATGCAAGTACTTCATGCTTATATCTCAGTATCAAGCATGCGGTTGATTTGAAACATCTTTAATATGTTTAGGGGTATCATACTTTCATGGAAGATAACTCTTGATAGAATATGTTACACATTATTGCCCCTTTTTAACTTAGAAATTTTGGTTAAAGTTTTGCATGCAAGGTACTTTCATGCTAATATCTCAGTATCCAGGCATGGGATTGATTTGAAACATCTTTAATATGTTTTGGGGTATCATACTATCAAGGTGACTTTTGATGAATATATTACAATTTATGGCCCCCTTTTTAACTTCAAAATTTTGGTTAAAGTTTTGCATGCAAGGTACTTTCATGCTTATATCTCAGAGTCCAGGCATGGAATTGATTTGAAACATCTTTTTAATATGTTTAGGGTTATCATACTATAAAGGAAGATAACACTTGATGGAATAAATTAAAAATTATGACCCCCTTTTAACTTAGAATTTTGGTTAAATTTTTGTACTCAAGCTACTACCCGGCTTTTATCTCAGAAATTGCTTGTGGAATTGACTAGAAAGTTAAGGAGTGTCTTCAAGGGCATCAGAAAACAGGAGGATAACTTTTGGACTGATGCAAATTATGGCCCTTTTCTAACTTGGATTTTTGGTTTAAGTTTTGCATGCACAGTGTTATTGTGCTTATGTCTCATTAACTAGGCATGGGATTGAATTTAGACATCATAAATATATTAAGGGGTATCAGACTATCAAGGTATATCATTTTTGACAATTATTATATATAGGGAATGTGAAGGGCAATAATTTAAATAGATTTCATTTGATTTACCACCAAGTATTTTGAATAGTCGAGCGTGCTGTCCTCTGACAGCTCTTGTTCATATTTCTCAAAATAATTTTTCTTTTATCTTGGCAACCTCGACATGAATTACGTCAGTAGCATTGTCATTCTCAACACAAACCAATAAATGTTAAGATATATGCAACTATTGCAATCACTAACATTTTAGTACATTTTTTGTATTATTTAAGGAACTCGACTAAGATTGTTTTCGTTGTTATTATTTTCTTTCCAATGAAATGATTTTAAGATTTGAGAATCTACTTTATAATGTGTTTAAAATCAGCGTCAGTTATGTTATTTGCACTCTTACTAATGAAACAGAACTGAAACTATGATTATTAGTTACTGAATACATGGCTATGTGTATACACAGCAACATGTTTATCAACGTTCAGTGTACTGACTCTGACAGGGACCCTCTAGTTCAGTATATATGAAGAAAAATTAGTCGTTCTGGTCTCTCTCTGAGATTGTCGAATCATAAAGCTACCCATAAAACTGTTCAGATTGTGTTATTTTTGTTTTGTGTCCCGGTAGACTAGTGGTCAGAGCTTCCGCCCTGGAATCTGGAGGCCGTGGTTTCGATCCCCGACCGCGACATACCAAAGTTGTAATAAATGTAACTGTTATATCACCCTCGTTTAGCGCTCAGCATTAAGGATAGTTCCATGGCTTGTTAGTCCAGATAGTATGACTTGGTGTGTTATCATGCCACATGTCTACAGCGTGATACCGCAGGTATGACAGCCTCTATATCTGTCTCAAGTAGGCAAATACTTTCGGCGGAAGGTTAAACCCTATAAACACCATATTATTCAATAATTTTAGGGTGTTATAAGCTATGTGTTTGAGTTTGATTTCTGTGATCAGGTGTGGGTGGACGCAGGGACCCAGATTTTCTTTTCCTACTCTATTGCCCTGGGCACGCTGACCGCCCTTGGAAGCTACAACAAGTTCAGCCATAACTCCTACAGGTAATCCCTTCTCATAACTCATAACTGTTCCCATATGTACCTTTCATAAATGAGTCAGTTTGAAGTTAACACCTGTTATGATAGTCTTATTGTCAGTCAGTCTCTATCTTTGAGAAATTTCATCCCTGTTTGTGGCTCAGCACATATGAATACTTCTTATTATTGAGGGATACAATAGTTGCCTCAAAAAGCCTTAGCATTTAGTGACTTGAAACTTATGATTAGGTAAAATGTACTGCATTTTGTATCTTGTGCATCCCAAACTTCATTTATCCCAAACATCTCTTTGTTACAGGGATGCGGCCATATTCGCCACAGTAAACAGTTTCACCAGTTTCTTGGCCGGCTTTGTAATTTTTTCCATTCTTGGATTTATGGCTACCAAACAGGGCGTGTCAGTAGCTGAAGTTGCAGAGTCAGGTAAGCCTGTCGAACAATGATTTCAGTGTAAACAAAACACTTTTTATAGTAATTATGTCTTTCTTACCTACCAACACTGTCCAACAGAATAAGGTTTTATCTGAACTTACAGGCAACTACATCTCATTTGACAGTGTGTTACCAGTTTGTCTTGGCTGATTCTAAAAGATATACATTGTTAATAAAACACTGTTCCAATTACATGTATCTTCATTTTCATGTTCAACTTTGATTTGCATGAATGAATGATAGGACATTGGATAAGTGGTTAGTTTTTGCATTAATTTTTATCTAAATTTATATATCCATTTCAGGCCCTGGTCTCGCTTTCATTGCCTATCCCGAGGCTGTGGCCCAGATGCCAGTGGCCCCTTTCTGGTCCAGTCTGTTTTTTGCCATGGTCATCCTGCTGGGGCTAGACAGTCAGGTATGTCTCTTGTCAATCATATAGGGACCAAGACATTGCGGTCAACGCGGGTACTTAAGAAAATAATGGATGTTCCAAATACAATTGATACACATTTGAGACTCAAATACTAAGCCCAGAACTAAATGGATTTGATCAGTTTTTGAAGAAACTAAATTTTGATTTGTCGAAGGTCCCTGGTTCGAGGATGGATCTTACCTTATTTTAGAAAATGTTTGTTGATTGTTTTGTCCTCAGTATTGGTTTACCAAGAAACATAGGGTTTGTATCCTAGACCATCATTTAATCACCGAAGATGTTTAAAAATGCATCAATATTTAGTGAAACATGGCACCACAATTTATATGTTTGTATAAAAATACATTCAGTACATTCAAGCAGATACAACAGAACACAAAATGATTTTTTTATTGATCATGGAAGTACAGTGATTTTTCCGTTTTACACACAATGACACATATGAGCAAGTGTCATATTCACAATATTCGTGTGGCAAGAACCGGCACGGTTCCTGATACGGTTTTTAGTTGCTGAAAAGTGCTGTGCGTTTCTCTGTGCCTGTCTTTACATGATGTAATTTTGTAAAGGAAAAAAATGTTTTTATATAGATATGTATCTTGTCTATGATAATGAAATAGTCTATGATAATGAAATTGTCTATGATAATGATTATGAGAGATGTCATTATGTTTACCTTTATTTTAATTTTAGGTCATATCTGCGGAGTGTTATATTGTACTTAAACAGAATCAAGTTTACACGTACTTGCCGTTTTCGTATTTACAACTTTTTAAGCTTACAATAATAACAACATTTGAGTAAGGGAACACAGTTACCTTCTAGAAATAAAGATCTTCGATTTAGTCCTGTTATAATTTTTCTGAAATTACATTCACCGGTGTGTTCCCTGAACGTCTACTTGCAAACTTGCAAAATTTACGCCTAATTAAATAGAGAGGTCTAAGGGGTCCTCTATGGGGTATATAGTTGTTAATTACCTGTAGATTCTGGGGTAAAGTGACAGTTATCATATCATCATAGTCTACGGAATATTTTTTTATATAAGATTGACACAAATGTGACCCAAAACAGAAACTTTTAAACAGAGTGTTTATAAGTCTCTGCCCAAAAGTAATGCAACATGAATGTATATTTATTTTCTATGAAGAGTAAGAAATAACACATATTGGAAAGTAAAACATTGAACTTTATTTATTTCATATGATAAAATAGTAACACAATGAACAAGTAATGCCTTTCAAGTTTATTTACTTTCTATGATAAAATATAAATTAATAAACATTGACATATACAGAAAAAAACACATATTTGAAAGTAGCACTTAGATCATACATCACCTAAACAATGCCTGTAGATGAAACCATTGAATGACTATTTTACTAATAATCATATTGTCCTCCATAGATGTTTGAAATTCATTATGTTTTATTACAAAAGTATTTTTATTTCATCCATTTGAAGCACTTGAGTTAACTAGGCATGTTTCCAATTTTCATCTTTTATTTATGACAATGTTTCATTTGATGGGAATGAATTTGATTTAATTTTATTTATGATAAAGATATATTTATATTTCGGAATTGATGATGTACTTAGTGAATGTGTGTGTGTGTGTGTGTGTGTGTGTGTGTGTGTGTTGTTTGACTTATCTATTGCAAAATAATGATGATAATAATAATAATAATAATAATGTGACTGAAATACTGTCAAAGCGACGGTAAACTCAAATAGTCAAGTTGCAGCTTTTGGTTAAATGTTTTGCGTGCAAGTTACTATCAACCTTATATCTCAATAACCATTTATGGTATTGACCTGAAAGTTTATAAATATGTTCAGTCGCATCAGACAACCAAGGAGATAACTCTTGATGAATTATTAAATTTGGCCCCCTTTTAACTTAGAAATTTTGTTAAAGTTTTGCATGCAAGCTACTATCTAGTTTGTGTCTCAATAACCATTCATGGTATTGACTTGAAAGTTTATAAATATGTTTAGGGGCATCAGACAACCTAGAAAGATAACTCTTGATGGAATATATTACAAATTCTGGCCCCTTTTTAACTTAGAAATTTTTGTTAAAGTTTTGCATGCAAGTACTTCATGCTATATCTCAGTATCCGGCATGCATTATTTAAACATCTTAATATGTTAGGGATCAACTTTCAGGTAGATAACTCTTGATAGAATATGTTACAAATTATGACCCCCTTTTAACTTAGAACTTTGGTTAAATTTTTGCATTCAAGCTACTATCCGGCTTATACCTCAGAAATTGCTTGTGAAATTGACTAGAAAGTTAAGGAGTGTCTTCAGGGGCATCAAAAACTTAGGAGGATTACTTTTGGACTGAATTTTATGCAAATTATGGCCCTTTTCTAACTTGAATTTCTTAATTTGTGGAAGGGGATATCCGCCATTTCATTTCTTTTCCTAATTGAGGTTTCATAACGTTTATTACAATTTTACCATGCTTTTTTATGTACAAAATTCTTATTACAATTTCTAAATGCTTATTACAACCTTGAAATTGTTACTTAAACATTTTACTTTTAACATAATTATAGTTCTGTCTGCCATATTTACGTTAAAAATTTAAGTTGGAGCTAACGTTCGTATGTTACAAATTATTAAATGTAGATTCTTAATTCTAGTTTTCACTTGCTTATTTTTGACTTTTGGTTTACATTTAAGATTGAAAACGGAAGGAATCTTCAGTCCGTCTGAGATTTTCATCTGGGCTAAAATTTCAAACATCTTGTATATGCGTAATATGACAGGTATAAGTGGTATAGAGACCGATCTCGGTGGCCGAGCGTTCGCCCCGGAATCGGGAGGTCGTGGGTTCGATCTCCGGGCGCGACATACCAATATGGTAAAATAGCTCCCTTGTTTGGCTTTCAGCATATAAGGGCAGTTTCAGCACTGGCTGACCCGGTGTCAGGATAATGTGATTGTGTATGGTATCATGTCACATGCCTGCGGCGTGATACTGCAGTGTGGCAGCACTATATCTATCTCAAGTACACAATCTCCAAATGACTGAAATACCGTCGTGGGGACGTTAACTGCAAACAAATAGACTCGATGGAAGTCTTTCTAGTGGGCCGAGATTTCGACCCGGGTTCAGATTTCCAACCTGAAGTTTATCTTAGCTATACAAGACTATAGGTGAGTGGGGACATTTAAACAGATTCAGATTAGCAACCGATGTGTACGAGTAATAGCCGAGGTAAGTATGGTAGAGATGGAAAAATTGTCAGCCCGTGAACAAGTGGCCTGAGATTTCCACCTTAAGATATACGAGTAATATCACATGTATATATGGCAAAGATAGAATGACTGGCCCGATGGAAACATCAGGCCGTCTATTAGAAGACTTAGATCTCCGACCGGGCTCATGTTTCCAACCTGAAATATACCGGCCTTGTTCAGGGAGACAGCAGCTCACCCACAATATTTTCAGTATTTGCTAATGATCTTGTAACGGAGATCAACGACCTTGGCCTTGGCATCAGTATAGATGAACAGAAGCTATCATTATTGTTGTACGCCGATGATATCGTCTTGTTGACAGACTCTGAGGATAAACTACAAACCATGCTGAACACACTGCATAACTGGTGCAAGAAGTGGAGAGTACTCATTAACACTGACAAATCTAAGTGCATGCACTTTAGGCGAGGGAGGACGCGTATGAGTGATTATAAATTTCATATTGGTGAAAATATCTTAGAAACGGTTAGTAGTTATAAATATCTCGGTGTTACATTTGAAGATAAAGGGTCATTTAAATTGAATAGTGAACGATTGTCCAAGGCTGGAAGTCGTGCCCTAGGGAAAATAATTTCTAAAGTCCATAAATATAAAGAATTTGGTTTTAAATCATTTACAAAACTCTATGAAACATGTGTGACTCCAATTCTTGACTACTGTGCTTCTGTGTGGGGTGCTGGCCAGTACCCGTCAATAGAGACTGTTCAGAACCGAGCGATGCGTTACATAATGGGGGTCCACAGGTTCACACCGACAGCCGCCTTGATCGGAGACACCGGCTGGTTACCGAGCAAATACCGTAGATGGACTGATATGTTACGGTACTGGAATCGCCTGCTACAATTCAGTGATAATCGGCTGACGAAACGTGTGTTTCTCACCGATTATACCAACAGTAGGAACAATTGGTGTGCAGATACAAAAGTTGTAATGGACAAATTGAACTTAACACAGTATTACCATAACAAAGAACCTGTAAATCTCAGTGATGTGAAAGTAAAGATTAATCTTTATTATCAAAGCTTGTGGTGCAATGAAGTTAAAATCTACCCAATACTTAGAACTTACCGTCTATTTAAACACTCTTTTGACTGTGAGCCTTACCTTTTGTTAAACCTGGCCAGAAATGAAAGATCATTATTATCCCAATTTAGATGTGGTATTTTACCATTAAGAATAGAGACAGGGAGATATGTTGGAGAGGCGATCGAGCAAAGAGTCTGTAAAATGTGTGACAGTGATGTGATAGAAAATGAAATGCATTTTTTGTTAGAGTGTGAAGCTTACCAGGGTCATAGACAGTGTATGGTTAATTCATTCAAAAATTTACACATTTACTTGAAAAATATCCACGGAGTGTGTCAAAATTTTTAACAAAAGCATATTTACATCGAAAATCTATTTTGTTTACATAATTTATATTTATCATCTGTGCCGTTCATTACTATGTTATTTATTTTGTAAATATAAACGGTGACATATAGGCCCATTGGGCCGGGTGTACGTAATATATTATGTTGATCTATTTATATATCTTAATATATATGCATTGTTTGTACACATGTCACGATAATAAATAAACATTTACTTACTTATACGAATAATATCGCCCTTATAATGAGTATACTGAAATCAACACTGAACTCATGTATGCCATCTCTCCGCATTGTGCAGCGTGACGTAATCATTGCGAGGATTGTTTCAGCCCAGCTGGTTAAAAATAGCTCTGGTCACTGGCAGATTCAAGGGGATGCACCTGGCGCGTGCCCCCTCCAAAATTCCCCGACCATACATACAATTTCTCAGCTTTAAATTAAAAAAATCTTTCGGAGTTCCTCCGGATCTTAAGTCAAACCGAAACTACTACCTTATAACGACTCGGACAAAGCGGCAAGCCGCTTGTATTGTCACTGCCTACATCTTTTTAATACCCACTAACCAGATTGCCTGGATCCGGCTCTGCTTGCAACTATCTGGCGGTAAAATACGAGGTGCGAAATATCCGCCAGTTACATTCTTATTCGTATTTTGACAATTGTATCTTTCGTTATTGTGTTTAAAGAATTGTTTTCTAAGTTATTTTAACGTGTCTGTTTCTTCTTAAAATGATAAGTTAATTCTTTCTGATTAAAACGAACGTTTTAAATCTGAAATGTAAATAATAAGTAAAAATAAACCTATCAATTCATTGTAGAATCTACATTTAAGAATTTGTAACATCCGAACATTAAGTTTAAACGTGGAACCCAATCGTTAAAAGTATATACGAAAAGTAACAATTTCAATTTTGAAAATGTAATAAGCATTTTGCAAACGAATAAGAATTTTGAAAATGCAACACTCATTTTGGCTTTGAAATAAGAAATCTGAAAATGTAATACGCATTTTGCAAATGTAATAAGAGTTTTGAAAATGCAACAATGTAATATGGAATACTCAATTAGGGAAAGAAATGAACTGGCGGATATCCCCTCCCATATTAATTGTCTTAGTGTCAATTATTATAATTACTAACAGAAATTAATCGGAAGCCTGATTTTCATTTTTGTAATCAAATAATATTAAAAGCAGCATGATTTTATTTTTTTCTGAAACTTGTCTCCCACATGTATTATCTCGGCTTGATGATAAATATCATTACATTCAATAGCATGATTAATTTATTGAAAGCAGACCGCTATAACCACTATATTGTGTTAATATGTTATTCGTCCATTGTTATTTACTAGTGTTATTTTTTTAATTTTTTATACTAAATAATCCACAGGTAAATTACAGGTATATACCCCTTAGAGGACCGCTTATCCCCTCTTCCTAATTAGGTGTTAATTTTCCAGGTAGACGTTCAGGGAACAAACAAAATATATTCTGTGCAATAGCTGTGAAATGTATGTTAAAAACAATATCAGCTTGACAGAGTTTGGTCTGTTACAGTGATGTGTTGTTTCATCTTTTTAGTAGATATGTATCAGATAGAAATAGACCGGTTTTCACCAGTGACATGTTGTGTTTCAGTTTGTGGGAGTGGAGGGTTTCATCACGTTCGTGGTGGACCTGTATCCCAATGTACTACGTAAAGGATACAGGCGTGAAATCATGATTCTTGTTGTCTGTATAATTTGCTTCCTCGTTGGTCTCTCCATGGTTACCCAAGTAAGTAGCACCCTTCTTTCATAGTCCAGTTTTATCATGAATTTCCGACATTTTAGCATTTTGTATACTTTGAAAAGGAATTTAAGAAACTGCTTCAGATGACTACTTTTCTATTTCTTTCTTTATAAAGTCAGCTTCAAAAATGTATTTTTTATATTAATTGATTTAAACGTCAGATATTTTTTTCAGGTGAATTAATCAATACATTAAAGGGTATGATACATTTATGGTTTTCATCAAAAATTTTGGGCTGAAATTTTTAGGGATTATATGCGAATGTTTTTCTCGGTCAAAATATTTTAAGACTACGCATGTATCATTTTTACCAAATGCGTCGCTGATCTCAGAAAACGTGATGCGATCACGTTACATTTGACTAAAGTATGCTACCTCCCCTTTTAGGGAGGCATGTATGTCTTTCAGCTTTTCGACTACTACTCGGCCAGCCGAATTGTTCTGGTAGTCGCCTTCTTCGAGTGTTTGGTGGTGTCATATGTGTACGGTATGTCGGTATAGGTTGTGTCCCCTTTGTAAGGTCCCTGTAGGGGTCAACTCCCTTTAATCAGGGAACCTTTTATTAAGGTTATTTTCCCTTACCCGATTGATTATCATGAGGGTAAATCACATTGAAGTTAGAAACTGAAGCTTAGGAATGCATGGGTGGCGTTACGGGGATTCTTCACTGGGTATCTGACCTTCACTTACTAATCAGTTCAAGTAGCATCCATGAACACACTAGCTTCACTAAACAAATATTAAGGCTTGATTATTTTGTTGTTTCCTCATCTTTTAACATTAATTTAGATCTGAGGTTCTCGACATTCACATTTGATCGGTACATTTTCTATGATTTAAATTCAGACACGGTAAGTTCCATTTTTAAAGCCGTATATTTCATCCCAATTAAGTTCACATGTGGGAAAAAAGACATCTTTAACATTTAAGATTTGGCTGGTATTAATTCCGAAAAATAAAAAAAGACATCTTTACATGAAATGTATATACTTTTATTTTAAATGCATTAAAGGAGGGGTTCAGTTTGATTATATGAAGTAAGTCTATGAAATCTCAGCTGTTAAGTCAATGGGTTTTCAGAGAACATCTCAGTAATTTTCATGATAGGAAAAAAAAGACACCGTCTGCCATTTTCAGACCATATAGCTTGCATCGGTTGCTCTGTCTTTTATATCGAGAAAGTGAAGCAAAGTTCGGCGTGTTTAGATATCTCCTTTCTTGTTGAAACGCGGTTGAAATACTTTTTAAGAATATTTTTTTAACGCATGTAAATGTTTTTGTTGTTTGCAGTGCTCAAATTTTCATTTCATATTTTATAATGGCTTTAGTATGAATATTTAAAACGCATTTTGGTAGAATTTTTAACAAATAATAGTTGCTAAAGATGAATTAAATAATGCTTTTGGAAAACACATTCAAATATGTTCAGTTATTTCCATGGAATTAGGTATTTTAATATCAGTATTCAAGAAAGTTATAGAAAACACTTTTGTTATGAAACGTCATTTTTAAATCTGACATTTTCAAGAAAATGAATATTTATCTGGCGAAACATGCCGAACTTGGTTAAAGAGTCTTTGTGAGTGTTTTTATCATGATCATTTCAGGCGCTGATCGTTACCAGGACAACCTAGAGATGATGTACGGTTTCCGTATACCACCTGTCGTGAAATTCTTCTGGAGCTACATTACACCCGTCTTTACCATGGTAAGCAGCTTTGTAACTATTGTTAATGACGATTCAGATATCGTATTAGCGTCTAGAAGAAACCAATATGATTTGGCCGATAAGAAACAGACACACAGCTGATCGTGAGTTTTCACGTCCTGATCATGTAGCAGTCTGGGTTTCATCAGTCTGTAAACTCATCTGCTGAATGATTGCTGCTTTTACGTGAAGTATTCACTACAGATGTCATTTGAACAGGATAGCATTTCTTGTAGTAGAACACATCATCTGCAATTTCTTTGACAATGTCTCATATTTTCAAGGTTAATTGTGGGGCCTCCGTGGCCGAGAGGGTAAAGTCGCTGAATTCAACACTCACTCAGTCCCTCACCGCGTGGGTTCGAATCCCGGCAGGGTCATTCGGATTTTCACGCGAGGAAGCCTTCCAGCTTGCTTGCGGTAGGTCGGTGGTTCTACTCGGATGCCTCCGTGCATTCGGGGTCTTCCTCCACCTGTAATTAGCTGGACGTCGCTATATGACTGAAATACTGTCGAAGCAACGATAAACTCAAATAGTCAAGTCAAGGTTCAATGTATAGCTCGTACGTCTTAAATCAACAAAATATTTTTTCTCGTGTTTATTGCACGGTTTAGGATATTCTAAACTTGCAACATATAGTTTGAGGAATGAGGATGTACAAGTCTTATCCTCTACCTATTCAAGTTATAACCTACATATATTATTTTCAGACAATATTCATACTCGGGGCTGTGACGTATTCGGAACTTGAGTATGAGCGGAAATTTGTCAAGTACCAGTACCCAAAATGGGCGATCATGGTCGGCTGGATGCTCGCAATGATGTCCGTTGTCCTAATCCCCATATTTTTTGTATACCGCCTCTACCAGGAGGAGGGCAGTCTGCTTGAGGTAAATGTTGGTGTAGTATTATTTAGTAGCGACGATCTATTGTAGCCTTTTTAAGAGTAAATTGTAGCCTGGGTCTAAAAGATGGAATGAAGCAAATACAATACATGTATATTTTCATGTTCATCCAAAGTAAACCTAATCATTTCGTCAACACACTTCAAGAGGACAGAAAATAAATAAAAAGTAACAATGTACAAGAACTCTATTGCTTATGTGAGGATGTACCGCACCGGACTGATCCAGATTGTCATTTATTGGTTTTCTCTACACAGCGTTTCCGGTCTGCCACCAAACCTATCCTGAAGAAGCATCAGATTTGTCTTGGAGAGGATATCTCGAAGATTAACGTCGTATCGGACCCGAATGTTGACTCAGACCTTCTGACAACCGGACTGCAGATAGAAATGATGGCTACTGGAGCCGAAGGCTCAAATGAGAGCATGTAGTCTTGCAGCTGCACGTGTCTGGTGTAGGGCTCCGTGGCAGAGGTTCCATCAGGGTAACAATAAGTTTGGATCAGTTACGTTAATAAGGTCGTCATTTTATGCATTTAAAAGTTAATGGAACGCGCCTTGTTGGTGAAACTTGAGGCATGTTGTTACAGCACAGCTAGGTATACAATATATATAGTCGTATATAGAGCATGCCAAATTGTGGATCTCAGATCTGTACACCATACAACATATTAACATCTGTGTCATAGTTGATCCAAATACAACCTGTCAACGTGCCAATGCAGTGTGAACATTGGATGTGTCATTTATTTTTAGATAAAACTTTCAGCCAAAAAAGATTTGAGTAACATCAAAGAGAGGGAGAGAAATATCATTATGCCAAATTAAACTGGGGTTACTAGAGAGAGAGAGAGAGAGAGAGAGAGGTTGGAGTCTTAAGAGGTACATAATTTGAATATTCATATTTTCTGTTGATATGTGTAGAACTCCAATTGTCTAATTAGTCGTGACAGGATAAACAGTAAGAAATGCAATTGATATACAACCGTGTTTGTTAATATAATTCTTGGCAGTGTGTCTGGTAAAATCAAAATATTGTGAAATTCGTCGTGAAAATGTAGTAGCTTTATATTAAGCTAAATACATAAACGTTATAAATTGAGACATGAGACTGTACGATTTATTTCAGATATACTATGTACATTGTGTTCTCCTCCTGTATTTAATGTGTGTGATAATTAGACCTACTTAGTGAAAACAGAGCCATTCTTAATTTGTGATAAGGCCACATTCCGATGTATTAAAATGTCACTTTGAATAATTTGAACCGTTTCTGTATTTTAGAGATTTAGTTTACTGTACTAAATTGTATTTACTTAACCTAATGATATGGATCGCTTAGGTCCGAGACTTGTGTTTTATTTTTATGTTCATTAGGAAAGAAAGTCGAATAACTATTGAAAGATGTCATTTCTGCCAATATACCAACGTATACATGATTTCCACTAATAATTGTTCAACCTTCCTTCGATAATTCTTATTTTTCGAATATTAAGTCCAATTTATAATGTTGAATTAAAACAAAAAAGTTGAAGTAGTTGTTTCTAAGTTTTATTTGGTTTTTCTTCTCATTATCCATTAATAGATTATTTGATCCACATGGGTATCTCTTGAACAGCAGAAACATGTGTGTGTAATTTTTTATTTGATTGGTCCTTATTAAAGGTTGAATTTTCTCAAATCAGAAATTACGAAAAAACAAAACAATACAACAAAAAAAAACAAAAAACAAAAACAACTGTATATTTTAATGTATTTTGATATTTGACAACGAATTTAACATTTAGGTGGAAAAAAATGTTAGAAGTCTTCTTTTCGAGTTTTTTTTTTTTATCTTTAATCATGTTTCAACAACTTCGTATTGATACAAGATACTTTAGTAAGGAACCTCACCTTGCAGGTTGCAATTAAACTATTATTGCACACACCATCGAAAAGTTTTCATAAATTAGTTCATTTTGTATTATTTCCCGTGATGCACCTTTTATCATTATCCTTTTCTGCATGATTAATATTCGACTGTTAGACTGGAATATGTTTTGAGCCTATAATTGTATTTATGCAAAAACAGTATAGTTCGGATGGTGCATCGAGCACCAAAACTAACGTAGTTGAAGCATTATCAGATGAAACATTATTTGCTAAAAATGATTATTACATATTTATAGAATTAATCGATTATTATTGAAATTCAGTATGTGTTGATAAAAACAGAAGTTCATTTAAATATTTTTTCAAATGCTACTTAACACAGCATGTGAAATTGGCGTAACTAAATTTCTAATTAAGAATATGAAGTAGTGTTTTTGTATGTATTTAAAAAGATCAAGATATTTAATACTTTCAACATATTTGTTAAAAAAAACAGGTATTTCCTGATTCATGAAAAAATCAACAAGATAAATGCGCGAACGGCTTATGGTACGTTGTGTTCAGTGTTTACAGTGTGTATATCACCCGTATTTTATTGGAGAAATGAAATTAAGTAATTGTTGATTATAGAGTGTTTAGAAGGAATCTAGATCTCTTTAAAATGATAAGCGACCTGATAAGTATCGAGGAAGAAAATAATATAATATAGATGATATATAAAAAAATATATACACCGCCCCCAAAAAAACAACAAAAACAAAAACAAAAAACAACAACAAACAAAACAAAGCAAAAAAACAAAACATCAAGATTGAATTTTGTTTTCATTCGCCATTTTTTGTATACGTGTTTGCTGTCAGCAGATCTGTTTGTGCTTGTATCACCGCCGATTTTATAAACATTAGATAAGCGATCATATTATATCACTCATCTTAATTCTTCCCTATTGTTCAGATAAAATGCAAATATTATAATATCTTCAAAATACTTACAGCTACCTTTTTATGTAGTTTTACATTTTAAAATACAAATAGGTATACCCCCTTAAAACCTAGTTGTGCGGGGGGAGGGGTATACTGGATTCAGCGTGTCTGTCCGTATAAAAAAAAATATCAAGATGAATGTTCACATGTGGATAGATCTCCTTGAGGGGGAATGCAGTGACCAAGAACGATAACTATCTGTCGCGTAATTTTAGAGTTATTGCCCTTAGAAAGGTTTCATACTTATTTTTTGTCAGGACCATAACTCAAAAAGTATAAAAGATATGAAGATGAAAGTTCATATGTGGAAAGATCACATTGAAAGGTTCCCTTTGTAAATTTTTATTCAAACTTTTTGTCCAGACCATAACTCAAAAAGGATAAAATGTGACAAAATGAAACTTCATATGTGGATAGATCTAATTGAAGGGAAGTGCAGTGCCAAAGAACTGTTACCCTCATTTTCGTAATTTTGAAATCCCTGTGACAAAGCTGCATGCGGGGGGTATTTGAGCCATGACAATGGCAGTTCTAGTTTATCCTAATTTCACCGTTTTAGTGCAACACATTTACAGCGCATTAAATATTTGATGTGAAAATTAATAATGTGTTTGTTGTCTTTATTACCCATTTGTCCTTCTTAACTAAAATGTCAGGAGGATTGGATGCATGGTCTTAAGATATACCAGTGATCGGGAAAGAATTGTTATCAATGGGACAATGGACCTTTCTGAGGCAAAATCAGTGTGACAATTTCAAAACTAATGTGACATTTTCAAAATGAAATGACATTTTGTGAAACGACTACAACTTGTTTTTTAAAGTGAGTCTAAAATGCATAATATTAACAACAAACTCAAACCATGATACTATTGAAACTTGATTTTTTTTTTGAAAAAAAAAAAAGACTTTGAATGACAAACTAATATTTTAATTAAAAAACAGAACAACATGTATAATCACAAAATGACCGTCACATAAAGAAAAGGAAAAAGACTATAGTCTAGACACCATACAAATATAGGCCATTCTGTCATGAAAAACATCATTTGGCCATCCAATTGATCAAAAATAAAAATATGAACATAATGCAATGATTCAGTAATTTAATTTGACTTTCATTATTTAACTAAAAAAAATAAATAAAGGTTTTGGTCACTGTCAACTGATCTATTTCAACTATTCTTAGATATAGTGTTAATTAAGAGAGAATTTAACAGTTAAGAAGCCAGAACGAGCGTAGCAAGTGACGGCTGCTTTACTTTTAAATTCTCTCTTAAGAAACACTGACTATCTTAGAGTTTGCCCCGCCCTATTACTGCGTCACACTGCTATATTAGGAGATGGCGCCATATAAATGTTACGTCAGCGTGTTGTTAAAGAATTCACACACGCGCAGGTGCTCTCCAAATATGGATGTAACAAAATTAACATTTTTTATTTTTTTTGTCTTAATTAGTTAAGACACCAGACAACAGCAAATGATTGACGTTAAGGAAAGAACGAAGTATGTAAATAATAATAGTTTAAAAAAAGTCGCTGTCAGCGGAAGATATCAATGCTAGGAATACCTTGGAAATACCAAATCAAATGAGTTAATACATGATCTTTAAGTTGTTTATGAACGTTATATCAATTTCAATTCTTGTATTTATCAAAGTCGTTAACATAGGTACTGGTATAGCTCCCTTGCTTGGCGCTCAGCATAATAAGGGTAGTTCCAGGACTGATGGCCCGTTGTCCGGATAATGTGACTGGGTGTGGTATCATGCCAACTGTCTACGACGTGATACTGTGCAGTGCAACAGCACTACATCTGTCTCAAGTAGACATGGTCTCCAAATGACTTAAATACTGTCGGAGGGACGTTAAACCTAATACACAAACTATACTTGTATTTTAGTACAATGTATTTAATTTAGGATCTTATTCTTTCCTTAGGAATCCGTTTGGATCGAGCTGGTAATCATCCCTTTGCAAAAAATATTTCCGAAACTCCTCATTCTCATGTTAATGTTTATCTATAAACATGATAATTTAAGCAACTCTACTAAATGTTTACAAATGACGTCAACATTCGCCAGTGTGCACGCCTCGGTGTAGTAAACTCTGCCATATATGACTATCACGTGAATAGGGCGGAGCATAATTTGAAATAATGGCATGCGCAGTTCGCCGTAAACTCTTAACAGTTAAATCACAATTAAGTAGACAAGTCAAGCAAAATCTCGAACTCAACAAATTAAATCGACCAGGAATTTGAAATTTCGTGCTCACTGATTGGATAGAAATAGCGGGCAAACTCAAACATCTACTAGCTATATAGTTTTTTTCCTCCAAGATAAAAAGTTGAGTGAAGCTAGATGATCAAATATTTCTATTCCACACATCAAAAAAAGAAGAAAAAAAAAAGAAAAGGATCGCTGATGTCATAATGCAGCAGTTGTAAGACACAACAGGTAGTGTCCAAGTGTATTTCCTAATCCAAACACTCTAACAATCACCTAACACGAAACTCTCTTTAAAGTTTTGACAAGCGGAATTTCAAAGAGGTAAGAAACCGCTATCAGCACAGTCAGCTTGAAATAAAAGGAAGCCGGACATTGGCATGTGCCGGTTTCACACCCTTTGAACTTTACTGCTGCAGTATGTTTATTTCTTCCTGTGTGTAGAGTGGATGTCACACAAGGTGAAACTGAATCAGTGGAGGGAGAACAGAGGGAGGTATGTGGTGACACTTGTGCAAGCATTTATTTCAAGATAATCGGCAGCTTCTTACACTAAAATTTATACACAAACTTGGCCAATTCAACTCATTCTAATGACAAGGCTCTTTCCCTTTACCTGGACAATATTGCACCCTACAAAGATTTCGTTAATGTGCTGATAACTTGAGAATGTTTGACACTATGACCCACTGTCCCTCCAAAATGGGACAGGCTCTTGAGAGATGACTTGGGGTTATGATCGAAAACAACTTATGGAATAGAGTAAATAAACAAACAGGAATCATACACTGAATATAATTAAATCGTGTTTTTTATTTGTCACATGATAGAAATTTATGATGAATATCGAATGCAATTTTGATCGCCCTAATGTCTTTACTAACATAAGATTAGCCATTTGATTTTTTTTCGGCAAATCGCCGGTGGCCGACGTCAATCAGAATCACGGGTCCCTTTCAGATCCTTACGCGAAAAAGACTCAATCTGATTGGTTGATACACCAATGCCTCGATGAAATCTGATTGGTTGATCAGTAATGCTTTTCCTTCTCTGCGATATGTTAATTTAAAACGGAATTCCCTTCATTTGGTCTCGGACTGTATTCGTATGAATGCTTCAGGCTGTAGTATTTGGCGAGACCGAAAAATTGGAATGCGACAGGGGCGCATCCAGTGCAAAAAACGATGTGACATTTTGATTTTTAATGTGACTATGGCGCATGCCTTTCCCGGTCACTGGATATACACTTGGTAAGTGGTATGTAACCATAGTTGGACACTTGGGGCGAGTTGCGCAGACAATATGTTCCAATAGCTTCATTGTCTGGTTCTTGGCTGGATTGCCTACCCCCTTCACTACGTTACCAGTAATCTGGAGGACGACCGGGAACCAGACTACAAAACACATTTAAACTACATGTACATGTGTAGGTCAGTAAATCCAGGAACTGTTTTTATTGCGGCCCCGCTATATGTATATGTACATAGAAGGTCTTGGGGAGGGGGATGCAGGAAATTGCGCATTTTTATGCCCCCACCAAAAATGGGAGCATATAGATTTGCCTTTGTGCGTCTGTACATCCGTCCGTTTTTCCAGAAACTTTTGACACGCCTAACTCCGAAAGTATTGGTACTGCAGACTTGATACTTCATGGATATATTATTCAGGACATGAACCTGCGCACCTGGGTATTTCTATCGAACTGCCGTTGAAGTTGACAGAGTTATGGGCCTTTGTTTTTGAAAAATATGGAATTGTATGCTTGTGACGCACGTAACTCTGAAGGTATTTATACTACAGACTTAAAACTTCATGAATATATCATTAAGGACACGAAATTGTGCCCCTGGGTATTTTTATCCCGCCTCCCCCACCAAAAAAGGGGCTTATAGATTTGCCTGTGTCCATTCGTCCATCCCAAAACTGTGACACAGGTAACTCTGAAGGTATTTGTGCTACAGACTTTAAACTTTATGACTTGCGCTCCTGGGTGCTGGCCTTTGTTTTCGAAAATGCGACGGTCGGGTGCATCTGTGTCCTCTGGACACATTTCTTGTTTTTCATAGATCAAATGTAGTACTTCAGATACGAACAATTAAGACGCAGTCTATATTTTGTTTTTATGAATTTAGAATGTGTACCAAAAGTTACTACGCAATGACTTATCAAAAGGTTGATAGATCAAGTTATAGTAGAATACCCATGTAGACTTTTATCACATCAACTCACTTACGTTTTACACATGTACCTTATATAAAGTAGAAATGACTATTCGACATAAAAATTGTCTGATGGACATTTACATATATGAATATTGAGTGATTGGGTATGAATTGTGCACTTTTATAGGGCTGAGGAGGAATGCCCGTCTTTATGGTCTCATATATGACTTCTAACGTATATTTAACATTGCCACCACAAGCTTTTATTGTACCACAGTAGTATATATCAATGGGATGGCGAGAAATCGAGGCAGAGGCACTAAACGAAAGCACGCTATGACGTCATCAATCGATACCATAATAACGGACTCACGCGCGGTGCCCGCAGCGCCGTGCATTGACGTCATCAATCGATACCATAATAACGGACTCACGCGCGGTGCCCGCAGCGCCGTGCATTGACGTCATTAATCGATACCATAATTACCCAGGATTAATTAATCGCGAAGAAAAGCGTAAGCGATTTTTGAAGAAAAAGTTCTATGTCGGACCAAGTTTTGTTAAATATATATCGGGTCGCGTGATCCTTTTAGGGTCACAGTCATTCGGCATTAAAACATGGACGTTTTACCGGCCCACGTATGCGACGATATATACCATTTCCTAGTAGAAAAACCGTTTATATCTTTGAAACATATTCTCGGATACGAGATGTACAAAATGGTATTATACGAAACGCGTAGAAAACCAACGATGAAGACCAAATCGTGTATTAAACGGCGGTTAAGCGAAAAGTCCACTTTCGGACAATTTAAAACGTTTACTCGAAAAATATGGCGCTCATAATGTATAAAACTCGTCTTAACAGCAACAAATTAATTACGTTTCCACGAAATCACTCTTAATTACGTTCATTAGAGAACAGTTAATGAGAGGTCTTTCTTTACAAAATCAATAATATTATAAATGAATTATATCATAAATATAATATTATATTATATTTTAGCATTTATTATAATTACCTATTCAGTAACCTTATATACGTATGCAATGTCGATTGTGTACAACTTCGCGTTTACAATTGTTCCGAGAGTATCAATAAAATCAGGAATTCGCATCCCTTAATTAGCGTTTACTCACGACTTATCCGACTATTGAAAACGTAGTTTCGCCCACGGCGACCCTTGTTGACTTAACAATAATATTAATAATTACATGACCGTAATTGACTCGATGATAAAACTTGTAAACACGGGTAGACAGGTAGGGTATTGCGTTATCGATTATTGACATAAAAAGTTTTTTTTTCTAAACGCGCGCGCCTTTCCCCGTGTAAGTGATCGGTAAAGTTTATTTATTTCTTTATTTATTTATAAAACGTAACGCGTATATAGCATTGGTTATTCTCTGTTTAACAAGAGTATTAGTAGTTTGTTGTAGTAGAACAAATACGTAACGCATTTATTTCAGGCGGTTATAACGCTATACAAGTCATAATTTATTCAATAAATGCATGCAATGTGTATTATTTGTTGCGATATTATCGGACACGTTATATGTTGTTCAATAAATGCATGTACTGTGTATTATTTGTTGCATCATTGTCGGGTGTCATTTAATTAACTTCTTCGAGAGTATCTTGATTCGTTATGTCAATCCCACTTTATAAGTTCTTGTTCAATAAAAGTTATGTTCAGAAATAACACCAAAAAAATTTCTCTCTCTCTTGGCGCATTTTTTTAGTATTCACGCATTTTCGCTTATGATATTTCTTACTTTCGTTTTTTTCTCTCTCTTTCGGCAATATTATTCGTAGGTATTATTTTGGAATTCTAGTAAATAAGGTGGAACTACGAGAGTAAAATGAAAACATAAATTAAAGAAAAGTTAAAAACATCATACTATCATTAGTATATCGGATTTTCAAATACACGACGCCATTTCCACGCGTCCCCACGAGTCCAATACCGTGCCCGTATTTATACAGCATTGTTGCGTCAAACACTAGAGGGGATTATATTTATCATTACGAAGTTCGCCGAGCCTATAACTGACTATTAACGGTCAGAATTTAAATCAACCAATCAATTTGGTTAATTACAATGTTATTCGTTATCCACCAATTAGAACGATTAATCGAAATAAAATTTTAGCGTCTATCAAGAGCGGAGCGTCATTCAGCCAATTTCTGCCCTGGAGAACACATCGTTTATATCGCTCTGTTGAGAAACGAGGTAAAATATGCCCGTAAACATAATCTACACCCGTAACACCCGTATCGATCGGCTATCACCTATTATTGACCTAAGGCCTTACGAATCGCGGACTAAAGGAATGTAAACAACTATCTCACCCGTCCTCGGACGTATTATTTACTGTTTTTGGATGAAGTCGAACATTCGAAATCGCCTATCTATACGTATTAATGCTCTTTTTTCTACCATTTCTGTCTTTCTCGTCATATTTCTCCGTAATACGCGTGTCAATACGTATATTTTGACAATCGGTGTGAAACGATTTTCACCTTTTCATGTCTAAATTCTTTAATCACAACCAACACCCGCAGCGGTATTTGATCCACGGCGAGTTAATCCGGCTTAGTCTAGCGACGATAAACGGGTATTAGCGGTTTTTCATAAGGCGAGATAGTGGCTTTTTTGCATTTACCTACGCTACGTTTTTCACTTTCTCCGTGTAAATGATCGGGAAAGTTTATTTATTTATTTATTTATTTTCATCCACGCATCATCGCTGATTATAGTTCTTTGTCTTTCGCTCTCTCTTTCATAGCATTTTTCTTTAATTTTTTCTCCATCTTTCACATATTATTTCCTTTTTAGTGTATACGCATTGTCACTAATTATATTTCTCTTTCTACAATATTATTCGTAGGATTTTACCGGTCTTTATTCTCTCATTAAGACTTCAATTCCAGTAAATAAGGTGGAACTTCGGGTGTAAAAATGAATAAATACAACATTCGTGTGACGAACAAGTCCTAGCAATAAATATGAAAACAAACTTATCTTGTATTTTGATTTTATATGTAAAGATTTATTAATAACACCTGTTGCGGCACTGAACCGCCGCGAGTTAATCCGGCTTAATCTAGCGACGAAAAACGGGAGAGAGCGCTTTTTCATAAGGCGCGGTAATCGCTTTTTATTTATTTTTGTCAAACATACGTGGTCGAAGTAGTTGTTGTTGTTGTTGTTGATGATGATGATGATGATGTTTTTTATGTTGATATTAATGGGTTGGAATAAATCGAGACTCTGAGGTGTAATCACAACGTTTCTTTACATTTTGTTTTTGTAGTTGTTGTTTATGTATTAGACTATTTGTAGTTGTAATTGTGGTAGAAGTAGATAATTACCTTATATACGTATGCAATGTAGATTATGTACAGCCTCGCATTTACAATTGTACCGAGAGTATCTATAAAATCTGAAATCAGCATCCCTTAATTAGAATTTACTCACGATTTGTCCGACTATTGAAAAACGTAGTTTCACCCGCGGCGACCCTTGTTGACTTAACAATAATATTAATTATTACACCTTGGTGACTGGCTCGATGATAAAAATTGTAAACGCGGGTATACAGGTAGGGTATTGCGTTATCGATTATTGTCATAAAACGAATGTGTACGAGACTCTCTCTCTCTCTGTATATTAATGCTCGTTTTTCTTTCATTTTTTTTTCTGTATTTCTCGTCATATTTCCCCGTAATGCGCGCTTTTGTACGCGTGTATGTTCTAA
This sequence comes from Solen grandis, assembly GCA_021229015.1. Classification (NCBI taxonomy): domain Eukaryota; kingdom Metazoa; phylum Mollusca; class Bivalvia; order Adapedonta; family Solenidae; genus Solen; species Solen grandis. Next base: position 80,388,800 of record CM037777.1, read on the forward strand.
CGTTCGTTTCTCTATATGCGTATTAATGCTATTTTTTTCTATCATTTCTCCCTTTCTCGTCATATTTCCCCGTAATGCGCGCGTTGTTCTATCGTTTTGTTTTATTTTTTATGTTTCGCCCTCTCTCTCGGCAATATTATTCGTAGGTATTCTTTTATAAAGACTGGAAGTCTAGTAAATAAGGCGGAACTACGAGAGTAAAATGAAAAATAAATCATTCAATAATATCATTCGTTTATCGGAATTTCAAATCGGTCTCGCGATCGATTTTTCCATTACGAAGTTCTCCGGGCCTATACACAACGGTCAGAATTCAAACCGACCAATCGTCGAACGCGTCATTGGAACGCATATGTAACCCCCTCCCCCTTTCCTTCTCTCTCTCTCTCTCTCTCTCTCTCCCTTCACGAGTGCGTGCTGCTTAGGATCGGTTTTTCAACGGTTTAACGTAACAAATATGGATGTATACGAAGCTTCGAAAATCGCATAAAATCGTTTGAAAAATCGTTTCTGAACAAAACGTTTTTTTTTTTTAACGTAGGAATACCTTTATATTTATATCGTAATGCGACCTTCGAGGCGACATATTTCACTGGCTCGTATCTTTCTTGAACGATTTGAGCGAAATTTGCTTAAACTATGTAGAGAAAGTTGCGAAAATTCCGGGACCCGTGTACGAAAGCCGGTGTATTAAAAAAAAACTACTCTATTTAGGCTATATTTATTTATGAGTATCTTTTCGTTGATAACTTATTTATACATAATTATAGCTCGGTGTTAGCCTTTTTGTAGCTTAGTTTATCATTTCTTAAACGTATATGTCTTAATTACGAATAAATTACTTACGTTATCACGAGAACCGTACCATACGATTTTATTTATTCATTTACTTTTTTGTCAAACGTACGTGGACGAAGTAGTAGTAGTAGTAGTTGTTATTGTTGATGATGATGATGTTTTTTTCATGTTGATATTAATGCGTTTGAATAAATCGAGACTTTGAAGTGTTATCGCAAGGCTTCTTTACATTTAGTTTTTGTAGTTTTTGTTTATATAGTAGAGTATTTGTTGTAGTAGTAGTAGTAGTAGTTGATTTATTTTTTTTTAAATTTTTTAATAATAGTATCGGTTATATATTCGCTGTTTATCAATGAATGAAACGGAACCCTGTGCGCGTACATTTACGAAGTAGTAGTTGTTGTTGTCGATGATGATGTTTTTTATGTTGATATTAATGTGTTTGAATAAATCGAGACTGTTGTGTTGTCACAACGCTTCTTTACATTTTGTTTTTGTAGTTGTTGTTTATGTAATAAAGTAGTAGTAGTAGTAGTAGTAGTAGTAGTAATACAAGTGTTAGTATTAGTATTAGTAGTAGTAGTAGTAGCAGTAGTAGTAGTAGTAGTGGTAATAGAAGTAGTAGTAGTAATGTTACGTCCTTGGGGCAAAATAATTCTCGCATATACACGCACACAGTATATTGAATGGAAACTTTAAATATAAATAGATTGTGAGATTGGGAAGTGCAATAACCAATAATCGTAACACTACCTTGATTCATTTTCTAATTATCTCCCCTTATTAAATGTTACAATGAATTTCTCTCAAGATAACAACTGATAACTATCTACTTGAATATTTTTTTGTTGGGAGCAAAACTCATGAATAAAACAATTTAAGGACTAGAAACTTGAAACAAATATGATAGCACGTTGAAGCAGTGAAGCTACTATTTTAAAATTATCTCCTCTTATTTTTCTATTGCATTCTCAGAAAGGGGTGTAGTGTTTTCCGAACACATCTTGATATGTTTATAATTTCATATCACTCACTGACTGACTGACTGACTGACTGACTGACTGACTGACTGACTGACTGACTCACTCACTCACTCACTCACTCACTCACTCACTCACTCACTCACTCACTCACTTACTCGCTCAGTTACTCAATAACTCACACAATTATTCATTTACTCACTCAATTACTCACTTACTCAATTACTCATTTACTCACGCAATTACTCACTTACTCACTCAGTTACTCAATTACTCACTCATTACTCATTTACTTACTCAATTACTCACTTACTCACTCATTACTCACTCATTACTCATTTACTCACTCAATTACTCACTCAATTACTCATTTACTCACTCAATTACTCACTTACTCAATTACTCATTTACTCACGCAATTACTCACTCAGTTACTCAATTACTCACTCATTACTAATTTACTTACTCAATTACTCACTTACTCACTCAGTTACTCAATTACTCACTCATTTACTCACTCAATAACTCACACAACTACTCATTTACTCACTCAGTTACTCATTTACTTACTCAATTACTCACTTGCTCACTCACTACTCCCTCAAGTACTCATTTACTCATTTGCTCACTCAATAACTCACACATACTTATTCATTTACTCACTCAATTACTCACTTACTCAATTACTCATTTACTCACGCAATTACTCACTTACTCACTCAGTTACTCAATTACTCACTCATTACTCACTCAAATACTCATTTACTCACTCAGTTACTCACTTACTCACTCAATTACTCATTTACTCACTCAATTACTCACTCAGTTACTCACTTTCTCACTCAATTACTCACTCAATTACTCATTTACTCACTCAATTACTCATTTACTCACTCAATTACTCATTTACTCACTCAATTACTCACTCAGTTACTCACTTTCTCACTCAATTACTCACTCAATTACTCATTTACTCACTCAATTACTCACTCATTACTCACTCAAATACGCATTTACTCACTCAGTTACTCACTTACTCACTCAACTACTCATATACTCACTCAGCTACTCACTCAGTTACTCACTTACTCACTCAATTACTCATTTACTCTTTCAATTACTCATTTACTCATTAATATCAACATAAAAACATCATCATCGACAACAACAACTACTACTTCGTAAATGTACGCGCACAAGGTTCCGTTTCATTCATTGATAAACAGCGAATATATTTATTTATTTATTTATTTATTTATTTATTTATTTATTTATTTTATTTTATTTCATTTCCATTGTGCTTTAAGCACATGAGGATACAATATGCATGTACACACAAGTTATTACATATTAGAAGTAAATCATAAATATATATAGAGGCTTGTAACATGGCAGTCAGCTCTGGATACATTACTATAAAATGTATATAAACATGCGACGGAGAAGGCTTATAAGTAATTTTGTTCAACTCATATATGAAAACATTGCGAAAGAGCGGAGCAAATTGGAGAAAGTAAACACACATAAATACACACTCACACAAAAACATACAATATCAGGCGGTTGTTACTAACAGTTTCACATGTATATGCATTAGACTTTCGAGTGATCCAGAAAAAGTGTAGGACATTTAAAACTGCATTTAACAACATTATACAGATATTGAGAGAATCAAGCACTATAAATTCTTTTATTCCTTACATCAAACGCATAATGCACAAATAGGCCTAGTTTTTTAATCACAACTGCGTCTTCAGAAGTAAAAAGACTAATCAACTTAAACATATTTGGTCTTTGCCAGTAGAACTTATCTATATATTTTTTTCTTAAATCTGAATAAATTGGACATTCTAAAACAAAATGAAACTCATCTTCTAATATATTACAAAATATACATTTCCTGTCAACAATAGGCAAAGCAACAGGTTTATTCCATCTTCCAGCTTCTATCATTAATCTATGGGATGATACCCTTAATCGTGTAAGTGATTTACAACTCTTCGATGAATTGAAAACATTAAGGTATGTCTTAAAACCAAAGTTTGCTATATTAACATAAAACAAAGCACGTGATGAGTTTTGTAGTCTGCTATACCAATTTTGAATAAATTGATCATTCAATCCCTGCCTTACTAAACTCAAGAAAAATACACAATTTCCTACACTCTGAGACAACCAGGCTTCATAAAACCCCAATGAACACAACAAGTGTTTCAATAAAGATGCCCAATTAACAGTATTACTATGAATTTCCATATCCCTTATCATCATTTTGTAAATATTCTTCACATATTTATTCTCATTTAAACTAAGTATCTTGATCCAGTATTTAATGATATTATAATATCTATTAGTTACACATGAAACTCTTCCAAGTTCACCATATATAAAATCATTTTGCGAGGACCGTTTAACATTCAAAATCTTTTTACAGTAACGTAAATGTAAGCGTTCTATAGTATTTGCACGTGCAAAACCCCATACCTGGCTTGCATAACTTATTATTGGTGTGACCAGTTTATCAAATAGTTCTAATCTATGTTTCACTGAAACATAAGTAAACTTATAGAGATATCTGTTTAATTTAAAAATAGCTTTCATACCCTGTCCTGATAAAGCTTCATGTGCCTCTGCGAAAGAACCACCAGTAGTGAAAACAATTCCTAGGTATGTAAATCTACTAACAATATCAATAGGAATACCATCATACATGAAAGAAAGATTTCTAGATAAAGTACCCCCTTTTCTAAATATCATTATTTTTGTCTTTTTAACATTTATCTTTAATTTCCAACGATTGCAATAGTCACTTAATATGTCTAATAATGTTTGTAACTCTTCTGCAGTATTAGCAAAAAGAACAATATCATCCGCATACAGAAGCATTAACAATTTACACATTCCAATGTCTATACCCTGAATTCCTTTATCAATGATATAACTTTCTAAATCATTAATGTACATGGCAAACAAAAATGGCGATAAGCACTCGCCCTGTCTCGCACCGAGCATACATGGATATTCGCCACTTAATTCATTACAATATTTCACTCTGTTTTTAATATCTTCATACATGGATTTAATTATATTTATAATTTTTCCATTAATCCCAAGCTTTAACAATTTGTACCATAAATTTTCTCTCACAATACAGTCAAACGCCTTAGTAAAATCAACAAATGCACAAAATAATTGTCTACCTGAATTGATAATATGCGTTATTAAATTATGTAATACATAAATATTATCTGTGGTTCCCATTTTTGCTCTAAACCCCGCCTGAGCCTCTATATAAATATTATATTCTTCAGCCCAATTTGTTAATCGATTGTTTATGATTCTTGTAAAAAGTTTACCGAGTGTACTTAACAATGTAATACCTCTGTAGTTTTCTACGTCTAACAAACTACCTTTTTTATGTAACGGTATAACATAACCTTGTGACCATGCCGTAGGAAAATGACCAGATTCAAATATCTTATTAAACTAGTCACTTAATGCTTACTAAATAACACTAACTTACTTAGTGTTTGAAATTATGTTTGAAATTTAACGCAGTCGCACATTCCAAATATAGTATTGATTTTTTAGACTCCGCCCTATCAACCTGTTCCCGGCGTGAATTACATCACGTGACATGTAACATGTTATGTCAAAGGTCAATGCGTCGCTCTAGCTGTGTATATCTGTGTAGATCTACGCTCCAAATGAGCATTGAACCGGAAGCCGACTTTGATCTCTTCCGCAAAAAAGTGGTGATTGAAATTTGAATAAAAGATACTGTTTAGAAAGGTTCATATATCTGCACCTATATATGTTGTGTTTTGGACATTATTTTTTGATTTTTTTTTTTGATTTAAGTAACCCTTGTTTGTAAGTGTGTTTTTTTCTTCTCTTCTCATAATTTATATACATTTTTCAATTTGAATTTATTTAATCGGATATTTACTTAATCGCTTTGTTTAGTAATTAGTTATATATTACCCATTCTGTGTTAACATGTGTAGACATTGAAATTACACAAGTGTCTTTAAAGCGATGACCGATACTAATGTTGTTAGAACTTGTGGTCAAACCCTCTTGCTTATTTTTTAAAATCTTCAATGTTGTATCATCATTACTTAGGCAATAATACATGTTTAAACTAAACTAAGCGGAAGGGTAGAGTTCTTGTGTTATTTTGGATTAATCAGAATCCTGGTGAGTAAATGTTTGTTCTCTATGGTTGCTGTGTATTATTTTTTGTCGATGTTCATGCGTTCACATCAAAAATCCCTGTAACACGTTACCCATGCGTGGACTAAGACCACAATTTAAATTTACTACATGTTCTATATAAGCATATATACAAATGACAATTTCTGTAAGGGAAATTGACATCCAAACTTACCCTCATTAGATAGATCTATTCAAGAGAAATAAGTCTGTACATTTTAAACATGGAGTCACCCGACTACTTTTTGACCTATTTAAGGCCAAATAACATGCGTATGAATTTAGTGCACCGGTCGGCCATTTCACGCCAATTTTCTAAAAAATTCCCCCCCCTCGGTAATGCTAAACTATTAATATTGTTGTGCAATAAGGCCTCCAAATTGGGCATTTTATGACTATTTTAACTGTTCTATAGAATTCAATCCTTTATTGCATGTCTTTCAGTCAAAATCTCACCTTAATTCAGCATTAAATAGGGTCACTTTTTTCTGTGTAGGAACATCCGGTAACCAAGGGCAGGTAATTGTGGTCTTAGTCTATTTTGGTGAACACATAAAGCTCCGCTTCTCGACACATCTTGACGCACATGCGCAGTGAAGGTGTTTGAAGCTGGTTTTAAATTGATCAGTTGATTTAGCGGAATAGTATTTAGTGACAAGTTGATGCCGATTAAATGAATTAAATGGAGACAAAATTTTGAAAAAATGGAATGATTTCATTGGACAAAATATAATTTCAAACATTAAGAGAGAATTTAACAGTTAAGAAGCCGTCACTCGTTACGCTCGTTCTGGCTTCTTAACTGTTAAATTCTCTCTTAATAAACACTAACTATAACGAATACAGTCGTCTCCATCGTATGTACAAGCATTATTGAAATTTAACTCACGAGGCTACACGCGTCGACGAATCTATTGCATGGTAGCATTTACGGTTTTATTCCCGCGACTGTACACGAAATTAAAAAAAAAAAGAATTTTGTTATGCAGAATTAATAGGTTTAAGTTAAATTGCTTATATTTTGAAAACCTATAAAACTAGACCCAAATATGCTACAATTGAATTGTAGGGATTTTCAGGACATTTATTTTGGTACCTAGAATGCTAAACTTGGAATCTCTCAGCCCCTCACCGCTGTGGGTTCGAATTCCGGTAGGGACTTAGGATTTTTCATGTGAGGAAGCCTTCCAGCTGGCTTGCGGTAGGTCGGTGGTTATATCCGCGTATCTCTGTGTACTCGGGGTCTTCCTCCGCCTGTAATTACCTGGACGTCTCTATATGATTGAAATACTATCACAGAGACGGTAAACACCAATACAACAACAACAACAACAATTAAAATTGGTCAAGTTATAAGAAAGCGATATCAAAATAAAGATTTATTTATTTTCGACATATGGCTTACTTCACAAAGTTCATGCATGAGAATTCCATACGAAAAAAAAAAAAGAAAAAAGTAAAAGGTAGGAAATATAATATATATTCTTTCTAACGGTATTAATCTTTACATTTCAAAATGTTGCAGAAAGTCCTATCATTCGTATCAACGAATGAAATCTAGTTATTAGGACTTTCTGCCTAAAGCAGAAAGTCCTATTGGGTTTGTACTGTTTATTCTTCTTCTTCTTATTAGGACTTTCTGCCTAAAGCAGAAAGTCCTATTGGGTTTGTACTGTTTATTAGGACTTTCTGCCCTTTCGGCAGAAAGTCCTATTGGGTTTGTTATGTTTATTCTTCTTCTTCTTATTATTCTTTTTTTCTTCCTAACTAAACGCTTATTTTTCTATGTTGCAATACTCCTAGGACGATGAAATTTTTATGACTTATTAGTCACGTGAGGAAATTTTGATTTCTATGATTTTCATATGCCTATGACGTCATATGACGTCACATTTGAAAAATGCTTCAAAAGTTTGTACGCGGTCTACAGCCATTGTTTGTGAACCGATTTTCATCAAATTTTCACTGATTGTGTATATTAATTTCTAGTTGTGCATCCCGGTGTCCGTTTTTCAAAATTCTAAAAGTCCATGGTTCTATAGCGAATCCAAGATTCGAACCAAGGTCGTAAATTTGTTAAATGTTAAAATCTGTCCTATTTAAGATAGAAAGTTGATATTAAGTCAGTATATAGGTCTCTGAAGTTTTAAACATTTTGTGAAAATAAATGTCATATACTTCTAATATTAACAAGAATATTTCTATATGTTGAAATTGTCGAAGGGCAATGAAAATTTAAAGACATATGCTTCAAACGCTGAAATTTTGATTTCTATGATTTTCATATGCCTATGACGTCATATGACGTCACATTTGAAATGTGCTTCAAAAGTTTGTACGCGGTCTACAGCCATTGTTTGTGAACCGATTTTCATCAAATTTTCACAGATTTTGTATATTATGTTCTAGTTGTGCATCCCGGTGTCCGTATTTCAAAATTCGAAAAGTCCATTGTTCTATAGCGAATCCAAGATTCGAACCAAGGTCGTAAATTTTTAAATGCTTATCAAATCTGTCCTATTTAAGATAGAAAGTTGATATTTAGGCAGGATATAGGTCGCTAGAAGTTTTAAACATTTTGTGAAAATAAATGTCATCGTGACGTCATTATATGATAATGAATTTCTAATTCTAACAAGATTATTTCTATATGTTGAAATTTTCGAAGGGCAATGAAAATTTAAGGTCGCATGCTTCCGATGCTGAAATTTCGATTTCAATGATTTTCAGAAGCCTATGACGTCATATGACGTCACATTGAAATTGCCTACGAAAGTTTGTACACGGTCCAGAGCCATTATTGATGGGCCGATTTTCATCAAATTTTCACAGAATGTGTATATTAAGTTCTAGTTGTGCATCTCGTGTCCCTTTTTCGAAATTCGAAAAGTCCATGGTTCTATAGTTAATTCAAGATTCGAACCAAGGACGTCAATTTTTAAATGCTTATAAAATCGGTCCTGTTTGAGATAGAAAAGTGATATTTGGTCAGTATATAGGCCTCTAATAGTCTTAAACATTATGTGAAAATAACGTCATATGACGTCACGTGACGTCATTATATGATAATGTATTTCTAATATTAACAAGAGTATTTCTGTATGTTGAAATTGTCGAAGGGCAATGAAAATTTAATGACAAATGAATCAGACGCTGAAATTTCGATTTCATTGATTTTCAGAAGCATATGACGTCATATGACGTCACATTTGAAATTGACCACGAAAGATTGTACACGGTCCAGAGCCATTATTAATGGGCCGATTTTCATCAAATTTTCACAGAATGTGTATATTACGTTCTCATTGTGTATTCCGGTGTCCGTTTTTCAAAATTCGAAAAGTCCAAGCATCTATGGCGGATCCAAGATTCGAACCAAGGTCGTCAATTTTTAAATGCTTATAAAAACTGTCCTATTTGAGATAGAAAGTTGAAATTTTGTCAGTTAGTAGGTCTCTGGGTGTCTTAACAATTATGTGAAAAATAAACGTCATATGACGTCACGTGACGTCATTTTATTATTATTATTATTATTCTTTTCTTCTTCCTAACTAAACGTTTATTTTAATATGTTGCAATAGTCCTAGGACGATGAAATTTTTATGGGTTATTAGGCACGTGAGGAAATTTTGATTTCAATTATTGTCAGCATCCTCTGACGTCACATGACGTCACAGCTAAAAACAGTGAAAAATGGTGTTCGCGCTCTACTGCTGCCATTTATGATCAGATTGTCTTCAAATTTTCACAGATGGTACATCTTGAAACTAAGGTGTGAATATTTTGTCAGCTAACCATAATTCCGAAAAACCGAAGTATTGTGGCTGAAGTAAGATTCGAACATAGGACCAAAAATTTCATTTTAGGGTTAAAGAATTTCGGAATGAGATAGAAAGTTGAAACTTACACAGTTTGCATTTCTGCATAATTTCTTAATATATTTTGAATGGTGACGTCATATGACGTCATAAACATACTACTACTACTTATTTTTTTTTTCTTCGTAACTAAAGGCTTATTTTTCGCGGAATATAATGTCAGTTGTTCAGCATGAACACGAAATACTACCAGAGGTGAGTCATTACATGAAACTTCTATCTCCTGCTTTTTGCATTAACGCAGGTTGCAGAAAGTCCTATCATTCGTTTAGACGAATGACATCTAGTTATTATTATTATTATTCTTTTCTTCTTCCTAACTAAACGCTTATTTTTTATGTTGCAATATCCTAGGACGATGAAATTTTTATGGTATTAGTCAGTGAGGAAATTTTGATTTCAATGATTTTCAGCACCCTATGACGTCATATGACGTCACAGCTAAAAATAGTGAAAAATGGTGTTCGCGCTCTACAGCCGTCATTTATGGTCGGATTTTCTTCAAATTTTCACAGATGGTACATCTTGAATCAAAGGTGTGCATATCCTGTCAGCTAACCTAAATTCCGAAAGACCGAAGTTCTGTGGCTGAAATAAGATTCGAACATAGGACCGAAAATTTCATTTAAGGATTAAAGAGCTTCAGGATGAGATAGAAAGTTGAAACTTACACAGTTTGCAGTTCTGCAGAATTTCTACATATATTTTGAGTGGTGACGTCATATGACGTCATGTGACTTCATAGGCATACTTCTAAATTTTCATTTTCGGGCAATGATTTCGACATGATGCCAGTTGTTCAGAGTAATGAAAATTTCAGAGATATGACAGTAAAGTATGCGTTTTTGAACAAAAGCATCTTTAGCACACTATGAAGTCAGGTGACGTCAGAGCTAAAAATAGTGAAAAATGGTGTTCGCGCTCTACAGCCGTCATTTATGGTCGGATTTTCTTCAAATTTTCACAGATGGTACATTTTGAATCAAAGGTGTGCATATCCTGTCAGCTAACCAAAATTCCGAAAGACCGAAGTTCTGTGGCTGAAATAAGATTCGAACATAGGACCGAAAATTTCATTATAGGATAAAAGAGCTTCAGGATGAGATAGAAAGTTGAAACTTACACAGTTTGCAGTTCTGCAGAATTTCAACATATATTTTGAGTCGTGACGTCATATGACGTCATGTGACGTCATAGGCATACTTCTTAATTTTCATTTTAGGGTAATGATTTCGACATGATGCCAGTTGTTCAGAATAATGAAAATTTCAGAGTTATGACAGTAAAGTATGCGCTTTTGAATAAAAGCATCTTCAGCACCCTTTGACGTCACATGACGCCACAGCTAAAAATAGTGAAAAATGGTGTTTGCGCTCTACAGCCGTCATTTATGGTCGGATTTACTTCAAATTTTCACAGATGGTACATCTTGAAACTAAGGTGTGCATATCCTGTCAGCCAACCGAATTTCCGAAAGACCGAAGTTCTGTGGCTGAAGTAAGATTCGAACATGGGACCGAAAATTTCATTTTAGGATGAAAGAGCTTCAGGATAAGATAGAAAGTTGATACTTACACAGTTTGCAGTTCTGCAGAATTTATACATATATCTTGAGTCGTGACGTCATATGACGTCATGTGACGTCATAGGCATACTTCTTAATTTTCATTTTAAGGGTAATGATTTTGACATGATGCCAGTTGTTCAGAATAATGAAAATTTCAGAGTTACGACAGTAGAGTATGCGCTTTTGAACAAAAGAATTTTCAGCACCCTATGACGTCATGTGACATCAAAGCTAAAAGAAGTCCATACGAAAAAAAATAAAAGAGTAAAGGGTAGAGAATTTAATATATATTCTTTCTAACAGAATTAATCTTAATATTTTTCAATATTAGCAGAAAGTCCTATCATTCGTATCAACGAATGAAATCTAGTTCTTCTTCTTATTATTATTATTATTATTCTTTTTTTCTTCCTAACTAAACGCTTATTTTTCTATGTTGCAATACTCCTAGGACGATGAAATTTTTATGACTTATTAGCCACGTCAGGAAATTTTGATTTCTATGATTTTCATATGCCTATGACGTCATATGACGTCACATTTGAAATATGCTACAAAAGTTTGTACGCGGTCTACAGCCATTGTTTGTGAACCGATTTTCATCAAATTTTCACAGATTGTGTATATTAAGTTCTAGTTGTGCATCCCGGTGTCCGTTTTTCAAAATTCGAAAAGTCCATGGTTCTATAGCGAATCCAAGATTCGAACCAAGGTCGGAAATTTTTAAATGCTTATAAAATCTGTCCTATTTAGGAAAGAAAGTTGATATTTAGTCAGTATATAGGTCTCTAGAAGTTTTAAAAATTTTGTGAAAATATTTCTCATATGACGTCACGTGACGTCATTATATGATAATGTATTTCTAATATTAACAAGAATATTTCTATATGTTGAAATTGTCGAAAGGCAATGAAAATTTAAAGACACATGCTTCAAACGCTGAAATTTTGATTTCTATGATTTTCATATGCCTATGACGTCATATGACGTCACACTGGAAATATGCAACAAAAGTTTGTACGCGGTCTACAGCCATTGTTTATGAACCGATTTTCATCAAATTTTCACAGAATGTGTATATTAAGTTCTAGTTGTGCATCCCGGTGTCCGTTTTTCAAAATTCGAAAAGTCCAAGGTTCTATAGCGATTCCAAGATTCGAACCAAGGTCGTAAATTTTCAAATTCTTATAAAATCGGTCCTATTTGAGATAGAAAGATGATATTGGGTCAGTATATAGGTCTCTGGGAGTTTTAAACATTTTGTGAAAATAAATGTCATATGACGTCACGTGACGTCATTATATGATAATGAATTTCTAATTCTAACAAGATTATTTCTATATCTTGAAATTTATGAAGGGCAATGAAAAATTAATGCCGCATGCTTCAGATGCTGTAATTTCGATTTCAAAGATTTTCAGAAGCCTATGACGTCATATGACGTCACACTTGAAATATGCAACAAAAGTTTGTACGCGGTCCAGAGCCATTGTTTATGAACCGATTTTCATCAAATTTTCACAGAATGTGTATATTACGTTCTTATTGTGTATACCGGTGTCCGTTTTTCAAAATTCGAAAAGTCCAAGCATATATGGCGGATCCAAGATTCGAACCAATGACGTCAATATTTAAATGCTTATAAAAACTGTCCTATTTGAGATAGAAAGTTGAAATTTTGTCAGTTAGTAGGTCTCTGGGTGTCTTAACAATTATGTGAAAATAAACGTCATATGACGTCACGTGACGTCATTTGTTTATTATTATTATTCTTTTCTTCTTCCTAACTAAACGCTTATTTTAATATGTTGCAATAGTCCTAGGACGATGAAATGTTTATGGGTTATTAGGCACGTGAGGAAATTTTGATTTCACCCCTACTGCATATATGTAGCCATATCTCAATAAATATCGATTTTTGTAAATATATGTATGAATACGAATTATAGCTGAATAATTGACGTTTCCAAAGATATTTAGTTTATTAAAATTGGTTTACGCAATACAAAGTTATAAGCAAAAAAACTAAATGAAATGAAGCTAATTTTGCTGATAATATGCTGTTTTCTTGAGGTTTAACAGTCAATTCTCAGAAACGACTGAAGATAAGTTTATACATTAGCATGTAAAATGTAGCATGTTTTAAGAGCTTTCTAACGGTACCAAGTTTATTGAAATTGGACTTCATATAAGAAAGTTACATGGAGAATAAGATATTTCATAATCATGCATCATAAAAATATGGAAAAGGTCACGCGCAGGGGTCACCAGGCTTAAATACTTGCGCAACGACTTAAAAAAAAAAAAAAAAAAAAAAAAAAAAAAAAAAAAAAAATCAAATTGCAATTGATGGGCTATATCTTGATTTTTTTTTTTTTGTTGTTGTTGTTGTTTTTTGTCGAATGTTGACTGTTTCCAAAATAAGCATTGAAGTTAATACATGTACAACGGCACAAGACAAAAATCCGTATTTGCAACACTATGTAGCTAGCGAGCAGTTTGCAAGCCTTGAAAAATTCACACGCAGCCCCACATTTTAGACCATCTAAAAACTGCATTGTTATGCTAACGATATTCATATTGCATCAGTTTGTAGGCTGGGATGTTACCTTTCAAAATATCACCATAGTTCGAAATTCCAGGAATTTATGGCAAAACTACGGAAGCCCAAACACGCCAAAATCGCTAAATACGATTAACTACGTTACAGGTGTCGAAAGGATATAGCACTATACAAATATTCAATACTTCTCCCTAATGAGGCTAAAATTAAACAAGGTTACAACTGAGCTGGAGTGATGAAATTCTATGCGTGATGAAAGTTAGAAACTTAATTTTGTTTCATTTTTTTTAAAGATATGGGCGGACTTTTATTAAAATTCACAGAATGTGTTCTATTTGTGCTATTTTATATAGAAATAGAGGAGATAGAAAGTTGCAATTTGGACAGATTATCTATTATGTCATCTTCTATATATACTATATAAAGCAGATGTTGCAGAAAGTCCTATCATTCGTTTAAACGAATGACATCTAGTTAGGACTTTCTGCCCTTTCGGCAGAAAGTCCTATTGGGTTTGTACTGTTTATTCTTTTCTTTTTTTCTTCCTAACTAAACGCTTATTTTTCTATGTTGCAATACTCCTAGGACGATGAAATTTTTATGACTTATTAGCCACGTCAGGAAATTTTGATTTCTATGATTTTCATATGCCTATGACGTCATATGACGTCACATTTGAAATATGCTACAAAAGTTTGTACGCGGTCTACAGCCATTGTTTGTGAACCGATTTTCATCAAATTTTCACTTATTAAGTTAGTTGTGCATGGTTTTTAAATTTATTTAGTAGTATATAGGTCTCTAGAAGTTTTAAAAATTTTGTGAAAATATTTCTCATATGACGTCACGTGACGTCATTATATGATAATGTATTTCTAATATTAACAAGAATATTTCTATATGTTGAAATTGTCGAAAGGCAATGAAAATTTAAAGACACATGCTTCAAACGCTGAAATTTTGATTTCTATGATTTTCATATGCCTATGACGTCATATGACGTCACACTGGAAATATGCAACAAAAGTTTGTACGCGGTCTACAGCCATTGTTTATGAACCGATTTTCATCAAATTTTCACAGAATGTGTATATTAAGTTCTAGTTGTGCATCCCGGTGTCCGTTTTTCAAAATTCGAAAAGTCCAAGGTTCTATAGCGATTCCAAGATTCGAACCAAGGTCGTAAATTTTCAAATTCTTATAAAATCGGTCCTATTTGAGATAGAAAGATGATATTGGGTCAGTATATAGGTCTCTGGGAGTCTTAAACATTTTGTGAAAATAAATGTCATATGACGTCACGTGACGTCATTATATGATAATGAATTTCTAATTCTAACAAGATTATTTCTATATCTTGAAATTTATGAAGGGCAATGAAAAATTAATGCCGCATGCTTCAGATGCTGTAATTTCGATTTCAAAGATTTTCAGAAGCCTATGACGTCATATGACGTCACACTTGAAATATGCAACAAAAGTTTGTACGCGGTCCAGAGCCATTGTTTATGAACCGATTTTCATCAAATTTTCACAGAATGTGTATATTACGTTCTTATTGTGTATACCGGTGTCCGTTTTTCAAAATTCGAAAAGTCCAAGCATATATGGCGGATCCAAGATTCGAACCAATGACGTCAATATTTAAATGCTTATAAAAACTGTCCTATTTGAGATAGAAAGTTGAAATTTTGTCAGTTAATAGGTCTCTGGGTGTCTTAACAATTATGTGAAAATAAACGTCATATGACGTCACGTGACGTCATTTGTTTATTATTATTATTCTTTTCTTCTTCCTAACTAAACGCTTATTTTAATATGTTGCAATAGTCCTAGGACGATGAAATGTTTATGGGTTATTAGGCACGTGAGGAAATTTTGATTTCACCCCTACTGCATATATGTAGCCATATCTCAATAAATATCGATTTTTGTAAATATATGTATGAATACGAATTATAGCTGAATAATTGACGTTTCCAAAGATATTTAGTTTATTAAAATTGGTTTACGCAATACAAAGTTATAAGCAAAAAAACTAAATGAAATGAAGCTAATTTTGCTGATAATATGCTGTTTTCTTGAGGTTTAACAGTCAATATCTCAGAAACGACTGAAGATAAGTTTATACATTATGCATGTAAAATGTAGCATGTTTTAAGAGCTTTCTAACGGTACCAAGTTTATTGAAATTGGACTTCATATAAGAAAGTTACATGGAGAATAAGATATTTCATAATCATGCATCATAAAAATATGGAAAAGGTCACGCGCAGGGGTCACCAAGCTAAAATAGTTGCGCAACGACTTAAAAAAAAAAAAAAAAAAAAATCAAATTGCAATTGATGGGCTATATCTTGATTTTTTTTTTTTTTGTTGTTGTTGTTGTTTTTTGTCGAATGTTGACTGTTTCCAAAATAAGCATTGAAGTTAATACATGTACAACGGCACAAGACAAAAATCCGTATTTGCAACACTATGTAGCTAGCGAGCAGTTTGCAAGCCTTGAAAAATTCACACGCAGCCCCACATTTTAGACCATCTAAAAACTGCATTGTTATGCTAACGATATTCATATTGCATCAGTTTGTAGGCTGGGATGTTACCTTTCAAAATATCACCATAGTTCGAAATTCCAGGAATTTATGGCAAAACTACGGAAGCCCAAACACGCCAAAATCGCTAAATACGATTAACTACGTTACAGGTGTCGAAAGGATATAGCACTATACAAATATTCAATACTTCTTCCTAATGAGGCTAAAATTAAACAAGGTTACAACTGAGCTGGAGTGATGAAATTCTATGTGTGATGAAAGTTAGAAACTTACATTTGAACACTGTTTCATTTTTCTTTCATGTCATATGACATAGTATAAATGTTGTATGTAAACTACATGTGCAAGATATGGGCGGACTTTTATTAAAATTCACAGAATGTGTTCTATTTGTGCTATTTTATATAGAAATAGAGGAGATAGAAAGTTGCAATTTGGACAGATTATCTATTATGTCATCTTCTATATATACTATATAAAGCAGATGTTGCAGAAAGTCCTATCATTCGTTTAAACGAATGACATCTAGTTATTAGGACTTTCTGCCTACAGGCAGAAAGTCATATTGGGTTTGTACTGTTTTTTTATTATTCTTCTTCTTCTTATTCTTTTTTTCTTCCTCTTACATTTGTGTTAATTTCGAGGTGTTGCCATTGACTCAGAACAATGAAAATTTTATGGCATATATTTCAAACCATGAGCTTTCGGATGCAATGAATTTTATATTCAAACGACGGCATATGACGTCAGATTTGACGTCAGGTGAAAAAGTTTGTACGCGGTCTACAGCCATTATTTCTGGACCGATTTTCATCAAAATTTCACAGAATGTGTATGTTAGGCTCTAGTTGTGCATCCCTGTGTCCGTTTTTCAAAATTCGAAAAGTCCATGGTTCTATAACGAATCCAAGATTCGAACCAAGGTCGTAAATTTTAAAATGCTTATAAAATCTGTCCTATTTAAGATAGAAAGTTGATATTTAGTCAGTATATAGGTCTCTAGAAGTTTTAAAAATTTTGTGAAAATAAATGTCTTATGACGTCACGTGACGTCATTATATGATAATGTATTTCCAATATTAACAAGAATATTTCTATATGTTGAAATTGTCGAAGGGCAATGAAAATTTAATGACACATGCTTCAAAGGTAGAAATTTTGATTTCTATGATCTTCATATGCCTATGACGTCATATGACGTCACACTTGAAATATGCAACAAAAGTTTGTACGCGGTCTACAGCCATTGTTTATGAACCGATTTTCATCAAATTTTCACAGAATGTGTATATTAAGTTCTAGTTGTGCATCTCGGTGTCCGTTTTTCAAAATTCGAAAAGTCCATGGTTCTATAGCGAATTCAAGATTCGAACCAAGGTCGTAAATTTTTAAATGCTTATAAAATCGGTCCTATTTCAGATAGAAAAGTGATATTTATTCAGTATATAGGTCTCTGGGAGTCTTAAACATTTTGTGAAAATAAACGTCATATGACGTCACGTGACGTCATTATATGATAATGTATTTCTAATATTAACAAGAGTATTTCTATATGTTGAAATTGTCGAAGGGCAATGAAAATTTAGTGACACATGATTCAGACGCTGGAATTTCGATTTCAATGATTTTCAGAAGGCTATGACGTCATATGACGTCACATTTGAAATTGACTACGAAAGATTGTACACGGTCCAGAGCCATTATCTATGGGCCGATTTTTATCAAATTTTCACAGAATGTGTATATTACGTTCTTATTGTGTATACCGGTGTCCGTTTTTCAAAATTCGAAAAGTCCAAGCATCTATGGCGGATCAAAGATTCGAACCAAGGTCGTCAATTTTTAAATGCTTATAAAAACTGTCCTATTTGAGATAGAAAGTTGAAATTTTGTCAGTTAGTAGGTCTCTGGGTGTCTAACAATTATGTGAAAATAAACGTCATATGACGTCACGTGACGTCATTTTATTATTATTATTATTCTTTTCTTCTTCCTAACTAAACGCTTATTTTAATATGTTGCAATAGTCCTAGGACGATGAAATTTTTACGGGTTATTAGTCACGTGAGGAAATTTTGATTTCAATGAATATCAGCAGCCTATGACGTCACATGACGTCACAGCTAAAAATAGTGAAAAATGATGTTCGCGCTCTACAGCCGTCATTTATGGTCGGATTTTCTTCAAATTTTCACAGATGGTACATCTTGAAACTAAGGTGTGCATATCCTGTCAGCTAACCGAAATTCCGAAAGACCGAAGTTCTGTGGCTGAAATAAGATTCGAACATAGGACCGAAAATTTCATTTTAGGATTAAAAAGCTTCTGGATGAGATAGAAAGTTGAAACTTACACAGTTTGCAGTTCTGCAGAATTTCTACATATATTTTGAGTCGTGACGTCATATGACGTTATGTGACGTCATAAGCATACTTTTTAATTTTTATTTTAGGGCAATGATTTCGACATGATGCCAGTTGTTCAGAATAATGAATATTTCAGAGTTATGACATTAAAGTATGCGCTTTTAAACAAAAGCATCTTCAGCACCCTATGACGTCATATGACGTCAGAGCTAAAAATAGTGAAAAATGGTGTTCACGCTCTACAGCCGTCATTTATGGTCGGATTTTCTTCAAATTTTCACAGATGGTACATCTTGAAATTAAGGTGTGCATATTCTGTCACCTAACCAAAATTTCGAAAGACCGAAGATCTGTGGCTTAAATAAGATTCGAACATAGGACCGAAAAATTCATTTTAGGATTAAAGAGCTTCAGGATGAGATAGAAAGTTGAAACTTACACAGTTTGCAGTTCTGCAGAATTTCTATATATATTTTGAGCGTTGCGTCATATGACGTCATGTGACGTCATAAGCATACTTCTTGATTTAATTTTAGCGCAATGATTTCGACATGATGCCAGTTGTTCAGAATAATGAAAATTTCAGAGTTATGAGAGTAATGTATGCGCTTTTTAACAAAAGAATTTTCAGCACTTATGACGTCATGTGACGTCAAAGCTAAAGAAGTCCATACGAAAAAAAGTAAAGGGTAGAGAATTTATTTGTATCAACGAATGAAATCTAGTTATTATTATTATTCTTTTTTTAATTTTAAACCTTAAAAAAATTTTTTTTTTTTTTTTTCTTCCTAACTAAACGCTTATTTTTCTATGTTGCAATACTCCTAGGACGATGAAATTTTTATGACTTATTAGCCACGTCAGGAAATTTTGATTTCTATGATTTTCATATGCCTATGACGTCATATGACGTCACATTTGAAATATGCTACAAAAGTTTGTACGCGGTCTACAGCCATTGTTTGTGAACCGATTTTCATCAAATTTTCACAGATTGTGTATATTAAGTTCTAGTTGTGCATCCCGGTGTCCGTTTTTCAAAATTCGAAAAGTCCATGGTTCTATAGCGAATCCAAGATTCGAACCAAGGTCGTAAAGTTTTAAATGCTTATAAAATCTGTCCTATTTAGGAAAGAAAGTTGATATTTAGTCAGTATATAGGTCTCTAGAAGTTTTAAAAATTTTGTGAAAATATTTGTCATATGACGTCACGTGACGTCATTATATGATAATGTATTTCTAACATTAACAAGAATATTTCTATATGTTGAAATTGTCGAAAGGCAATGAAAATTTAAAGACACATGCTTCAAACGCTGAAATTTTGATTTCTATGATTTTCATATGCCTATGACGTCATATGACGTCACACTGGAAATATGCAACAAAAGTTTGTACGCGGTCTACAGCCATTGTTTATGAACCGATTTTCATCAAATTTTCACAGAATGTGTATATTAAGTTCTAGTTGTGCATCCCGTTGTCCGTTTTTCAAAATTCGAAAAGTCCAAGGTTCTATAGCGATTCCAAGATTCGAACCAAGGTCGTAAATTTTCAAATTCTTATAAAATCGGTCCTATTTGAGATAGAAAGATGATATTGGGTCAGTATATAGGTCTCTGGGAGTCTTAAACATTTTGTGAAAATAAATGTCATATGACGTCACGTGACGTCATTATATGATAATGAATTTCTAATTCTAACAAGATTATTTCTATATCTTGAAATTTATGAAGGGCAATGAAAAATTAATGCCGCATGCTTCAGATGCTGTAATTTCGATTTCAAAGATTTTCAGAAGCCTATGACGTCATATGACGTCACACTGGAAATATGCAACAAAAGTTTGTACGCGGTCTACAGCCATTGTTTATGAACCGATTTTCATCAAATTTTCACAGAATGTGTATATTAAGTTCTAGTTGTGCATCCCGGTGTCCGTTTTTCAAAATTCGAAAAGTCCAAGGTTCTATAGCGATTCCAAGATTCGAACCAAGGTCGTAAATTTTCAAATTCTTATAAAATCGGTCCTATTTGAGATAGAAAGATGATATTGGGTCAGTATATAGGTCTCTGGGAGTCTTAAACATTTTGTGAAAATAAATTTCATATGACGTCACGTGAGTCATTATATGATAATGAATTTCTAATTCTAACAAGATTATTTCTATATCTTGAAATTTATGAAGGGCAATGAAAAATTAATGCCGCATGCTTCAGATGCTGTAATTTCGATTTCAAAGATTTTCAGAAGCCTATGACGTCATATGACGTCACACTTGAAATATGCAACACAAGTTTGTACGC
>CM037777.1:80410131-80440922 GCA_021229015.1 Solen grandis
TTTGACGTCAATAGTTCGAATATTGGATCCGCCATAAAACCTTTGCATTTTTTAATTTGGAAGAACGGACACCGGGATGCTCAACTATAACCTAATATACACTTTCTGTGAAATTTTTATGAAAATCGGTTCATAAACAATGGCTGTAGACCGCGTACAAACTTTTGTAGCATATGGCAAGTGTAACGTCATATGACGTCATAGGCATATGAAAACTGTAGAATTAAAAATATCAACGTTTGAAGCAAAATGTCATATAATTTCCATTTCCATGGACCATTTTAACATATAGAAATTTTCTTGTAAATATTAGAAATAGATTTTAATGTAATGACGTCATCTGACGTCACATGACGTTCATTTTCACAAAATCGTTCAGTCATCCATAAACCTACATAATGTTCAAATATCAACTTTCTATCTCATATGGGACCGGTTTTATAAGCATTTGAAAATTAACGACCTCGGTTCGAATCTTGGATTCTCCATAGAACCATGGTCTTTTAGCATTTTGAAAAACGGATAGCAGGATGCACAACTACATCTTAATATACACATTCTGTGAAAATTTGATGAACATCGGTTCATAAGTAATGGCTGTAGACCGCGTACAAACTTTTGTAGAATATGTCAAGTGTGACGTCATATGCCTATAAAAATTATTGAAATAGAAATTATATCGTGTAACACATATGCCATTAAATTCTTATTGCTCTTCGACCTTTAAATCACGTGACGTCATATGATGCAAATTTTCAAAATATTTTTAAGACTTCGAGAGACCTACATACTGACCAAATATCAACTTTCTATCTCAAATAGGACTAATTTTATAAGCATTTGAAAATTTACGACCTTGGTTCGAATCTTGGATTCGCTTTGAACCTTACAAAAAATACACATTCTGTGAAAATTTGATGAAAACCGGTTCACAAACAATGGCTGTAGACCGCGTACAAACTTTTGTAGCATATTTAAAATGTGACGTCATATGACGTCATAGGCATATGAAAATCATAGAAATCAAAATTTCCTAACGTGACTAATACGTCATAAAAATTTCATCGTCCTAGGACTATTGCAACATAGAAAAATAAGCGTTTAGTTAGGAAGAAAAAAAAAAAAAAATAATAATAACTAGACTTCTTTTGTTTTGAACAAAAGATAGGGCTTTCTGCACTGCAAACCATGACAAACCTGGTGTTTTTCGAATTTTGGCAAACCTATATAATCCTGCACAATGAAGTCGTAATATATAACTTCTGTGAAAATTCCATGCCAATCCGTCCATAAATGACGACTGTGCAGCGCGGATGAACTTTGGTAGCTTTTTTTAAGTTTTGATGTCATGTGACGTCATATAAAAATTTTACTCATTAAATCTTAATGTTCATGATTACCTACACAGGACATTAAATTTTCATTGTCTATGAACCTTTGCAACATGAGTAAATTGACATTCAGGAATCGGAAATTCTCTACAATATGATGACGTCATATGACGTTCATCTTTACAAAATGCAAAGGAAACACAGAGACGTATAAGCTAGCTAAATATCAAATTTCTATCTCATCTAGAAACGATTTTATACGTATTTAAAATTTGACGTCCTTGGTTCGAATCTTGGATTCGTCAAAGAACCTTAGTTCTTTCGAATCTTGGCAAACCTATAGAATCCTGCACAATGAAGTCGTAATATATAACTTCTGTGAAGATTCCATGCTAATCTATCAATAAATGACGGCTGTACAGAGCGGACAAACTTTGGTAGTTATTTATAGTTCGACGTCATGTGACGTCATATGAAAATTTTAAACATTGGATCAAAATGAACATGATCACCTAAAAGGACTTTCAATTTCCATTGTTTATGAACCCTTGCAACATGAGTAAATTGACATCAAGAAATCGGAAATACTAAACAACTTGATGACGTCAAATGACGTCATATGACGTTCATCTTTACATAATGCAAAGGAAACACAGAGACGTATAATCTCGCCAAATATCAACTATCTATCTCATCTAGAAACGTTTTTTATATGGATTTGAAATTTGACGTCCTTGGTTCGAATCTTGGATTCGCCATAGAACCTTAGTTCTTTCGAATCTTGGCAAACCTATATAATCCTGCACAATGAGGTCGTAATATATAACTTCTGTGAAAATTCCATGCCAATCCGTCCATAAATGACGGCTGTACAGCGCGTACAATCTTTGGTAGCTATTTTTAGTTCTGACGTCATGTGACGTCATATGAAAATTTTAAACATTGAATCTAAATGTACCTGATTACCTACATAGGACATTAAATTTTCATTGTCTATGAGCCTTTGCAACATAAGTAAATTGACGTAAAGAAATCGGAAATTCTATACAACTTGATGACGTCATATGACGTCATATGATGTTCATCTTTACAAAATGCAAAGGAAACACAGAGACATATATTCTCGCCAAATATCAACTTTCTATCTCATCTAGAACCGATTTTATATGGATTTGAAATTTGACGTCCTTGGTTCGAATCTTGGATTCTACGGCTGTACAGCGCGTACAAACTTTGGTAGCTATTTTTAGTTCTGACGTCATGTGACGTCATGTGAAGATAAAAATAATATATTCCAAAATGCCATTGCTTCGGGTGTCTGTTGATAGAATTTCTTTGTCCTAGACCTTCAGCAACTTAATGAAATAACAACATGAAAAGGTTGGAAAAAAAGAATAATAATAACTAGATGTCATTCGTCTAAACGAATGATAGGACTTTCTGCAACCTGTGTTAATGCAAAAAGCAGGAGATAGAAGTTTCATGTAATGACTCACCTCTGGTAGTATTTCATGTTCATGCTGAACAATTGGCATTATAGTCCGCGAAAAATAAGCGTTTAGTTACGAAGAAAAAAAAATAAGTAGTAGTAGTAGTAGTAGTATTATGCTTATGACGTCATATAACGTCAGGACTCAAAATATATTAAGAAATTATGCAGAACTGCAAACTGTGTAAGTTTCAACTTTCTATCTCATCCCGAAGTTCTTTAACCTTAAAATGAAAGTTTTGGTCCTATGTTCGAATCTTACTTCAGCCACAATACTTCGTTTTTTCGGAATTAAGGTTAGCTGACAAAATATACACACCTTAATTTCAATGTGTACCATCTGTGAAAATTTTAAGAAAATCCGACAATAAATGGCGACTGTAGAGCGCGAACACCATTTTTCAGTATTTATAAGTCTGACGTCACATGACGTCATAGGGTGCTGAAAATTCTTTTGTTCAAAAGCGCATACCTTACTGTCATAACTCTGAAATTTTCATTATTCTGAAAAACTGGCATCATGTCGAAATCATTGCCCTACAATAAAAATTAAGAAGTATGCTTATGACGTCACATGACGACATTTGACGTAACGATTCAAAATATATTAAGAAATTATGCAGAACTGCAAACTTTCAATCTCATTCTGAAGCTCTTAAATCCTAAAATGAAAATTTCGGTCCTATGTTCGAATCTTATTTAAGCCACAGAACTTCGGTCTTTCGGAATTTCGGTTAGCTGACAGGATATGCACACCTTAGTTTCAAGATGTACCATCCATGAAAATTTGAAGAAAATCTGACCATAAATGGCGGCTGTAGAGCGTGAACACCATTTTTCACTATTTTTAGCTCAGACATCATGTGACGTCAAAGGGTGCTGAAAATTCCTTGGTTCAAAAGCGTATACTTTACTGTCAAAATTCTGAAATTTTCATTATTCTGAACAACTGGCATCATGTCGAAATTATTGCCCTAAAATAAAAATTAAAAAGTATGCTTATGATGTCACATGACGTCATATGATGTCACGACTCAAAATAGATGTTGAAATCCTGCAGAACTGCAAACTGTGTAAGTTTCAACTTTCTATGGTGATATTTTGAAAGGTAACATCCCAGCCTACAAACTGATGCAATATGAATATCGTTAGCATAACAATGCAGTTTTTAGATGGTCTAAAATGTGGGGCTGCGTGTGAATTTTTCAAGGCTTGCAAACTGCTCGCTAGCTACATAGTGTTGCAAATACGGATTTTTGTCTTGTGCCGTTGTACATGTATTAACTTCAATGCTTATTTTGGAAACAGTCAACATTCGACAAAAAAAATCAATAAAAAAATCAAGATATAGCCCATCAATTGCAATTTGATATATATAAATATCTTATTTTCCATGTAACTTTCTTATATGAAGTCCAATTTCAATAAACTTGGTACCGTTAGAAAGCTCTTAAAACATGCTACATTTTATACGCATAATGTATAAACTTATCTTCAGTCGTTTCTGAGATATTGACTGTTAAACCTCAAGAAAACAGCATATTATCAGCAAAATTAGCTTCATTTCATTTAGTTTTTTTGCTTATAACTTTGTATTGCGTAAACCAATTTTAATAAACTAAATATCTTTGGAAACGTCAATTATTCAGCTATAATTCTTATTCATACATATATTTACAAAAATCGATCTTTATTGAGATATGGCTACATATATGCAGTAGGGGTGAAATCAAAATTTCCTCACGTACCTAATAACCCATAAAAATTTCATCGTCCTAGGACTATTGCAACATATTAAAATAAGCGTTTAGTTAGGAAGAAGAAAAGAATAATAATAATAAACAAATGACGTCACGTGACGTCATATGACGTTTATTTTCACATAATTGTTAAGACACCCAGAGACCTACTAACTGACAAAATTTCAACTTTCTATCTCAAATAGGACAGTTTTTATAAGCATTTAAATATTGACGTCATTGGTTTGAATCTTGGATCCGCCATATATGCTTGGACTTTTCGAATTTTGAAAAACGGACACCGGTATACACAATAAGAACGTAATATACACATTCTGTGAAAATTTGATGAAAATCGGCCCATTAATAATGGCTCTGGACCGTGTACAAACTTTTGTAGTCAATTTCAAATGTGACGTCATATGACGGCATAGGCTTCGGAAAACCATTGAAATCCAAATTTCAGCGTCTGAATCATTTGTCATTAAATTTTCATTGCCCTTCGACAATTTCAACATATAGAAATACTCTTGTTAATATTAGAAATACATTATCATATAAAGACGTCACGTAACGTCATATGACGTTTATTTTCACAAAATCTTTAAGACTCTTAGAGACCTATATACTGACCTAATATCACTTTTCTATCTCAAATAGGACCGATTTTATAAGCATTTAAAAATTTACGACCTCGGTTCGAATCTTAAATTCGCTATAGAACCATGGACTTTTCGGATTTTGAAAAACGGACACCGAGATGCACAACTAGAACTGAATATACACATTCTGTGAAAGTTTGATGAAAATCGGCCCATTATTAATGGCTCTGGACCGTGTACAAACTTTCGTAGTCAATTTCAAATGTGACGTCATAGGCTTCTGAAAATCACTGAAATCGAAATTTCAGCATCTGAAGCATGCGGCATAAAATTTTCATTGCCCTTCAAAAATTTCAACATATAGAAATAATCTTGTTAGAATTAGAAATTCATTATCATATAATGACGTCACGTGACGTCATATGACATTTATTTTCACAAAATGTTTAAGACTCCCGGAGACCTATATACTGACCTAATATCATCTTTCTATCTCAAATAGGACCGATTTTATAAGAATTTGAAAATTTACGACCTTGGTTCGAATCTTGGAATCGATATAGAACCTTGGACTTTTCGAATTTTGAAAAACGGACACCGGGATGCACAACTAGAACTTAAAATACACAATCTGTGAAAATTTGATGAAAATCGGTTTACAAACAATGGCTGTAGACCGCGTACAAACTTGTGTAGCATATTTCAAATGTGACGTCATATGACGGCATAGGCATATGAAAATCATAGAAATCAAAATTTCAGCGTTTGAAGCATGTGTCTTTAAATTTTCATTGCCCTTCGACAATTTCAACATATAGAAATATTCTTGTTAATATTAGAAATACATTATCATATAATGACGTCACGTGACGTCATATGACATTTATTTTCACAAAATGTTTAAAACTTCTAGAGACCTATATACTGACTAAATATCAACTTTCTTTCTTAAATAGGACAGATTTTATAAGCATTTAAAAATTTACGACCTTGGTTCGAATCTTGGATTCGCTATAGAACCATGGACTTTTCGAATTTTGAAAAACGGACAACGGGATGCACAACTAGAGCGTAACATACATATTCTGTGAAATTTTGATGAAAATCGGTCCAGAAATAATGGCTGTAGACCGCGTACAAACTTTTTCACCTGACGTCAAATCTGACGTTATATGACGTCATATGAATATGAAATTCATTGCATCCAAAAGCTCATGGTTTGATATTTATTCCATAAAATTTTCATTGTTCTGGGTCATTGGCAACACATCAAAATAAACACAAATACAAGAGGAAGAAAAAAAGAATAAGAATAACTAGATGTCATTCGTCAAAACGAATGATAGGACTTTCTGCAACCTGTGTTAATGCAAAAAGCAGGAGATTGAAGTTTCATGTAATGACTCACATCTGGTAGTATTTCATGTTCATGCTGAACAATTGACATTATATTCCGCGAAAAATAAGCGTTTAGTTACGAAGAAAAAAAAACTAAGTAGCAGTAGTAGTAGTATGCTTATGACGTCATATGACGTCACGACTCAAAATATATGTAGAAATTATGCACAACTGCAAACTGTAAGTTTCAACTTTCTGTCTCATTCCGAAGTTCTTTAACCCTAAAATGAAATTTTTGGTCCTATGTTCGAATATTATTTCAGCCACAATACTTCGGTTTTTCGGAATTAAGGTTAGCTGACAAAATATTCACACCTTAGTTTCAAGATGTACCATCTGTAAAAATTTGAAGAAAATCTGATCATAAATGGCGGCTGTAGAGCGCGAACACCATTTTTCACTATTTTTAGCTCTGACGTCACGTGAAGTCATAAGGTGCTGAAAATGCTGTTGCTCAAAAGCGCATACGTTACTGTCATAACTCCGAAATTTTCATTATTCTGAACAACTGGCATCATGTCGAAATCATTACCCCAAATTAAAAATAAGTGGTATGCTTATGACGTCCTCTGACGTCACGATTCAAAATATTTGTAGAAATGCTGCAGAACTGCAAACTGTGTAAGTTTCAACTTTCTATCTCATCCTGAAGCTCTTCAATCCTAAAATGAAATTTTGGGTCCTATGTTCGAATATTGCTTCAGCCACAGAACTTCGGTTTTTCGGAATTTCGGTATGCTGGCAGGATATGTACACCTTAGTTTCAAGGTGTACCATCTGTGAAAATTAGAAGAAAATCCGACCATAAATGGCCGCTGTAGAGCGCGAACACCATTTTTCAATATTTTTAGCTCTGACGTCACATGACGTCATAGGGTGCTGAAGATGCTTTTGTTCAAAAGTGCATACTTTACTGTCATAACTCTGAAATTTTCATTATTCTGAACAACTGGCATCATGTCGAAATCATTGCCCTAAAATGAAAATTAAGAAGTATGCTTATGACGTCACATGGCGACATTTGACGTCACGACTCAAAATTTATGTAGAAATTCTGCAGAACTGCAAACTGTGTAAGTTTCAACTTTCTATCTCATCCTGAAGCTCTTTAATGCTAAAATGAAATTTTCGGTCCTATGTTCGAATCTTATTTCAGCCACAGAACTTCGGTCTTTCGGAATTTCGGTTAGCTGACAGGATATGCACACCTTAATTTCAAGATGTACCATCTGTGAAAATTTGAAGAAAATCCGACCATAAATGGCGGCTGTAGAGCGTGAACACCATTTTTC
The DNA here is from genome assembly GCA_021229015.1 of Solen grandis. Classification (NCBI taxonomy): domain Eukaryota; kingdom Metazoa; phylum Mollusca; class Bivalvia; order Adapedonta; family Solenidae; genus Solen; species Solen grandis. The sequence continues at coordinate 80,417,983 of CM037777.1, forward strand.
ACTATTTTTAGCTCTGCCGTCATATGACGACATAGGGTGCTGAAGATGCTTTTGTTCAAAAGCGCATACTTTACTGTCATAACTCTGAAATTTTCATTATTCTGAATAACTGGCATCATGTCGAAATCATTGCCCTAAAATGAAAATTAAGAAGTATGCTTATGACGTCACATGGCGACATTTGACGTCACGACTCAAAATTTATGTAGAAATTCTGCAGAACTGCAAACTGTGTAAGTTTCAACTTTCTATCTCATCCTGAAGCTCTTTAATGCTAAAATGAAATTTTCGGTCCTATGTTCGAATCTTATTTCAGCCACAGAACTTCGGTCTTTCGGAATTTCGGTTAGCTGACAGGATATGCACACCTTAATTTTAAGATGTACCATCTGTGAAAATTTGAAGAAAATCCGACCATAAATGGCGGCTGTAGAGCGTGAACACCATTTTTCACTATTTTTAGCTCTGCCGTCATATGACGACATAGGGTGCTGAAGATGCTTTTGTTCAAAAGCGCATACTTTACTGTCATAACTCTGAAATTTTCATTATTCTGAATAACTGGCATCATGTCGAAATCATTGCCCTAAAATAAAAATTAAGAAGTATGCTTATAACGTCACATGACGTCATATGACGTCATGAATCAAAATATATGTAGAAATTCTGCAGAACTGCAAACTGTGTAAGTTTCAACTTTCTATCTCATCCTGAAGCTCTTCAATCCTAAAATGAAATTTTGGTGCTATGTTCGAATCTTATTTCAGCCACAGAACTTCGGTCTTTCGGAATTTCGGTTAGCTGACAGGATATGCACACCTTAGTTTCAAGATGTACCATCTGTGAAAATTTGAAGAAAATCCGACTATAAATGACGGATGTAGAGCGCAAACACCATTTTTCACTATTTTAAGCTGTGACGTCATGTGACGTCAAAGGCTGCTGACAATCATTGAAAACAAAATATCCTCCCGTGACTAATAACCCATAAAAATTTCATCGTCCTAGGACTATTGCAACATATTAAAATAAGCGTTTAGTTAGGAAGAAGAAAAGAATAATAATAATAATAAAAATGACGTCACGTGACGTCATATGACGTTAATTTTCACGTAATTGTTAGACACCCAGAGACCTACTAACTGACAAAATTTCAACTTTCTATCTCAGATAGGACAGTTTTTATAAGCATTTAAAAATTGACGTCCTTGGTTCGAATCTTGGATCCGCCATAGATGCTTGGACTTTTCGATTTTTTTAAAACGGACACCGGTATACACAATAAGAACGTAATATACACATTCTGTGAAAATTTGATAAAAATCGGCCCATTAATAATGGCTCTGGACCGTGTACAATCTTTTGTAGTCAATTTCAAATGTGACGTCATATGACGTCATAGGCTTCTGAAAATCATTGAAATCTAAATTTCAGCGTCTGAGTCATTTGTCATTAAATTTTCATTGCCCTTCGATAATATCAACATATAGAAATACTCTTATTAATATTAGAAATACATTATCATATAATGGCGTCAAGTGACGTCATGTGACGTTTATTTTCACAAAATGTTTAAGACTCCCAGAGACCTATATACTGACCAAATATCACTTTTCTATCTCAAATAAATCCGATTTTATAAGCATTTAAATATTAACGACCTTGGTTCGAATCTTGAATTCGCTATAGAACCATGGACTTTTCGAATTTTGAAAAACGGACACCGAGATGCACAACTAGAACTTAATATACAGATTCTGTGAAAATTTGATGAAAATCGGTTCATAAACAATGGCTGTAGACCGCGTACAAACTTTTGTTGCATATTTCAAGTGTGACGTCATATGACGTCATAGGCATATGAAAATCATTAGAAATCAAAATTTCAGCCTTTGAAGTATGTGTCATTAAATTTTCATTGCCCTTAGACAATTTCAACATATGGAAATATTCTTGTTAATATTAGAAATACATTATCATATAATGACGTCACGTGACGTCATATGGCATTTATTTTCACAAAATGTTTAAAACTTCTAGAGACCTATATACTGACTAAATCTCAACTTTCTATCTGAAATAGGACAGATTTTATAAGCATTTAAAAATTTACGACCTTGGTTCGAATCTTGGATTCACTATAGAACCATGGACTTTTCGAATTTTGAAAAACGGACACAGGGATGCACAACTAGAGCCTAACATACACATTCTGTGAAATTTTGATGAATATCGGTCCAGAAATAATGGCTGTAGACCGCGTACAAACTTTTTCACCTGACGTCAAATCTGACGTTATATGACGTCGTATGAATATAAAATTCATTGCATCCTAAAGCTCATGGTTTGAAATATAGGCCATAAAATTTTCATTGTTCTGAGTCAATGGCAACACCTCGAAATTAACACAAATATAAGAGGAAGAAAAAAAGAATAAGAAGAAGAAGAACTAGATTTCATTCGTTGATACGAATGATAGGACTTTCTGCTAATATTGAAAAATATAAAGATTAATTCCGTTAGAAAGAATATATATTAAATTCCCTACCTTTTACTCTTTTTTTTCGTATGGACTTCTCATGCATGAACTTTTTGAAATAAGCCATATTCCAAAAATAAACAAGTAACTGGTGTTGCAAGCAACAGTTGAGTCCCCTACCGGTGAGGTGCATAATTTTTCCATTACCACAACAACCAGAATTTTGGTCCAAGAAAAACAAGACTTTGGTTAAAGTAAATGTAAGGGAATATTTAAGTTATGTCCATTTAAGCAAGACTTACATGTAGAGTTGTTGTCTCTGCTGTGCCCACTATACAATTCATGCAAGCAAGACAGATGCAAGAAATAGAATTAATAAAAGTTAGCTTGCCTGATCCAAAATGTTTTTCTTTAGTCTTTAGTCTTGTTGATGAGAAATGAGAACTTTCACTCTGCATCACCACCCTGACTATATACATGCCTTATAAAATTTATTATAAAGTTATCGCGGTCGCGTGATCCCATTTTTTGCCATATTTTCACTATTTCCGTTACCATAGCAACCACAATTTTAGTCAAAGAACAAAATTAAAATGATGTGCATAATCTACATATTGCCATCTAGTCATATACCAAGTTTCATCAAGTTAGCTTGCTTAGTTATAAAGTTATCACGGGATCCCATTTTTGCCATATTTTCACTATTTCCTTAACATAGCAACACAATTTTAGTTGAAGAACAAAAATAAAACAACGTGCATAATCGACACATTGCCATCTAGTCATAAACCAAGTTTCATCAAGTTAGCTTGCTTAGTTATAAAGTTATCGCGGGATCCTATTTTTGCCATATTTTCACTATTTCCGTTACCATAGCAACCACAATTTTTAAAACAATGTGCATAATCTACACATTGCCATCAAGTCATAAACCAAGTTTCATCAAGTTAGCTTGCTTAGTTATTAAGTTATCGCGGGATCCAGATTTGAGCGGACAGACAGACGGACGGACAGACGGAGGGCAAACCTATAGTCCTCTCCGGTGTGAACACCGGTAGGGGACTAATAAATCTTTATTTTGATATCGCTTTCTTATAACTTGACCAATTTTACTATTCTAGGTACCAAAATAAATGGCCTGAAATTCCATTGTAGCATATTTGGGTCTAGTTTTATAGGTATTCAAAATATAAACAATTAAACTTAAACCTCTTAATTCTGCATATCTTTTTTTTTTTTTTCATTTACAGTCGCGGGAATGAAATAGTAAATGCTACCATGCAATAGAATCGTCGACGCGTGTAGCCTCGTGAGTAAAATTCAAATAACACTTGTACATACGATCGAGACGACTGTATTACACAAAGTTACTAAATTTTGCGCTTTTAGCTAATGCCTAGGCACAGGGACTTGCTCCCATACACACACACACCACACACACCACACACACTGTACATACACTATCAACAAGGGTGGACATCTTTTCAGGGGTCGACTCGCTTCAACTCCGTTTTTTCAAATCATTCAAATAAAGCTATGAAGTTAACATACGGAATCACTCAAATATATATTTCTCTATCGAAATATACAAAATTGTCGTGAAAATAATCCTCCTTTGTATGTTTATTTGTTTGAAATATATGCGAATCCGAGAAAAGGACAACAGCCTGGACCAGCAGCGCAGTACATTTCGGGATGATTCGGATTTTTACGCTGCGAAATTGGTCAGCGATATTGCGATTATTTTCCCGCAATCTGTCAAACCGGTAAATTTAAATTATTAAAGGGCTGACTATTCGGGCGTTGAAAGAAAAAAAAACCCAGGCAGTATGGAGAAATCAGCTGTTTCTTGGTAATTTTCTTGTTGTAAAATAAATTATTTAAAGACTTAGATATAAATTCACTTGTCTGTGAGTGTGTGTTTTTAAATTGAAATAAATATCACAGGGATTTGAAGTTCAGTAGAATTTAGTATTCCGTATATATAAGAAAAAATATGTTTTGTATGTATGGAGTACTATTATTTTCAGAATTTTATTTTAAATTACTGAACTTCAAATCCCTGTGATATTTATTTCAATTTAAAAACACACACTCACAGACAAGTGAATTTATATCTAAGTCTTTAAATAATTTATTTTACAACAAGAAAATTACCAAGAAACAGCTGATTTCTCCATACTGCCTGGGTATTTTTTTTCTTTCAACGCCCGAATAGTCAGCCCTTTAATAATTTAAATTTAACGGTTTGACAGATTGCGGGAAAACAATCGCAATATCGCTGACCAATTTCGCAGCGTAAAAATCCGAATCATCCCGAAATGTACTTTTCTCGGATTCGCATATATTTCAAACAAATAAACATACAAAGGAGGATTATTTTCACGACAATTTTGTATATTTCGATAGAGAAATATATATTTGAGTGATTCCGTATGTTAACTTCATAGATTTATTTGAATGATTTGAAAAAACGGAGTTGAAGCGAGTCGACCCCTGAAAAGATGTCCACCCTTATTGATAGTGCATGTACAGTGTGTGTGTGTGTGTGGTGTGTGTGGTGTGTGTGTGTATGGGAGCAAGTCCCTGTGGCCTAGGTCACACATTCAGGATTTTTACTGCCGTCCTTGATAGGACCATTCCCGATTAAAATGTGTCAAAAGTCTGATCAAGATCCTGTGATTCGTGGCTGGAAATTCAAACTTTTATTAAAATTTGTAAAAAACATTTATTTAATCACGACAACAATCAGATATTGTTCAGGAGGCGTCCCGATCCAGCCGTTTCCAGCAGAATTCGTCCCGATTATCCCGTTCTCAATCCGATTCTGATCCGATACAGCAGAATTTGTCACGACATAGTCACGATTGTAATCCGACTTGACAAAATCGGCTGAGTTTCCCGAATGTTACGGGACGCACCTAACTGTCAGGAGTGCTTGGCCGACCTCTCCGGACCATTCCCGATCCGTAGGACTCTGTTACGAACATATACGACTGCGTTCAGACAATGATAGGCGACTTTTTCGCTTTTCGTGTCGTAGCGCTGTCTGATCTCAAACGGGAGCCATAATCGACACTGTGTGAACGCCGCATTACAGACAAATTAGCTTGCAGCGTCTTGAACGGATGACATGTGTTGATCATTTTGTTTAAAACGTCTACACTTATACACGCTCATGGTATCTCAAGCTGGCAATTAAATTACATTGTACTATAACATATATTTTCACATAGGTTATCATTTATCTAAATTTGGAATATAGCTTGTACAACATTTATCGATTGATGCAACAATAAAGTCGGGAAATTGCAATTTTCAACAACGGTCAAATGACAAAAAAAGGGGCAACTGATATTCATAAGTAACGTAAATAAAATGATTTGACAAAACATTAAATCATTGTCAACACTTGTTTAATTTGTTTGTTTGTTTGTTCGGTTTAACGTCCCACCGACAGTATTTCAGTCATTTGGAGACGATGTCTACTTAATGCAGTTATAGTGCTGCAGCACTGCAGTATCACGTCGTAGACATGTGGCATGATACCACACCCAGTCACATTATCCTGATACCGGGCCAACCAGTCCTGCAACTACCCTTATATGCTAAGTGTCAAGCAAGGGAGCTATAACAGTACCATTTTTTACGACTTTGGTATCGAACCCACGACCTCCCGCTCCCGAGGCGGACGCTCTAAACACTCGGCCACCGGGAACGGTACACCTGTTTAGCTAGTAATATCAATATGATATAAGTAAAAAGTTGTTTTTTTTTCAATTTATATGACTAATACATATCTGTAAACTTACATTTTCCGAAAATGCTTCAATTAAGGTGAAAGCGAAAGTAGGATATTTTATGAAAATTCTTATAAATGGCTTTATATTCGTATTTTTTATGTAAGTTCCTTATTTCTTGATCAATTTCAAAACTCTAGGTGCCAAAATAATCGTCTTAAAATTCTCTACATCTCATTGCTAATGTACTATTTCAATGTTTTAAGATATAAGCCTTAAAACTCTTACATAACGACAAAATCGCTGAAATTCTACATGTTTAAATTCTTATTTTTGATGTTACTTCCTTATACTTGGATCAATTTCAAAACTTTAGGTACCAAAATAATCGTCTTAAAATTCTCTACATTTCTCACGCTTTATCTATAGGAATATTTTTAATACTGTTTGAGATACAAGCTCTTAAACCTCTTGAAAAATGAAAAAATCACCAAAGCTATATGCACGAATTTCGTTTTTTCCCCATTACTCCATGAATCTTAGGTCAATCATTAAACTTTAAGCATCAAAAGAACGGCCAAACATTGTTCTACAAATAATATTCATCATCATATTTTCAAAAATCAAAGGATTTCGAGATATAAACTGTTAAATACACTGAGGGTTACCGAATTTTGTTTTTTCCGCCATAACTCAACCGATTCAACCCCGATCATCAAAAACTAAATATCATCTGAAAGGTCTTTCTAAGCACTACAAATTATACGCATAGTGTCTCGATAGATTTTATACTCATTTGAAATTTGACGTCAATGGTTCGAATCTTGGATTCGCCATAAAACCTTTGCATTTTCGAATTTGGAAAAACGGCCCAGAAATAATGGCTGTAGACCGCGTACAAGCATTTTTAGACGACGTCAAGTTTGACGTCAAAACATGTCATAGTCAAATGAAAATTATTGAAATGGAAACAGTTCTATCTGAAGCATATGCTATTAAATTTTCAAGGTGCTCGGACGTAAACAACATATAAAAATTAACACATAAAATTTAGAAATTACCTTTCACCTCATGACGTCATATGACGTCATATGACGTTCATCTTCGGAGAATGTAAAGTAACCCTTGAGATTTATATTCTGTCCAAATATCATTTTTCTAGCTCATTTGTAAGCGATTTTATACGCATTTGAAATTTGACGTCAATGGTTCGAATCTTGGATTCGCCATAGAACCATTGTCTTTTCGAATTTTGAAAAACCGACATCGGAAGGCACAACTAGAGCCTAACATACACATTCTGTGAAATATTAATAAAAATCGGTCCAGAAATAATGGCTGTAGACCGCGAACAAACTTTTTCACCTGACGTCAAATCTGACGTTATGTGACGTCATATAAATATGATATTCATTGCATCCGGAAGCTCATGGTTTGAAATATATGCCATAAAATTTTCATTGTTCTGAGTAAATGGCAACATATCGAAATTAACACAAATATAAGAGGAAGAAAAAAAGAATAATAAGAAGAAGAATAATAAAAAACAGTACAAACCCAATAGGACTTTCTGCCGAAAGGGCAGAAAGTCCTAATAAAAAAACAGTACAAACCCAATATGACTTTCTGCCTGTAGGCAGAAAGTCCTAATAATAAAAAAACAGAACAAACCCAATAGGACTTTCTGCTTGAGGCAGAAAGCCCTAATAAAAGTTTGAAAAAAGCCGTTATGACAAAAGCAATATGCTTATCGGTCCTGGTGTACACCATTGCATCCTAAAATGCACCCCATTCTCTCAAATACGCATCGCAATTCACCTTTCAACACGGGCACTCTTTCCTGCGTAGGAACGTCCGGATACAGGGTAACCAACCCAATAACCGCCTTCTTCTCTTACTTCAAATGGCTAGATTTTCATATACAAGCCCTTATCCGAAAAACATGAATATCTTCAATGTTTGTTGACGGAATCACTTGAAATTTTCAGGACTTTTTGCACCTCGTAAGCGTCGGCATTTGTACAAATTTCAACTTCATACATCAACTTGCCGATTTTATGCGAATTTTTTAATAATTCTTGCTAAAATATGCATATCGTCATAATCACGTGACTAAGCAAATATTCCTTGCAGTATACATCACTTCACTTTTAAGTTTGTTTATCCTGAAAAAATCATAATAATTGACTCTAAGTTCATGAAGCTACAGCGTTTCAATTTCGTTAAAAGTACACTTTTCGTTTTTCTGCCATAACTCAACCGTTTGAACCCCGATCTTCAAAAACTAAATATCACCTTAAAGGACGTTCAAAGCACTACAAATTTTACTTATAGTGTCTAGGTAGAATATATTTCGTTTTTGAGATACTGATGGCCGAATAAAAACACCTAAAACTGATATATGACCTTTGCGATTTTCCGGAACGGAGGTCACCATGCACGTTATAGGCATAAGACAATCAATGAAATGAAATATTCAGTATCTGAAATATACGCCATTAATTTTTCATGCCCCTGGGACTTTTGCTACATATAGAAATAAACGCGTAGATATTAGAAATTCTTTATTACCTTTTGACGTCATATGACGTCAAATGACGTTCTGCCTATCAGAATAAAAAGAAGTCATAAAGATTAATTTTCAGTTCAAATATCAGCTTTATAATACGTCTGGAAGCGATGTTATGCGTATTTAAAATTTGACGTCAATGGTTCGAATCTTGGATTTGCCATTTAACCTTTGACTTTTCGAATTGGGACAAACGGACACCGGGATGCACAACTAAAGCGTAACATGTATATTCTGTGAAATTTTGATGAAAATCGGTCAAACAATAATGGCTGTAGACCGCGTAAAATCTTTCTGCCCTGACGTCAAATCTGACGTAATATAACGTCACATGAATATGAAATTCAATGCATTCCAAAGAACATGATTTGACGCATATGCAATTACATTTCCATGGTCCTGGAAACTTTACAACATATATAAATTTAGGCATAGATCTAAGAAGTTCTTTTTTACCTTAAGACGTCATATGACGTCAAATGACGTTCATCTTCTCAGAATGTAACAGACACTTGGAGACTTATGATCTGTGCAAATATCAGCTTTCTAACTCAGCGATTTTATACTCATTTGAAATTTGACGTCAATGGTTCGAATCTTGGATTCGCCATAAAATCTTTGCCTTTGCGAATTTGGAAAAATGGACACAGGGATGCACAACTAGAGCGTAACATACACATTCTGTGAAATTTTGATGAAAATTGGCCCAGAAATAATGGCTGTAGACCGCGTAAAATCATTTTTAGACGACGTCAAGTTTGACGTCAAAGCACGTCATAGGCAAATGAAATAATAGAAACGCAAAATGTTAAATGTGAAACATAAGCTATTAAATTTTCATTGTGCTCGTACGTTTGTAACATGTAGAATTTAACACGTAAAAATTAGAAATTTCTTTTCACCTCATGACGTCATTTGACGTCATATGACGTTTATCTTCTCAGAATATGAAGAAGACGTAAAGACTTATATTTTGTCCAAATACCAGCTTTCTATCTTATCTGAAAGCGATTTAATACGCATTTGAAATTTGACGTCAATGGTTCGAATCTTGGATTTGCCATAGAACCATTACCATTTCGAAATTTGAAAAACAGATACCGGGATGCACAACTAGGGCGTAACATACATATTCTGTGAAATTTTGATGAAAATCGGTCCAGAAATAATGGCTGTAGACCGCGTACAAACTTTTCCACCTGACGTCAAATCTGACGTTATATTACGTCATATGAATATGAAATTCATTGCATCCAAAAGCTCATGGTTTGAAATATATGTCATAACATTTTCATTGTTCTGGGCCATTGGCAACACATCGAAATAAACACAAATACAAGAGGAAGAAAAAAAGAATAAGAACTAGATTTCATTTGCACGGCAAACGATAGGACTTTCTGCAAACCGTTAAAATCTCAATCAAACTGAAAATTATTGATATGGAATATGCAGAAAATATTAGGTTTCTAGACGAATTCATCAATTTATAATGTCTGCAGAGCGCTTACAAACTTTTTGATTTGACGTCTATTCTGATGTCATATGAATAAGAATATAATTGCATATGAAAATTCAGCATATTTCACATATGCTATTATAATTTTGTAATTCTGGACCATTAGGATCACATTGAATTTATTGCACCAGAAATGAAAACATATTATAATCCCATTACGTCAAATGACGTCTGGCCTATGGAAATCTAAAGAAAACGTTTTGAATTACAACATGTTTGAAATTCAGCTTTTTTCCTCGAATAGGGTCTCTGAAATACTAAACTTAATTCCGAGGTCATATTTTCAAAAGTTTGTTTCACCACAGAACCTCGGTCTTTTCAATATTTTGAAAACGAAAGTAAGGATGCCCAACAAAATCCTTGCTTTTTCATATTTGGTAAAACGGAGACGGGTTGGCACATCTAAAGCGTAACATACACATTCTGTGAAATTTTGATGAAAATCCGTCCTGAAATAATGGCTGTAGACCGCGTACAAACTTATGTAGACAATGTCAAGTTTGGTGTCATATGACGTCATAGGCATAAGAAAATCAATGAAATGAAATATTAAGTATCTTAAATATATCAAGTAAATTTTTCATGCCCCATTGGAACTTTGCAACATATAGAAATTAACACTTAGATATCAAACATTCTTTTTGACCTTATGACGTCAAATTATACTAATATTCAGTCCAAATATCCACTTTCTAAATCATCTGAAAGCGATTTTATACGTATTTGAAATTTGACGTCAATGGTTCAAAACTTGGATTTGCCATAGAACCATTGCCTTTTCGAATTTGGAAAACCGGACAAGGAATACACAACAAGAGCGTTACATATACATTCTGTGAAATGTTGATGAAAATCGGTCCAAATATAATGGCTGTACACCGCGTAAAACCTTTTTGCCCTGATATCAAATCTTACGTGATAAAACGTTACATTATTATGGAATACATTGCAGCGTCTTGAACGGATGACATGTGTTGACATGTGTTAATCATTTTGTTTAAAACGTCTACACTTATACACGCTCATGGTATCTCAAGCTGGCAATTAAATTACATTGTACTATAACATATATTTTCACATAGGTTATCATTTATCATAAATTTGGAATATAGCTTGTACAACATTTATCGATTGATGCAACAATAAAGTCGGGAAATTGCAATGTTTCAACAACGGTCTAAATGACATGTGTCAAAACGCTCAAAGGATTATGGGTAACACAATGCTGCAACTGATATTCATAAGTAACGTAAATAAAATGATTTGACAAAACATTAAATCATTGTCAACACTTGTTTAATTTGTTTGTTTGTTTGTTCGGTTTAACGTCCCACCGACAGTATTTCAGTCATTTGGAGACGATGTCTACTTAATGCAGTTATAGTGCTGCAGCACTGCAGTATCACGTCGTAGACATGTGGCATGATACCACACCCAGTCACATTATCCTGATACCGGGCCAACCAGTCCTGCAACTACCCTTATATGCTAAGTGTCAAGCAAGGGAGCTATAACAGTACCATTTTTACGACTTTGGTATCGAACCCACGACCTCCCGCTCCCGAGGCGGACGCTCTAAACACTCGGCCACCGGGAACGGTACACCTGTTTAGCTAGTAATATCAATATGATATAAGTAAAAAGTTGTTTTTTTTTCAATTTATATGACTAATACATATCTGTAAACTTACATTTTCCGAAAATGCTTCAATTAAGGTGAAAGCGAAAGTAGGATATTTTATGAAAATTCTTATAAATGGCTTTATATTCGTATTTTTTATGTAAGTTCCTTATTTCTTGATCAATTTCAAAACTCTAGGTGCCAAAATAATCGTCTTAAAATTCTCTACATCTCACTTGCTTAATGTAAAACTCATTTCTAATGGTTCTTAAGATATAAGTCGTAAAATTCTGACATGACGGCAAAATCGCTGAAATTCTATATGTTTAAATTTTTATTTTTGATGTTACTTCCTTATACTTTGATCAATTTCAAAACTTAAGGTACCAAAATAATCGTCTTAAAATTCTCTACATTTCTCACGCTTTATCTATAGGAATATTTTTAATACTGTTTGAGATACAAGCTCTTAAACCTCTTGAAAAATGAAAAAATCACCAAAGCTATATGCACGAATTTCTTTTCCCATTACTCCATGAATCTTAGGTCAATCATTAAACTTTAAGCATCAAAAGAACGGCCAAACATTGTTCTACAAATAATATTCATCATCATATTTTCAAAAATCAAAGGATTTCGAGATATAAACTGTTAAATACACTGAGGGTTACCGAATTTTGTTTTTTCCGCCATAACTCAACCGATTCAACCCCGATCATCAAAAACTAAATATCATCTGAAAGGTCTTTCTAAGCACTACAAATTATACGCATAGTGTCTCGATAGATTTTATACTCATTTGAAATTTGACGTCAATGGTTCGAATCTTGGATTCGCCATAAAACCTTTGCATTTTCGAATTTGGAAAAACGGACACCAGAATGTACAACTAGACTCTAATATACACATTCTGTGAAATTTTAATGAAAATCGGCCCAGAAATAATGGCTGTAGACCGCGTACAAGCATTTTTAGACGACGTCAAGTTTGACGTCAAAACATGTCATAGTCAAATGAAAATTATTGAAATGGAAACAGTTCTATCTGAAGCATATGCTATTAAATTTTCAAGGTGCTCGGACGTAAACAACATATAAAAATTAACACATAAAATTTAGAAATTACCTTTCACCTCATGACGTCATATGACGTCATATGACGTTCATCTTCGGAGAATGTAAAGTAACCCTTGAGATTTATATTCTGTCCAAATATCATTTTTCTAGCTCATTTGTAAGCGATTTTATACGCATTTGAAATTTGACGTCAATGGTTCGAATCTTGGATTCGCCATAGAACTATTGCATTTTCGAATTTTGAAAAGCGGACACCGGAAGGCACAACTAGAGCCTAACATACGCATTCTGTTAAATTTTGATGAAAATCGGCCCAGAAATAATGGATGTAGACCGCGTACAAACATTTTTAGACGACGTCAGGTTTGACGTCAAAGCACGTCATAGTCAAATGAAAATTAGTGAAATGCAAACAGTTCTATCTGAAGCATATGCTATTAAATTTTCAAGATGCTCGGACTTAAACAACATATAAAAATTAACACGTAAATATTAGAAATTACCTTTCACCTCATGACGTCATATGACGTCATATGACGTTCATCTTCGGCGGATGTAAAGTAACCCTTGAAATTTATATTCTGTCCAAATATCATCTTTCTAGCTCATTTGTAAGCGATTTTATACGCATTTGAAATTTGACGTCAATGGTTCGAATCTTGGATTCGCCATAGAACCATTGTCTTTTCGAATTTTGAAAAACCGACATCGGAAGGCACAACTAGAGCCTAACATACACATTCTGTGAAATATTAATAAAAATCGGTCCAGAAATAATGGCTGTAGACCGCGAACAAACTTTTTCACCTGACGTCAAATCTGACGTTATGTGACGTCATATAAATATGATATTCATTGCATCCGGAAGCTCATGGTTTGAAATATATGCCATAAAATTTTCATTGTTCTGAGTAAATGGCAACATATCGAAATTAACACAAATATAAGAGGAAGAAAAAAAGAATAATAAGAAGAAGAATAATAAAAAACAGTACAAACCCAATAGGACTTTCTGCCGAAAGGGCAGAAAGTCCTAATAAAAAAACAGTACAAAATTTTGGCCCTAATAAAAGTTTGAAAAAAGCCGTTATGACAAAAGCAATATGCTTATCGGTCCTGGTGTACACCATTGCATCCTAAAATGCACCCCATTCTCTCAAATACGCATCGCAATTCACCTTTCAACACGGGCACTCTTTCCTGCGTAGGAACGTCCGGATACAGGGTAACCAACCCAATAACCGCCTTCTTCTCTTACTTCAAATGGCTAGATTTTCATATACAAGCCCTTATCCGAAAAACATGAATATCTTCAATGTTTGTTGACGGAATCACTTGAAATTTTCAGGACTTTTTGCACCTTGTAAGCGTCGGCATTTGTACAAATTTCAACTTCATACATCAACTTGCCGATTTTATGCGAATTTTTTAATAATTCTTGCTAAAATATGCATATCGTCATAATCACGTGACTAAGCAAATATTCCTTGCAGTATACATCACTTCACTTTTAAGTTTGTTTATCCTGAAAAAATCATAATAATTGACTCAAAGTTCATGAAGCCACAGCGTTTCAATTTCGTTAAAAGTACACTTTTCGTTTTTTTTTGCTCAATCGTTTGAACCCCGATCTTCAAAAACTACATATCACCTTAAAGGATTTTCAAAGCACTACATATTTTACTTATAGTGTCTAGGTAGAATATATTTCGTTTTTGAGATACTGATGGCCGAATAAAAACACCTAAAACTGATATATGACCTTTGCGATTTTCCGGAACGGAGGTCACGCGTAGATATTAGAAATTCTTTATTACCTTTTGACGTCATATGACGTCAAATGACGTTCTGCCTATCAGAATAAAAAGAAGTCATAAAGATTAATTTTCAGTTCAAATATCAGCTTTATAATACGTCTGGAAGCGATGTTATGCGTATTTAAAATTTGACGTCAATGGTTCGAATCTTGGATTTGCCATTTAACCTTTGACTTTTCGAATTGGGACAAACGGACACCGGGATGCACAACTAAAGCGTAACATGTATATTCTGTGAAATTTTGATGAAAATCGGTCAAACAATAATGGCTGTAGACCGCGTAAAATCTTTCTGCCCTGACGTCAAATCTGACGTAATATAACGTCACATGAATATGAAATTCAATGCATTCCAAAGAACATGATTTGACGCATATGCAATTACATTTCCATGGTCCTGGAAACTTTTAAATTTAGGCATAGATCTAAGAATTCTTTTTTACCTTAAGACGTCATATGACGTCAAATGACGTTCATCTTCTCAGAATGTAACAGACACTTGGAGACTTATGATCTGTGCAAATATCAGCTTTCTAACTCATCAGGAAGCGATTTTATACTCATTTGAAATTTGACGTCAATGGTTCGAATCTTGGATTCGCCATAAAATCTTTGCCTTTGCGAATTTGGAAAAATGGACACAGGGATGCACAACTAGAGCGTAACATACACATTCTGTGAAATTTTGATGAAAATTGGCCCAGAAATAATGGCTGTAGACCGCGTAAAATCATTTTTAGACGACGTCAAGTTTGACGTCAAAGCACGTCATAGGCAAATGAAATAATAGAAACGCAAAATGTTAAATGTGAAACATAAGCTATTAAATTTTCATTGTGCTCGTACGTTTGTAACATGTAGAATTTAACACGTAAAAATTAGAAATTTCTTTTCACCTCATGACGTCATTTGACGTCATATGACGTTTATCTTCTCAGAATATGAAGAAGACGTAAAGACTTATATTTTGTCCAAATACCAGCTTTCTATCTTATCTGAAAGCGATTTAATACGCATTTGAAATTTGACGTCAATGGTTCGAATCTTGGATTTGCCATAGAACCATTACCATTTCGAAATTTGAAAAACAGATACCGGGATGCACAACTAGGGCGTAACATACATATTCTGTGAAATTTTGATGAAAATCGGTCCAGAAATAATGGCTGTAGACCGCGTACAAACTTTTCCACCTGACGTCAAATCTGACGTTATATTACGTCATATGAATATGAAATTCATTGCATCCAAAAGCTCATGGTTTGAAATATATGTCATAACATTTTCATTGTTCTGGGCCATTGGCAACACATCGAAATAAACACAAATACAAGAGGAAGAAAAAAAGAATAAGAACTAGATTTCATTTGCACGGCAAACGATAGGACTTTCTGCAAACCGTTAAAATCTCAATCAAACTGAAAATTATTGATATGGAATATGCAGAAAATATTAGGTTTCTAGACGAATTCATCAATTTATAATGTCTGCAGAGCGCTTACAAACTTTTTGATTTGACGTCTATTCTGATGTCATATGAATAAGAATATAATTGCATATGAAAATTCAGCATATTTCACATATGCTATTATAATTTTGTAATTCTGGACCATTAGGATCACATTGAATTTATTGCACCAGAAATGAAAACATATTATAATCCCATTACGTCAAATGACGTCTGGCCTATGGAAATCTAAAGAAAACGTTTTGAATTACAACATGTTTGAAATTCAGCTTTTTTCCTCGAATAGGGTCTCTGAAATACTAAACTTAATTCCGAGGTCATATTTTCAAAAGTTTGTTTCACCACAGAACCTCGGTCTTTTCAATATTTTGAAAACGAAAGTAAGGATGCCCAACAAAATCCTTGCTTTTTCATATTTGGTAAAACGGAGACGGGTTGGCACATCTAAAGCGTAACATACACATTCTGTGAAATTTTGATGAAAATCCGTCCTGAAATAATGGCTGTAGACCGCGTACAAACTTATGTAGACAATGTCAAGTTTGGTGTCATATGACGTCATAGGCATAAGAAAATCAATGAAATGAAATATTAAGTATCTTAAATATATCAAGTAAATTTTTCATGCCCCATTGGAACTTTGCAACATATAGAAATTAACACTTAGATATCAAACATTCTTTTTGACCTTATGACGTCAAATGACGTTAATCCTCACATAATATAAATAAGTCTAAAATACTAATATTCAGTCCAAATATCCACTTTCTAAATCATCTGAAAGCGATTTTATACGTATTTGAAATTTGACGTCAATGGTTCAAAACTTGGATTTGCCATAGAACCATTCCTTTTTTTCCGGACAAGGAATACACAACAAGAGCGTTACATATACATTCTGTGAAATGTTGATGAAAATCGGTCCAAATATAATGGCTGTACACCGCGTAAAACCTTTTTGCCCTGATATCAAATCTTACGTGATAAAACGTTACATTATTATGGAATACATTGCATTCTAAAGCTCATGGATTGATGTATAAACTATTAAATTTCCATGGTCCTGTGAAGTTAACAACATATTTGAATTAACGCATATATATCAGAAATTCTTTTTGTCCTTATGACGTCATCTGACGTCAAATGACGTTCATCTTCATAGAATATAAAGCAGACATAGAGACTTATATACTATCCATATATAAGCTTTCTAGCTCATCTGGAAGCGATTTTATACGCATTTGAAATTTGACGTCAAAAGTTCGAATCTTGGATTCGCCATAAAACCATTGCCTTTTCGAATTTTGAAAAACGGACACCGGGATGCACAACAAGAACCTAACAAACACATTCTGTGAAATTTTGATGAAAATCGGCCCAAAAAAATGGCTGTAGACAGCGTACAAATGACGTCATTCGAACGTAAAATTTAGAAATTACTTTTCACCTCATGACGTCATATGACGTCATTCGACATTTATCTTCTGAGAATATAAAGGAAACCTAAAGACTTATATCCTGTCCAAATATCATCTTTCTAGGTCATCTGGAAGCGATTTTATACGCATTTGAAATTTGACGTCAATAGTTCGAATCTTTGACTCGCCATAGAACCATTGCCTTTTTAAATTTTGATAAACGGACACCAGAAGGCACAACTAGAGCCTAACATACACATTCTGTGAAATTTTGATGAAAATCGGCCCAGAAAAAATGGCTGTAGACAGCGTACACATATTTTAAGACGACGTCAAGTTTGACGTCAAAACACGTCATAGACAAATGAAAATGATTGAAATGAAAAATGTTTTATCTGAAGCATATGCTATTAAATTTTTAAGGTGCTCTGACGTTTTCAACATATAAAAATTAACACGTAAAATTTAGAAATTACTTTTCACCTCATGACGTCATATGACGTCATTCGACATTCATCTTCTGAGAATATAAAGGAAACCTAAAGACTTATATCCTGTCCAAATATCATCTATCTAGGTCATCTGGAAGCGATTTTATACGCATTTGAAATTTGACGTCAATAGTTCGAATCTTTGACTCGCCATAGAACCATTGCCTTTTTAAATTTTGAAAAACGGACACCGGAAGGCACAACTAGAGCCTAACATACACATTCTGTGAAATTTTGATGAAAATCGGCCCAGAAATAATGGCTGTAGACCGCGTACAAACTTTTTCACCTGACGTCAAATCTGACGTTATATGACGTCATATGAATATGAAATTCATTGTATTCGAAATCCCATGGTTTGAAATATATGCCATAAAATTTTCATTGTTCTGGGCCATTGGCAACACATCGAAATTAACACAAATACAAGAGGAAGAAAAAAAGAATAAGAAGAATAAGAACTAGATTTCATTCGTTGATACGAATGATAGGACTTTCTGCTAAAATTGAAAAATATTAAGATTAATTCCGTTAGAAAGAATATATATTAAATTCTCTACCTTTTACTTTTTTTTTTTTTCCTATGGACTTCTTTTAGCTTTGACGTCACATGACGTCATAGGGTGCTGAAAAATCTTTTGTTCAAAAGCGCATACTTTACTTTCGTAACTCTGAAATTTTCATTATTCTGAACAACTGGCATCATGTCAAAATTATTGCCCTAAAATGAAAATTAAGAAGTATGCCTTTGACGTCACATGACGTCATATCACGTCAAGAATCAAAATATATGTAGAAATTCTGCAGAACTACAAACTGTGTAAGTTTCAACTTTCTATCTCATCCTGAAGCTCTTTAATCCTAAAATGAAATTTTCGGTCCTATGTTCGAATCTTATTTCAGCCACAGAACTTCGGTCATTCGGAATTTCGGTTAGCTGACAGGATATGCACACCTTAGTTTCAAGATGTACCATCTGTGAAAAATTGAAGAAAATCCGACCATAAATGGCGGCTGTAGAGCGTGAACACCATTTTTCACTATTTTTAACTGTGACGTCACATGACGTCATAGCGTGCTGTAGATACATTTGTTTAAAAGCGCAAATATTGCTGTTATAACTCTGAAATTCTCATTATTCTGAACAACTGACATCATGTCGATTTTATTGCACTAAAATGAAAATAATAAGTAGGCTTATGACGTCACATGACGTCATATGACGTCACGACTCAAAATATATGTAGATATTCTGCAGATCTGCAAACTGTGTAAGTTTCAGCTTTCTATATCTTCCTGAAGCTCTTTAATCCTAAAATGAAATTTTCGGTCCTATGTTCGAATCTTATTTCAGGCACAGAACTTCAGTCTTTCGGAATTTCTGTTCGCTGACAGGATATGCACACCTTAGTTTCAAGATGTACCATCTGTGAAAATTTGAAGAAAATCCGACCATAAATGACGGCTGTAGAGCGCGAAAACCATTTTTCACTATTTTTCAGCTGTGACGTCAAGTACGTCATAGGGTGCTGTAGATGCTTTAGTTAAAAAGCGCATACTTTACTGTCATAACTCTGAAATTTCATTTTTCTGAACAACTGGCATCATGTCGAAATCATTGTCCAAAAATGAAAATTAAGAAGTAGGCTTATGACGTCAAATGACATCATATGACGTCAGGACTCAAAATATATGTAGAAATTCTGCAGAACTGCAAACTGTGTAAGTTTCAACATTCTATCTCATCCTGAAGCTCTTTAATCTTAAAATGAAATTTTCGGTCCTATGTTCGAATCTTATTTCAGCCACAGAACTTCGGTCTTTCGGAATTTCGGTCAGCTGGTAGGATATGCATACCTTTGATTCAAGATGTACCATCTGTGAAAATTTGAAGAAAATCCGACCATAAATGACGGCTGTAGAGCGCGAAAACCATTTTTCACTATTTTTAGCTATGACGTCATGTGACGTCATAGGGTGCAGAAGATGCTTTTATTCAAAAGCGCATACTTTACTGTCATAACTCTGAAATTTTCATTATTCTGAACAACTGGCATCATGTCGAAATCATTGCCCTAAAATGAAAATTAAGAAGTATGCCTTTGACGTCACATGACGTCATATGACGTCACGACTCGAAATATATGTAGAAATTCTGCAGAACTGCAAACTGTGTAAATTTCAACTTTCTATCTCATCCTGAAGCCCTTTAATCCTAAAATGAAATTTTCGGTCCTATGTTCGAATCTTATTTCAGCCACAGAACTTTGGTCTTTCGGAATTTCGGTCAGCTGGTAGGATATGCACACCTTTGATTCAAGATGTACCATCTGTGAAAATTTGAAGAAAATCCGACCATAAATGACGGCTGTAGATCGCGAACACCATTTTTCACTATTTTTAGCTATGACGTCATGTGACGTCATAGAGTGCAGAAGATGCTTTTGTTCAAAAGCGCATACTTTACTGTCATAACTCTGAAATTTTCATTATTCTGAACAACTGGCATCATGTCGAAATCATTGCCCTAAAATGAAAATTAAGAAGTATGCCTATGACGTCACATGACGTGATATGACGTCACGACTCAAAATATTTGTAGAAATTCTGCAGAACTGCAAACTGTGTAAATTTCAACTTTCTATCTCATCCTGAAGCCCTTTAATCCTAAAATGAAATTTTCGGTCCTATGTTCGAATCTTATTTCAGCCACAGAACTTTGGTCTTTCGGAATTTTGGTTAGCTGACAGGATATGCACACCTTTGATTCAAGATGTACCATCTGTGAAAATTTGAAGAAAATCCGACCATAAATGACGGCTGTAGAGCGCGAACACCATTTTTCACTATTTTCAGCTGTGACGTCATGTGACGTCATAGGGTGCTGAAAATCATTGAAATCAAAATTTCCTCACGTGACTAATAAGCCATAAAAATTTCATCTTCCTAGGTCCATTGCAACATATAAAAATAAGCGTTTAGTTAGGAAGAAAAAAAGAATAATAATAATAATAACTAGATGTCATTCGTGAAAACGAATGATAGGACTTTCTGCAAGCTGTGTTAATGGAAAAAGCAGGAGATAGAAGTTTCATGTAATGACTCACCTCTGGTAGTTGTTCATGTTCATGCTGAACAATTGACATTATATTCCGAAATCAGTGCAAATGATAAGAACTAAGTATTACACTATTTTTAGCTCTGACGACACATGACGTCATAGGGTACTGAAAATTCTCTTGTTCAAAAGCGTATACTTTACTTTCATAACTCTGAAATTTTCATTATTCTGAACAACTGGCATCATGTCGAAATCATTGCCCTAAAATGAAAATTAAAAGTATGCTTATGACGTCCACATGACGTCATAAGACGTCAAAACTCAAGGTATTTGTAGAAATTTTTGCAGAACTGCAAACTGTGTAAGTTTCAACTTTCTATCTCATCCTGAAGCTCTTTAATCCTAAAATGAATTTTCGGTCCAATGTTCGAATCTTATTTAAAGCCACAGAATTTGGGTCTTTCGGAACTTTCGGTTAGCTGACAGGATAGCACACCTTAGTTTCAAGATGTACTATCTGTGAAAACTTGAAGAAATCCGACCATAAATACGGCTGTAGAGCGCAACATCATTTTTCAGTATTTTAGCTGTGACTCATGTAACGTCATAGGGTGCTGAAGATGCTTTGTTTTTAAAGCGCATACATAGCTTCATAACTCTGAAAATTTCATTATTCTGAACAACGGCATCATGTCAAAATCATTGCCCTAAAATGAAAAATTAAAAGTATGCTTATACGTCACATACGTCATATGACATCAAACTCAAAATATATAAAGAAATTCTGCAGAACTGCAAACTTGTAAGTTTCAACTTTCTATCTCATCCAGAACCTCTTTAATCCTAAAATGAAATTTTCGGGCCTAAGTTCGAATCTTATTTCAGCCACAGAACTTCGGGCTTCGGAATTTCGTTTAGCTGACAGATATGCACATCTTAGTTTAAAATGTACCATCTGTGAAAATTTGAAGAAAATCAACCATAAATGGCGGCTGTTGAGCGTGAACACCATTTTTCATTATTTTTAGCTCTGACGTCACATGAAATCATAGGGTGCTGAAAATTATTATGTTCAAAAGGGTATACTTTTCTTTCAAACTCTGAAATTTTCATTTTTCTGAACAACTGGCATCATGTCGAAAATCATTGAACTAAAATAAAAAATAAAAGTATGCTTATGACGTTACATGACGTCCCCTTGACGTCACGACTCAAAATAAAATTAGAAATTCTGCAGAACTACAAACTGTGTAAGGTTCAACATTCTATCTCATCCTGAACTCTTTATACTAAAATAAATTTTCGGTCCTATGTCGAAACTGATTCAGCCACAGAACTTCGGTCTTTCCCGGGAAATTTTGGTTAGCTGATAGGATATGCACACCTTTGATTCAAGATATACCATAATGAACATTTGATGAAAATCCGACCATAAATGACGGCTGTAGAGCGCGAAAACTATTTATTACAATTTTTAAACTGTGACGCAGGTGACGTCATAGGGTGCTTAGGATGCTTTTTCAAAGCACTTAATTTATGCAAAAACTCGAAATTTTCATTATTCTGAACAACGGCAACAGTCGAAATCATTGCCCTAAAATAAAATTTAAAATTATGCTTAGACTCACATACGTCATATTCTCAGGGCTCAAAAAAATTTTTAAAATTATGAGAACGCAAACTT
>CM037777.1:80445923-80495923 GCA_021229015.1 Solen grandis
ACAGTACTATCAAAATGGAAAAATGGGGACACCGAGACTGTATAAAGGTATTCCAATGTCGACTATTGTACATCCTCAGTAACTTGACGGAACATTCAGAGTTTTTCCTCTTTATATCGAAAAACAATCAGAACATAATACATAGATGAACTAGACTGATTTTCATGACCTATCGTAGATTCAAACTGCCTCAATGCCAATGATGGTTGATGATCGGTTTGGTACGGGCGCTGAATTTGGTGACGCCAAAACTAGGTTTATAGTGACTGGTTTAGTCTTGATTACGTTACGACAATATTTCAAGCATATAGAGATCACGAGGCACTGCCTGCAAGAATAGAATTCTAGCTGTACACAAAGAAGCGTAAGATGCTGACCGCAACTTCTTAAATCAGGGAGATTGTATTCCTGTACTCTAAATAATTCATAAAAAATAATGAATAAAAAAAAAACCATTGAGTTATAATCTAGATACATTTGTGTTGGCAAGCGACAGAATTTGTATCTTGGACAGAATGCATACATATCTTAAAATTTGATTATTTTTTTTTAAATTATATTTTCTAAAATATTGAACAATCAAATTTAAGAGCTTTTAAACCGGTTGAAGTGGACACCTATCTTCCATAATAGTAATTTTATCAAGTTTTACGAATGAAGATAAAACAGAAACACTTCAAATTAAGCGTAACAGATGCTTTACTTAAGCCGATATACGCTTACACTTTAACCCTTTCCCTCATATAGACTCATTTTGACGCACACAATATGTACCACATAAAGCCTGATCTGCAGAAAACCACAGTTAAACCTTACCAAATTTAATTACAAAATCCTCATTTCCAGACCACTGAGGAGCAGCGAACAGCATAAAACCTGATCAGCTTGCGAGTTACTCGCAGGCTGATCTGGTTTTATGCTGTTCGCATAGGTCTTTTCATGGCTTTCTCTATGAGGGAAAGGGTTAAACGTTTCTGTAATCAGAGTGTAAGCTGACAGCAAACCATACGACCTACATGTTGTACATGTACCATGATGCAAGCGATATAAACATCACGTGCCCATCAATTATACCTGTAAACTGACTCAAAATGTTTATATATGCATGTGTGTTTTTGTTTGTTTGGTGTTTTTGTTGTTGTTGTTGTTTTGTTTTGTTTTTTGTTGTTGTTTTTTTGTTTTGGGGGGGGGGGGGGGCATTAGTCTTTATCAGTAATTAAGTGTATATCCATGTGGTGTTCGCTTAAAGAGCAAGAATAATAACACCCAAAAACGCTATTTCTGCTATTTTCAGGCATAATCTACCAGGGACGAATAAATAGAGCCACGCCCATATGAACAAGTGACATGATAAAACACCCAAAAATTGTTAAAGACCCAAGTAATGGAAACTTAATTTACTTATGACTTAATATGTCTCCACAATTCATTAACGATCACATTTGAGGTAACTTACATATATCATCAGAGAGAGAGAGAGATAGAGAGAGAGAGAGAGAGAGGCTAAATTTTCCATAACATTTTACATTCACATTTTAAATGCATTGCATCATATATGAGAAACATCTCGAGTTGAGATAAGCATGAATTCCCGTTAAATCTTAGTCTTCATTAAAACGTTTTATGATATATAATACGATAGCTTTGTCGAAAAACGTTAATGCTCATAATGTGTTGCCTAAGTTTATACCAGGAAACATATTGTTGCGATTTTCTTTAAATTTCATATAAAAAGAAACAACAAAAATGCTTTAAAATTTAAACACCAAATAGCTTACCTTTAGTGACCATATTTCCAACTGTCAACAGCCTTTATGACAAGGTTTCCATATGTTAAGATGTGTATCACGCAAGCGATGTGGAACGTTTGTTCATGCTCAAGTAATCAATTGTTGGAGGCGCTACCGCGGCGATAATTATCGGTCGTATTACTTCTACATCTTTAGATCCAACTGCGATTTAGAGCAACAGTACTGGAACATAACCTGTGAAAATACAGACTGATACTACTACTAATGGTGATGATGATGATGATGATGATGATGAACCTAAACTTTCTTATTAAGGCAACTGGGAAACTTACGATTTCCCTCGACAGCTCATGGAATGAACCAATACTTCATGCCATACGCATATCATTTTTTCTCAACGGGGCTCAACACACATTTTTATGATCTTATTATTAGCATCAAAGGGGTTCAACACACAATTTTCGGGTCTACAGTCATTATTTTTATTTTCATTACTATCAACATTATTATTTTTATCATTTCGCTGATTTTTATGAAGTATGTTTTTGAGTAGATTTTTTTTACGCTGATAAGGAAAAAATAGAATAGAATACACATACAAATATAATAACATTGTGATAATAATAATAATAACTTTAAGTTGCCAGAAAGGGGGGGGGGTAGATTAGCATATAGGTAGGCAAAATAATTTAGCAGGGTTTCTTAATGTTTGAGCAGTAACATATTTTTCTCCTTTGTACTTTAATCAGTTATTTTCTGTTGCAGTGTTGACTATACATAACATATTTAACAGGAAATTTTGGCTAATTTAAGGACCATAACTCTCAAGTGATTTGGATAATTTTTCTTTTTATTGAACTTGACCTTGGTTTTATACCACAATTCTTTTTTAGCAATTTCAGTAAAAAACTGAAGAAAAAAATGTTTGTGTAAGAGAGCGGACAAAGCTAAAATGACCAATTTTGACCAAATTCAAGGGGCAAAACTCTGAAGTGCCTTAAGCGATTTAGCTGGTTATCGCACCTGGCCTGGATTATATGCCTTTAAACATTTTAGCAAGTATGGTAAAGATCCGAGGAAAGCTGTGTGAATAAGAGAGCGGACAAAGCTAAAATGTCAAAGTTTGATTTATTTAAGGGTCGTAACTCTGAAGTGCCTCAAGCGAATTGCTAGTTATCGGACTTTGCCTATATTTTATACCTATATACGTTCTCAACAAGTTTAGTGAAGATCCGATGAAAACTATTTGAGATAGTGAACGGACAATGCTAAAATGGTCCAATTTTGATTTATTTAAGGGTCAAAACTCTGAAGTGCCTTAAGCGATTTGGCTGTTATCGAATTTGGCATAGATTTGATACCTACAAACATTGCAAGCAAGTTTGATCCGATGAAAACTATATGAGTTCGAGAGCGGACAAAAGAAGAGAGTGACGGACAGCAGACCATCTAACTGACAGAGCGATAACTATAGGGCACCCACACCAAGTTGTGGGTCCCTAAAAATAACTATTGTGAATATTATCAATATCATAGGCTAACCCTAGGCTTCGTAGGTATAATTTTCTTTGAATCTGTAAAAAAATAAATTTCGCTGGTATATATGTTCTAGAAAACGGTTTCGTGCGATTACTTTTCGTGTATAAACCCTTCACGATATCAACAAATATTAACCCCCGCTTTTTTATTACTGTGAAACATTAATTTTCGTGGGACAAATTTTCGTCGAATTCGCCGAGTTTTAACCACGAATGTTAATCCCCAAGAAAACGTGTCTCTTATTTAGACCACACGTTTTTAGAACATAGATCCACGAAAAAATGTACCCACGAAATACCCTGAGGTACATATTCAACGAAATTTAATGATGTATTGGTTCGGCAATACTCGATATAAGTCGCTTATTCCCTGATTTGAACTGACCAATCAGTGACTAGGGAAAATCTCAAATGTATGTTTATTTTCCATTGAACAATGTGAAGAATTGTACACCACCAGAGCATGCAGGGAATTAAGGTTGATTTTCGCTGGTTTAAAAGGAAAAATTGAAAAAATAAAATAAATTTTGGAAAAATAGAACAAACTTTTTTTTTCCGAAACTCGACAACACTTACCTTTTTTTTTTCGAAAGAGTATATAGAAATCCATATCAAGACTATGTTATACTATGTTATACATGTAGTTTTACATCACCTACATACGTATAAAATTGCTACATGTCCAGATAATAGGATGTGATTTTTATTTGTTTTACGGCGTCTCCGTGCGTTAAAAATATAATGTTGTTAACATATTATTATGAAACAACTCTGTTAACGCGTGAATTAATACGTTCACACAGAGCATCTTTATTAGTCAACATTGTCAAGACTATTTAAAGGTAACATACAAGGTATGTCGTATCACAATACCGCGGTATAACCCACTATAATTTCTTTGGTAAAGGGCGATATCCGCTCGAAAATGATAAATGTATAATGCGCGTACATATAACTATTATTACTATTTGAGGATATGCAAACTGAAATGGCAAATTTCATTAGAGGGCGTTTACTACAATTATACATTTGCTGAATACGCAAACTGATAATATTCCGAGCTTTTCAAGTAGAAGACACACACAAAATCTGTTAAATGGTTTAACCCTTTCCCTCATAGAGGATACCATGAAAAGACCTATGCGAACAGCATAAAACCAGATCAGCCTGCGAGTTACTCGCAGGCTGATCAGGATTTATGCTGTTCGCTGCTCCTCAGTGGTCTGGAAATGAGGATTTTGTAATTAAATTTGAGGTTTGAGTTCGGCTTTCTGCAGATCAGGCTTTATGTGGTACCTATTGAGTGCATCAAAATGAGTCTATATGAGAGAAAGGGTTAAATATCCACCGGTGTTTAATTGATACAAAAAAATGGAATATAAATATTTGATTTTTTTGGAAAAGGGAGAGATAAAACAGCCTCATTTTCTTATATTTTTTATTTTCTTTTTACAGAGAATCCTTAAAAAGTTTGTTTTTAATATTTCATGTATGTATTCATTAAAGGTTGCTTGATCAAAAAAAAAAAAAAAAATGTATGGGTCACCAAGTTTAGTTAGCAGTTACTGAGCTGTTTCTGTAGTAACAGGTATGCGTTTTCTCCTTCTCGACGAACTGAACAATATTTTTTCATTTGCAATTTATATTCTTCTCGTTCGCATAGAATGTTTTTTATACTAGTATGACTTAATAAAAATGACGTAGATTTCCTTTCCTGGCGAAATAACCATTAAAGCGCAGAAGCGCAGACATTGCAACAGCTTACATCTGAAAATTGCGAATATCCAAAATAGGTTACACATTACCTTCCAGACGAAAAACTAACGTGTTTCGTTACTTCCCCTTCCAAAATATAGCGATGGTAAATTTAAGTAGACGCCCTTTCCGTTATAGAGCGAGCGTGCATACTAAGCAACAACGTTGAAATAAATTACCTTAATTAATGCGCAGATGTTCTACTCATCCTTTCATTATATATGATTTAAAGGACTAAACATATTTCTATACACAATTGATATATGTATTATCAATTTACATTTCAAAAAAAAAAAAAAAGTTAACAACTCACGCATTGGCTGTATCAGCAGCAACCTAAAGGGGGGCTTCCTACAAATTTATTAATAAGTAACTTCGACATCGTGTCCAAAGGATCAAGACGAGGCCTGCAGTAAAGAAACGTAGTTATACATTTATAATGTCAATATTTACTTTACATCTGGCCATGAGCAGCATGCATGAAATCGAGGACACCACAGACGCTTAGCAGCACACATACGCGCGCACACGCGTGCGCCACACACACACACACACACACACACACACACACACACAAAATGGCTGCTGGTGTGCATAATCTCAACTGTTCCATGTCAATAATTATTATCACCTATATGTCAAAGCGACACCACCTTAATGGCTGATGTCAAAATCTTATTGTCAACTTATTAGATTTTAATGTACCTCATCACAAAGGGGCGTCCACTGCGGCGTCAGTTATTCAAATCGAACACTAACTAGGTTCACGTGGGCTTACACCTACAAACACCATCGTCATCATCATCAGCTGCGATATCACTATCGTGTTAAGGGCCGACCCTAAAGTTTTTCACCGTTCCTCCTTAAAAAAAATTCTTTCCTTTTTTTTGAACTTTTCGCATCATTCTATGTGAACTGCGCGATTCTGATTGGATGACATTATTCAAGATGGCAGCGCCCTTGATGTACGCTCGGACCGTCATATATTTTTTCCATAGAAAAATTCTCACAAGGCAAAAACTTTGAGGAGCCCCCGTTGCCGAGAGGGTAACGTTGCTGACTTTAACACTCACTCAGCCCCTCACCACGTGGGTTCGAATCCCAGCAGGGTCATTCGGATTTTCATGTGAGGAAGCCTTCCAGCTGGCTTGCGGTAGGTCGGTGGTTCTATCCGGATGCCTCCGTGCATTCGGGGTCTTCCTCCACCTGTAATTAGCTGGACGTCGCTATATGACTGAAATACCGTTGAAGCGACGGTAAACTCAAATATTCAAGTCAAGTCAAGTCAAACACCTTGAATGTTTTGTGCTGTCTGACAGGAAGCTAGCTCAGTTTTATATAGTAAGTTTAAGTTTTTGCCATCGGGAGTTAGATGTTTTGATGACTTGTCATTTTGTCAAACTTACTATAAGAAATGTGAAGATGACTTGTTTACTAGGAATTTCTTCAACATATCAATATTTAATTGATTTTTAAAGACACGTTTAAAACTAAATTCAACCATTTCCTATAGTTAATTACAATAAAAATCATGAATAGGAAAAACAACGATATATTTAAACATTTTAGTTCATTATATAATCATATTAACATCAAATGAAATATCTGTAACTTCAACCTAAATCTAATTACATGTATTAGATTCATGAAACCGATATGCAGAAACCAGTATAAATTTTGATCAGCCTGCAATTTATGATTTTAACTAGGGGTATGATAATTTATAGTGGTCCCTGTTCCTGAGTGGTTAGAGCATCTCGTAGAGTAGGCCTTTGTTTTGATCCCTGGCCATGTCATAACGAAGTCTTTCAGTATCATCTCAGCATATAGGGCTACAGTACTTCCATGGCTGGTTAGCCCGGTGTCAGAAAAACAATGTTTTTAAGTGTATATATAATAATTACATTCTCTTCTTTATTATATGACACCTGGTGTGAAAATATGCCTTTTCAACAATTAATTTTAATTCTTCAATGAAAATATAATACTAAGTTTTCACACATATATTTTCTTTGATCATATAATAGTATTCATAAAGTTGGTGAAATCCATTTTGTCAGCAGAAAGTTCAGTTTATAGTATTCATAAAGTTGGTGAAATCCATTTTGTCAGCAGAAAGTTCAGTTTGACAAAATGACGAAACATTTGAAATTGTGTACTATCAGAATTAGGCTAAAAACCACTTTTTGTATAAATCCTTCTGCAAATTTATGGAGGGGTTCCTTGAAGTTCAATAATTTTTGAAGATTGATATTGCTTGCAAAAACTTTAACCAGAAATTTATTATTAAAGTTCACAATGAACAATATTAAATCTAGTAAAAATTCCATGCCAGTCTTCTGGGTCTTGGAAACTAACTTTCAATTATGATCATAAACACATGTGAAAACCTACAGCATTTTTGAAGATTGATCTTGCATACAAACTTTAACCAGGTGTCAACTAAGGGCTACAATACAGTCATAGTCCATGCTAGAACTAAGGATCTTATATATATTTTTTTTTGGTCTTTTTGGGGGTTTAAAGTCCCTCCGACAGTATTTCAGTCATTTGGAGACGATGTCTACTTGAGACAGATATACTACTGCCGCACTGCAGTATCACGCCGTAGACATGTGGCATCATACCACACTCAGTCTCATTATCCTGACACCGAGCCGATCAGTCCTGCACTTATCCTTATATGCTGAGCACCAAGCAAGGGAGCTATAACAGTACCATTTTTATGACTTTGGTATGTCGCGGCAGGGGATCGAATCAACGACCTCTCGCTCCCGAGGCGGACGCTCTAACCACTCGGCCGCCGGGAACGGTGGTCTTCGATATTGACCTACAAATATGATCCCAAAGACGTGTGAAGTGTCAAAAGGATACCTCTGCTGATTGATGAAATATGAAGTTGCATGATTTGAAATTTTTTACAAAAAAGTGTTTTATGCCGAAGTTTTGTGAGTTGAGTACCCCCATTTTTCTTCAGATACTCGTCGAGCTAAAATATGTACAGTGTATACTTTTATAGATAAACAGTTATGTCATAGCAAAAGCTATTTGCTGAAACAAGTGATGTTTAGGAATTTTCACATACAACATTAAACAAGTAAACACTTAGCTGTCTTCCATTCTGCAATTCTTACAACATTATGTATATCGGAGAGAAAAGAAAACAACATATCCCTACCTACCTGCCCTCCTTTTCATACAGAAGTGTTTTTAAATACAAATACTAGACTATAAAATTGTCAGTGAACCACACCATTCAATTATGACTTATAAGAGACTATCACAGGGTTTTAAATAGAAGATATTGCACATGATACATAATAATAATTAAGATATATACTTCTTCTTCTTCTTCTTCTTCCAATAAAAGGTCAGGAGTCTTCTTAGACTGTAGTATTGACCTATGACGGAGGTTGAGATAGCCATCATCCTCCAGGGTTAAAATCTGCTATCTATAGCTTAAAATAATGTGCAGTCTTAAAATTATGTACATGGCCCTGATGTCTCTAAGCCTGGGAGATATACCGTCTCTATTAATCCTTCAACTGAAACACTCTCTATATACTCACAGATATATGTAACTAACAAATGAATATCGGCAAATGTAATGTTTCATATTATCAAAGTGATTGCAATAGAAAAAGACAACGGTAGTACCATTTATTTTAGGTTTCTGATTTTATCATGTCATCGTTTTTACATAAATAAGAGTACTCAGCTTTACGCTAAAACAGTTCTGACTTAAACTATATAATTTTCAACAATAATTATCCATAAAGATAAAGTTTAAACGTTTTTACATTATATTTATTGGAAACGATTACATTCTACATGTTAAAATGGCCATAAGTATGTTGATGTCGGAAGAGACCTTGCGCCTTCACCTTTAAAGGTATATAGAAACAAAAATTAAATTAACAATAACATTCGAAATCATTAACAAAGTACATACTCAATATTCCCAGGTAATCTCATAGAAAATATTATCTCTCGATTTAACTACATGCCAATTTGGACATGTTAAGGTAAGTCCCTGTAATGGTTCTGCTACATTTCGGACCTTATGGCCTTTCACGGAGATAACCAAGACTTCCTAATGTTTCATTCGGGTATCATGGTTATTTTGGTGGAGGTTAAGTGGTCCAAGACAAAGCGAAGCCATTACATGGACTTTACCTTAATATATAGTACTGAATACCGTCCAGAAAATAACGATACTATTTCTTTACTATACGTAGGCGTAATATATGTTTATATGTGTGTATATTCATCATATGAAGATATTTCATTGTGATTAATGTTATAAAAGACTCAGTGTTTTAGTGTCTATCATTTGATAATACTTTATAAGTTATGTTTGATATTTCATAGAAAGATCTAGGTATAAACAACATTGACGACTATGAAGGCGTTGGGATCGTGGTGGGTAGGGTTTCACGGTGCATAACCATATCGGTGGGCTCTCTGCGGAAATCGCTATATCGGCAGGCTCTCTGCGTTCGCACCGGTCATTCTCTGCCATAAACACTAGCAAACACTGGACGGAAGGGAAAGAAACAGACCAATGGTCACTTTTCAAAGGTGAGTTGCTCAATATTAAGTATTGCACGGAATATTAGAGTATCTTAGCTATGTATATGCGTGTAAACTTTTCAATTATCAGCGACTGCGACCTGAAACTCGGCTGAACAGTTTAGTGATGTACCAAGATGGAACACAACCTCGGCACTTTCTACAGGCTTCAGCAGGTTATTTCTTTGATTATGTCTATAATATGACCATCGAATGTATTCTTTAAAGTATATTCTTCAAAGAAGATACCGATAAATGGGCCGATTTTAATGTAAATTTCTTGAAACCCCCCCTACATTCGGTTTTGTCGTTGCACGGGAGGTCTCTCTGCAAAACACTTTTTGAAGCACAGGCAGACTCTCTGCATTTACCACACCCAGGCTCTCTGCATTTTGTCAGCGATTGTTTTTTTAAAAGCATACTGCTAGCGTACTTTGTGTTTTATTGTTGTGAAATAAAAGTTTCATGCTTCTTGCCCTTCCAGTGTTTTTTCACTGTTGGAGGAAAGGAATCCGGGCCCAAGGGGGGGGGGGAGCTTAAAAGGGGGATTTTTCTGCTATGTATTATGTAAGCCTCTCATGTAATGATGTTTTATTGCATAAAATATAATAAGACCAATGATACAACATGTTTGAACAGTTTTATTAAGAATATAACATTTAAAAAATGCAGCAGTGAGTCCATACACACAGTGGTAGATAAACTGTCATAATAATAGGGGGTGGGGGATGAAAGAAAATAGAAAATTGGGAATGGGGGATGCCGCCTATATTCTCCGAATATTTTGAAGAAAAAAAACAAAAAAAACACAAAAACACTGCATTCAATTGTTCCAATACACACCGTTCATTCTCTCCTATGTAAGAAGTAGGATAGGTTGTCAGTTTGTGGCGAAATATTTCAACAACTTATTACACATTCGATTAGTATTAGAACTCTTTGGCTGCAAATTGCCGTGAGATATGAGGTATTTCTTCTCACATTTATATTGTTCATTCATACTGGAAAAAAAATTAACTAAAGCTAAGCCTATCGCGTTGCTACGGCAACTGAAAGTGATATTAAAGTCAATATTTAAAACAGATAAATTAATATTTATTTTCTTAAAAAAAAAAGAAAAAAATGTGACATAGGCCTTGTAAAATTCAAAATCCGTCAAACATATAAACAACACTATAACATTGCTGCATAAATATTCCTAGACTTTGAAATTACACAAGTAAATCCGTTGTAAATTTAATGAATTAACAATGACGTATCTGTTCTACGCGACAATCACAATTTTTCGAAATACGCTTATAACATAAATTTACTTGCTTCAGTGCAATGTTTAAGAATAATAAAATGATTATATAAAATGCTTATTATTTTATAATCATTATATTGTATGTTAGTTACGTCCCTAGTGGCCTTGTTTTTGACAAAGTAATAATAGAGTTAATAATCATTTGTTACTTCAAATCCATGGACACATTCATTCATTTATGAATTTACTTTCGCTTTGTCAAGCATGTTAATGTATAAACTGATTAAGTTATCACAAAGTTAAAATTTATCTTTATATTTTATATCAAAGAAATAGTAAAAAAAATTAAGAAAAGTACGAAATAAAAAACACAAATTAGGGGTAAGGACCCATGAAATTATTCATTTTCCGTAAACAGTAAGATAAACCATAGCTTGCAGAGAGCCTGGCTGTGGTAAATGCAGAGAGTCTGCCTGTGCTTCAAAAATTGATGTGCAGAGAGACCTCCCGTGCAACGAAAAAACCGAAAGTAGGGGGGTTTCAAGAAATTTACATTAAAATCGGCCAATTTATCGGTATCTTCTTGAAGAATATACTTTAAAGAATACATTCGATGGTCATATTATAGACATAATCAAAGAAATAACCTGCTGAAGCCTGTAGAAAGTGCCGAGGTTGTGTTCCATCTTGGTACATCACTAAACTGTTCAGCCGAGTTTCAGGTCGCAGTCGCTGATAATTGAAAAGTTTACACGCATATACATAGCTAAGATACTCTAATATTCCGTGCAATACTTAATATTGAGCAACTCACCTTTGAAAAGTGGCCATTGGTCTGTTTCTTTCCCTTCCGTCCAGCGTTTGCTAGTGTTTATGACAGAGAATGACCGGTGCGAAGCCGATATAGCGATTTCCGCAGAGAGCCTGCCGATATGGTTTTGCACCGTGGGTTTGCTAAACTCGAACATGGCTTCGGGTACCGCGATTGAACAACAAATGGAGTGTAAGGTCAAAGTCCCCTATTCGTCCTCCAATTAATTGTTCTTTAAGAAACAGTTGTTTTTAAGTTACTCAATATAGATGTGGGGTGTTATATTTTACCAACGAGTAGGGCTCCACTTGCCGGCCATATCATTTGGGTACAGACAATGATGTCTATCCCAGGTAAATCCGCCCGTTGCTGTATCTGGCAATGGACAAAGCCTAAATAATTCAATAATTCATGCGATTACAAAATGTGTTTGAAGAAAAATAGTTAATATTACACAATGTTTTATAAAACACAACAAAGGTCTATAGAAAAACACTGACCTAGTGTAGGATAGTCTATTCAGACATTTCTACAGAAAATAGAAGGTCGAAGCGAGCACTTGTCTTAATAGATTCTATCCGACTTAGATAGTACCCTAATTCTGTGGCAAACACATGATTTTGTCAAAAAGAACGGTGCAGATCTATTTTGTACATCTATTTTGTACATGGTGAAACAGAAGATAGAAAGTTGATCGCTGATATATTCTAGTTTTTAGAGCTCCTGATTGGACACACATTTTTGGATGACTTCTAAATAAAGATAAATGATCATCTTCAAGGTTATCTGATTAACCTCTACTGATTGACTACCGTTTGAAATGGCAAGCGATTATGCAAATTGGGTAATTATGCACGTACTATAATGCAAGCAGTCTCGACGTCTCACTGTTTAAATTTGTATACCGATACATTCTGGATATCACAGCCATATGTCAAACTGTCAAGACGTATACTATTTCTATACGTGTGATGTCATGTATACGTCGAGAGTGACGCAATGTAATCATATGAGTGTATTATTACAGACTGGCCAGTGATTTAATGATGCCAGTCAGTGCAATATGAATAATGTCGGTCAGTTTCATATTATTCGTCTGCCGAGAACTTTTGTGTATTCATTTTCCAGCTGCAGTCTATATTCACTGAACAATAGGTACATAGGAACAACATTTTTTATTAGTTTTTATAAGTACATAACAAGGAGTCATCTCTATCAATATCAGTGCAAAAGTGTCTTAAATAATGACCAAAAAAAAAAAAATCAAGTGAACATTCCAAAACCTGAAAACTATCTTGTTTTGAAAAAAATATCTTTCGGTATATTTTTATCACTTTATCCTTCTTTTCAACAGATTTAAATCAACAAAATTAAATTTACATATAGATCTTCATTTTTTGAAATCAGGATTTTATGCTTAATAATCATTTTACAATTACAATTGTAATGGTATCCCTATTCACTAAATTTACAACGACTGCAAAATAATTTCTCTTATTTGTACATAATACTCT
This sequence comes from Solen grandis, assembly GCA_021229015.1. Taxonomy (NCBI): domain Eukaryota; kingdom Metazoa; phylum Mollusca; class Bivalvia; order Adapedonta; family Solenidae; genus Solen; species Solen grandis. Next base: position 80,459,111 of record CM037777.1, read on the forward strand.
CGTTGAGAAGACGGGGTGAATCGGTAAGATGCGAAATGCGTTACCAGTACTGACTACTATATATATATATATATATATATATATATATATATATACAGATTTTTCATATATAAGCATAATCTTGTAAGCTATTTGTATTTATTTTCATTTTATTATGGCCATAAATTTATAAATTGCAGATAAAATGATAAAAAGTTGGCGATTAAAATAAAAAAAAATGAAAATATTCTACTTTTTGATAGCAGTTTGTCGTGTGATCAGAGAGTTTATTAGCAATGTAAATAGATATCACTTTGCCAAATTAAAAGTTGTGTTTCAAATGAATTCAGCTTATTTAATTTATATGCGTCCTATCTATAACTTGATATTAAATCTCTTTCGATTGTTCTCGAGGTGATATAGTACCTGCGATAATATGAAAAGCAGATATTTAACAGATATCAATTTTCAGATTCGCAATCAATGCACGAACATTCCACATGAACCACGGCAACCGTCAGTCCTACCCCTCTAATGGTTGTCAGAAGATGGTGGGAAAAAAAAAACGAGATACATGTAATATAAATTAAAAAAAAAGACGTACTGCAAGGCGACGTAGTCCCGGCCGTAGCCAAGAGACAAATAATTAGAACTTACCTGACTAATTAACAAGTTTGCTTGACACATAGAAACCCAAGTATGATACATATTGAATCGGTCTCCAATGTATATATTGGAAGGGCACACTTGGTACTGTACATGTAGTGCAAATACATGTATGCATGTACTTGTTTTATTGTTCCTTTTATTTTTTTTACTACGCAGCTGCTGTGAGTCAACTCATTCAGTGTTTAATAAAACTTATGGATAAATCTTTAGTGTTTGCCGTATTTTTGTCCACTTTTAGTTCCGATATATCTTTTTCTACCAGTTAAATATTGCTACATTTGGGTAAAAAGAAATAGAACAATACATGTCGTATTACGGTAAAAGCGAAAGTAGTGGGTTGCTTCACAATAGATAACAGCATGAACGGCTATTACATGAATGATTAATTGAAAACATGTATTAAATTATGATAATGAGTAATCGTCAGAATGTAAATAAATAATTAAGAATGTGTGAGAATAAACTTTACTATAATTTACGATAATAAGAATAAATACAACTCTATCCGTTCGTCATGCATGTAAGCTGTTTGCTATGGAAAAAATACTCTGATGTATAACATACAAAAATCCATGGTCCAGACGAGTTCGCTTATAACCGAGTTTAACTGTGGTATGAACGCATTTTTAATACATGTCGCATAATATTCAATATAATATAATTGATCAATTGTAGGCCATTATAACATGCAGAATTCGCATTTAACATTTAACATGATTTAACATCATCTTATTATCATTTATTCATTACTTCGATTGAAAGTATTGATGTTGGTATTATTCTTTTTTAATAAGACCAGTGTCGATTTTAGAAGTTTACATAGACCATACATATGTTTTTCTTGCATGCTTGATTTGGATAATTTGGAGGTTTAACTCTGAACTTGCCGTTAACTTCCTTTAAAATTTACGAAATTATCAATACCCTCAATACGTAGTTCAAGTTTCGAAACCCATGTCAGAGTTAAAAACAGCACTAAACACTGTATTATCGGCCACAATACCCATGAAGAAAACTATCTTGTTTTGAAATTGTCTAAAAACCACACTTATTTTATACATTTGGCCTCGAATTAGAGGTCGTCTATTACAAATCAGCGATTTGTCAAAAAAATAGATTTTGGACATTTCTAAAACTTTGAGACCATGTCAATTTCTTTTAGAATAATTGTATATGTGTATTAAGTAAAATAAAATATAATAAACTGTGTGACAGTATATAAATCAAAAGTAATCTCCAGGAGTTTTCTATCGAAGCATGTTATGACAGAGTTACATAAGAACCAATCAAACGCTGTACGTGAGGTGACCGGAGTGTCTTCCCAGATACGGTACGAAGTTTGACACAGCGTGACGTTACTTGACAACCGACCGCCGTCCTGTATAAATAATACACTGTAATAGAACAACATCTCAGACACAGGATATACTGCCGACCGGAGATGTAAGTAATCGTATAACACTCCTATACATTTTTTTTCGCTTCTTATGTTTGTATTATACTCAGTGAAAATCTTTTTGTAGTTTTTTTTATTTTATAAATATTTGAAGATAATTAATGCTTTCAGAAATGGATTTCTTTTCACAAGCATGATTTTCAGGATTTTCACTTAGTGTATATTTAGACAAAGGTTTGCATTTAGAAAAAAAGTTTGTAGCCTATAAAACGTACAAGTATTCGTTTTGCAGCACTAAACAGAAAAAATAATCAACACTACACGTGTTTTTTTAATGTGTATCATGACTGAAAATTGATATACCATTTCGGTAATTTTTCGGGACAAATTTAGAAAACAGTTTCTCGGCGGTTCCTCTATTGTTTTCTAAAAGCTTTAATATCGTGACATAGATTTATTCATTTCATCTTTCATATTAATACTTCACAAATTCCTAGCGTCACTCAGCGTCGGATTGACGGAAATATGTAAATAAAACTCCAAAAATTTCTATATTAATGAGACATTGTTTTACGGGCTATGACCATGTAATTAGCCTATAAACAAACCACGATGTACAAACGTGTCACTGACCAGAAACCCGTTCCTTCCGTTGATATTTATACTTTCTTTAAGTGTGTCTTTGTCTTGATTTTCTTCACATTATATCAATAATTCTTTTATGATACATTATTTGTTTCATTTTTTCCCTTCTTTACCTTTTTTATATATGTGATTTCTTTGTGCACATACTCGAGAAAACAGCGTGCTGAAAACGCATGAACATTAGAGTATTGTTCATTACACATGTGTCACCTGCTGAAGCGTGACGAAAAAAGTGTGACAGACAGACGAACGGACAGATGATAGAATAGTGATCCCTATTTGTCACCTCTGCTTACAGCAGGTGACACAAACTGTAAAACAATAACAATAATAACGCTATCATTACTCTTCCTTTATTTTTTAGTTGTGACATCAGTCACTCATGACTATACTCCCCACTTTTTAAACATCCAATTCTTTCCCTCTTTCTTCTTTTTAATTTCTTTCTATCTTTTTGTTACTCTGACAAGGTGTCTCATAGTGCATAATATATGTTACAGTATGCACATTGTTAATAAATGACTGACCTTGACTCACGACATTAATTAACTTCCATTAAGACAAGCAGGTGTCACGAAAAATGTCTGCATTAAACACGCAATTTCTTGTCCAGTGGACGGCTTGAACACAAACGCTTACTGTCGAACGCACGCCGTAAACTGTCTAGACTCTGTCGTCAAGGGCCGTTGTAGATTATTTCAACTGCTTTTCTGGCTGATCCGCCGGTTTGCACCTGCTGGGTGTGGAATATCTTTTTATAAACTCACTGCAGAAAATGACACGTGTAAGCATCATATCAAATATCTGGTTGAAACTTCATTCATGATACATTTATCAAACAAGCACATCGAGATAGAATAAAATGTCGACATACAAATATCGAGATTAAAATGAATATTTTCTAAAAGAAAAAATCAAGACTTTAACAATTCTGACTTTTACTAAAATCTTACTTCATGAGCGTCGATTTAAAGCACTTTTACAGCTTATGCTTCTCCTTCGCGGCGGTTTCTGGGTAGGATCAGTACTTTACTTCTAGACAGGTCATGAAAAAGTCTGGTCCTCGGCATTTCAGACTCAAGTCCGTAATCCCTATCACCGTAACATTCTCGTAAAAGGAATGACTTCAAAAAAAAGTTTAATAAAACATCCATACCTATATATATATATATATATATATATATATATATATATTACAGAATTGAAGTTTCTTTGTTTCAAGACGCGTAATTCCACTATTACTTTCAGTCTCGGCCAATAATTGAATTTCAAATCAGATCAACCGCTGATTAAGATGCATTGAAAGTTAAATTACATGTATAGATAATAAAACTGTCGCAAGAAGACAAGGTCTGTCAAAGGAACATGCTGTTTGCACCTAATTTAAGTGAACAGTTGCAGAGCCATGACGTGTCTGAACTTTCAACATTAAAATCATCATGAATGAAACAATGGCTTCAAAATATCAGAGGCATAGGTCAACATTGGCTGATATGTCGGTATTTCTGACGACAGTGAAATGTCCTGATGTGGTATTAACAATGTGGTAGATGTCATAACACTTTGAGGTAGTGTCAAGCGAACAATCGATCTCTTTCATTAAGTTATTACCGTTGAAGGAAATGAATTCAGCGAGATGCCACGAGGGGACAGTTTTACTGAAGGACCGCCGAGTAATAATTTGAATTGTGGTTATTCGTTTGTCGTAAGCCATTGCAAAATTCCTATTATCTTATTCCTAAAGGTATGTTATTTGCAACAGAACAGTTGACTTTGCAGCAGTCGCTTAGCTTATTATACGTTCTTACTGACATGTAATAAATGAGAAATACTGCGTGAATCGCCATAGTAATCGTGGATACATCATTTGCGACGTGACAGCTTGAAAAAATACATTGAACAATGAGTTCAATTTTCTCTCGTTAACTAATCTTCATTCATGTTTACAATTAAACTTTCTTTTTTTATGTATACGGTTGCCTACACTGCAACAAAATAGGAAATATTAAGAAATACACTGAAAAGTAAGGTCAGACACTAAAATAAGTGCTAATGGCAGAAATTCAGTCAGGTTTGTCTATTCTTAAAAGTTCTGGAAATCCAATACATAACCTCCAATTGAAGAGTATCCATAAATAGGCTAGAGTTTCTGCTGTTTTGAAGCTGATGGTTTCGTGCTCAAGTTCCATTAGGGTCAACTTTTTTATGTTCTTCTCTCTTAACACTGTTTCTGTATTGATCATATCAAAATTAGAAGGAAAAAGTGTTTATTTTTTTATTTTCATATTTTATTTACCTATTTAAGGGTATTTAAGGTTCATGTACCAAAATGAAAATTTGGATACTTTCTTCACTATTGATTATCACATTTTAAACGCCATGGTAAGAGTTAATAACGTTTTACATGACTATTCGACATTAAAGTGCAAATTTTAAAGCACGTCCCATGATCATATCTACAGTATGTTACAGACAATACGCGTTAAAAAATCCAGTATATTTGTGAACATAATTAAAATAAACACAGTTTTTAATATTATTCAGTAAAAATAAATTAATAAAAGATTGAAAGATATAACAGATGTGTTTCTCCTTCTCAGTCCTGATTCTGTATAATTTACACAATTTACACATAAGTAATTAAAACAATACATAAGAAAACATGCCCTTTTGTACTTTAAGACCATTAGTTTTTCTTATGGTGCCAAGCTGGAGATAGTGGTTCAATTTAAATATCATAACTTAAGTTGCAGTTGACTCATTTAAACTTTACCATTTATTGTTTTATATTTTATAATTACAGAATATAAACACCTTTTGTGTAATCAAAATTGGTCAAATTAATTGTTAAAATGGATATCATGTTTCAATTGTTATCTTGACACAAATGGCGGGAGACTAAAAATAGATTGACTGGATTTTTTAATGAATACATGGTATTTTTCTTTGTTGTGTTTGGTAAATAAAACTGGATTTTCAAAGAAAGAATTTGATGTTCACTTGCACTTAAACATTCTGTCTTTGTTACGTAGGACATTCAATTGAACACGTCTCTCCTTACATACATATATACGTTTTTTAACTTAATCAAGAAAGCAGCCATGAGTGCATACTATGATACATATGGATGACGTCATGAAGAGTGTTTAATAAACAGACCGTCTAGAATAACATATGGGATAGGTCCATGTTTGCCTCTGTCAACTAGATGGAGGTTTGTATAAGGGAAGTAGAGAACGAATAATATAAATGCAATATGACGTCTCTAGGGACGGAATTTTGACATAGAATCATGATATCATATTGATTATGACGTAGACTGTCATGCATAACTTTTATAATGTCACACAGGCTTTTCAGTACAGACGTCAACTCGGTCACGATAATGCAACTGGGACAAAATAGAACAATAGACGATATACACATGACATGTTTATGACAAAGGCCCCCACGTCCCTCTCTGTTCAATCTCAAGTGTGTGTTTTTTATGTGTTCCTTGTTGGTAGCCGTATTTATCGAGAAAAAAATGACAGTTGTGTATCTCAGCATATACAAGTGTACATATAATTACATTGCCAATACAAATTATTTATCTGTTATTCTGGTGAAAAATGAAGCTGGTGAATAATGAAATATCATTATGTTTCATGACAAGGGTAAGACCTTAATATATGTGAATATATGTTAAGGCGTTTCATGTCCAGCTTGCCAATAGCCTCAGAGTAAAAAACGTTAATGTAGATAAAGAGAATGTTCAAAGTGCCGTCATTTTTTCAATAAATTCAGGCTAGATCTTAGGAAAATGTGTTTTGTTTATATTCCTATTCCGATTGCCCAATGAAAACTTACTTTAAGGAACCGGACATTACATGTCCCGGCATGCAGTTGTCAAACTCGATTAGAAAATTTAAACCAAAATATTATCGTTAGAAGACAAAGTCCGTTTCAAAAACGTCTATTTTTTTTTTTTATTTCTTTCAATTTAAATACAAAGTGATTCATTTACATTGCCGTAGTTGTGTATATACGCAATTTCCAACGTTCGGTCTCAAACCGGTGTCCTCCCTTCCTTTTTTAATGTTACCAATATACAATATGACTCGCCCTATTCGACCTAGAGCCCCCGTGGAGATGGCAGGGTCGTGACACAGTTCACACAAATTTCGCCATTAATATGTCTAAAACACCACGATCAATCTACAGACTAACACTCAGAGCTGTTACCTTCGCCGCCATGTCAATTATTGATGTATATCACATTCATATTGTTTGGCTTTCGGGCACATTGTCTTTAGTCGCATTTTACGTTTCGTTAAGACCATTGCTCTTCATTTTTGTTGGAGAACCCTAACTTTAAATCGGATCAGTTGGTGTGGAAGAAACTCAAAAATGTTACAGTCGATGTTAGGACCACCCCAACCCTCTTTCATTTCAAACTATACTATAGACACGACAAAGAGTTTTTCGAAGTTACAAGTCGTACCGTGTTTTTCGTACTGTGCGCCCATTTGAATTTCGTAGAAAGTCATTTAGAAACTTAATTTTACACATTTATTCGTAAATTTACCGGGATAATGTATATTCATCAAGAACTCTGAGCTATATGTGTACTATGGTTCTTCTTTAATACAATCAGTAAGCGGTCATGTCAAATTTACAGAAGGTATCTTACTTGTGCTTATCTGTTCCATTTATTGTATTTCTACATTTGATCGTTTTCAGTTTAACTCTCTTGTCTTAGCCTAAAAACTTCACAAATATGTGTATGTTGTTCTATATTTGTTACAGACAATTATTACTGAAAATGAACATAATTGTGCTAACATTAGATACAGTCCTGTTTTCCGTACATAAAACAAGCACTTATACAGGACCGGTTGGCCCGGTGTCAGGATAATGTGACTGGGTGTGGTATCATGCCACATGTCTACGGCGTGATACTGCAGTGTGGCAGCGCTATATCTGTCTCATTTAGACATCGTCTCCAAATGACTGAAATACTGTCGGTTGGACGTTAAATCAGACAAACAAATAAACAAAACTTTAATATTTTAAGTCCGTACTGTACCATTATTTTCCACTCGCCTTTCTGATTTCGGAAAAAAAAGTTTCAACTAAAATTATAAAAATATGTCCCATTTCTGAACAGATTTGGTTCTGATTGTCTGAGTTGCTTTTTGTTTCATTTTCATTGTCTTTAGATTAGATATCAGCGAATTTTCACTGAGATTGATAAATATTCAAGAGCCTGAAACTCCATTTTTTTCAAATTTCAATGAAATTTCTCGGTCAACGCTGCAGCATCCATTTTGTTTTGTTGTACTGAGATTTTTTTTCAAATACCGCACATAATTTAATGGTTTTCAACCTAATGAGAAGACGCTGCAGGATATGCGATATTTATGAGAAATTGTAAAGACAATGTGTGTAAACAGTTGACTTGAAACAAGACAGAAGTAAGCAAACCACCATCCGAAATGTGTATTACATGACATCTTCATATTAATCATGGTGTTTTTGTTTACATCAACTGTGTATGATCACACATTAAAGACGATATTTAAGTACATGGTAAAGATTAAAGATTTGTCGAATATATAAAGTTACAAAATAAAGTGTGCAGTCAGGCTTTGAATAATTTAAATGTACTAGTATTATTTCTAATCCTTGGCATAACCATTTGGGTCATTGTATGACTAACATGGTGAAAATTTTCTTTGATATTTAAGGAGATAGACAGAAATCCAAATATTGTTAAATACTGGTGCAGGTACTGAACCTACACTGCAATATAAGGGGCCATTAATGTTGTTCACTTTTCAAAGTCATATGTTATTAATTTTCACCATTGTACGGGCGAGTGAGACGCCATCTTGTTTCTACTGACCCTGTGTGGATTTATACTGACCCTACATAGAAACATAGGAGGTTGCCATGTGACCGTGATTTGAACCAGTGAAAACGTACATTAAAAGAAATAAAATATTAAGATTTCAGAAACCTTCAACAGAAACTTTTTATGTCTAAACCTAGTTAATTTTTCTTAATATACGAAGTTATTGAACGCTGAGTAACTTTTAGAGAATAGGCTTGGAAACTTTTCATATGTATCAGAAACATTAAATCAAATTGTAAAAATCCATACTTGGTAGCCCAGTTATATTCAATATTTTTAATGTTCGCAATTGAATATAATTATGCCAATAGAAGCCTGGGGGAGATTACTATTGGAGGAACCAAATTTTTGTTAATGTAAAATACATTCATTATTCAAAACAAATCAATCAAATTACCTGGTCACGCCACCTACATCATTTTTATGCCCCATAATCGTGGCAATGAAGAAAGTCTTTTGTTCATACATACCGGTTTATTCCTAAGGAACACATATTAGGTTAAACATATGAATCATGCTGGCAATACATTATCATAACTAGATGTTCTTTATTTGACAGGCATGCTTCAGTTGCATAAAATTATGAAATTTTATGAAGTTGTTGCATTTAAAAATTGTTATTGATAAGATACAAACAATGGTTATATATTATACATGCTGATTTAAGAACGGTGAACATCATGTTCTCTAGGAGCTAGACAATCGACGAACTTCAATATCATGTTCGTAAAGTAGTTGTTGCATATTAGTTTAAAAATAAAGTACTAAAACTAGCAGCAGTAGTAGTAGTAGTAGTAGCATTAACACCAGTGATAGTATTGACAGCAAAATTATTAACAGTAATTATAAGAGCAGTAGTAAATTTAGCTGTAACAGTAGTTGATTTTACTGCCGCACCGATAGTAATTCAGTCATATAGCGACGTTCAGGCAATTTCAGATAGAAAGTAGATTCATCGACCTACCGCAAACCAGCTCGAAGGCAAAGAAGTAGTGATACATGAACACGTCGTTTGTTCTTATATAACCATAGTTAAAGTCACATCACGGATCACTTAAGTATGCACGTGCGGTCAGTGGTCAGATGACAAAGCGGACACGTTTATGCCGCTGGTACCATAAAACAGGCCAATACGCACGAGCTGTCCGGTTTATTCGTGCACGTAAAACATAAGAACACGCGAGAAGATCTTGTACATTGTATAATATACATGTAGGCGCGAGAATATGACCATGTATACATGTTACGTTTACTGTTATGATTTGGCCTGGTGGGAAATGAATAATGAATCTATCTTTTTGTCTGTTCTTTCTTCTTTATTTTCTTTCATGTATGTTGTACAACTTTATTCAAACTGAGAAAAGAACATTTTAATGGAGATAAAAAACAAACTTCAACGTCTGAATCTACCTCTAAAATGTATAAGTCACACTTGTAAATGTATATCAGACATAGAATTTCAGTCGTAGATAAAATTCTTTCTCCGGTTTAATCAAATCGTCGACTGTTCTTACATTGAAAATCAAGTATGGAAGTTGATTAATTACACGAGGTGGTTTTGGTATAACTATTTTACTAGCCTTATTATATAAGACGCATAACGCCTCTTCTGAAAATATGTAAAAGCCACTAATCTTTCGCTGAGCCGTCTTTTATTTATTAACAAATACAGTGTTTAACGATATTAAGTTGCCGGAAACTGCAACTTTGTTCGTGTAATTCTCTTATGTTATTATTGAATTTAAACATGCACCCACCCCCTTTGTTTGGGAAATTGTGAATTATTATTTAATACAAATCAAAAACTAGCTCAAACTTCGTAATCAATATTTCGTCCTTCCGAAATGGTTTTCTTTTTCTTTCTTTTCTTTTTTTCTCTTTCCTTCGAAATGATTTACCTATTCTATTTATAAAGATATATATTTCTTAAATACGAATTGATTTCGTTTTAAAGAGATAAAATATATTAAATAGAATCCTAAATATGTAATAAATGCGTTTCACGAGTAAAAAAAACTTGCAATAAATCTTTATGGGTTCCGAACTTTTTCAAATACTGAGATCAAATTCTTACTACACTATCTACAGACTACCTATATACAGGTACTAGTAAACGCCCAAGTTACTAAATTACAAAACCCCATAATATCTATGTGCAGTATTTGAACGACCATGCAGTTTATAAAATGCATTATTCCTCCTACACCGTCATAAAATGGAAAATCCTTTTTGTCAGCCACTCGTCAGCTTCTTGTCAGCTGATTTGACGTGTCTTGTCATTCATACCTACACGACTGGTTATTTGTGGATTAAAAAATACATATTGTAGAAAATGACATTTTCATATTTATTTACACTAAGTTTATATGGTATAAGTAAATGGTTAATTGATGATCGTGATATTATTTCTTTATAGAAAATTTGTTTAAAAATAGTATGACTTTAAAAATCTGTTCTTAATTTACCAAAATATCTAAACCTATAAAAGTTTCAGGATAAGTATTGTTCATTTTCCGGTTTGATAGAACATGTAATCCTATTTTTGATTTGTGTTATATATCTAAGTTAATAACGGTTCTGTTTCGTGTGTTCTTTCAGGAAGGTTCTGGTATTTACACTACTGTTCGTGTCGGCGGCCTGGGCCCAGCAGTCGGGTCCCGGTAACCAGGGTGGCGGAGGTCCAGGTGGCGGAGGAGGGGAGGAGGAGGAGGTGCACCAAACAACGGCACCAACCCTTGGCAAGATCTGCTGCAGAAAATGATGAATCTTATGCAGACCGCTACTGGGTTACCAGGCCCGGGTGGTCAAGGCCCTTCAGGTCCAGATGCTGCACCAGGCCCTAATGCTCCACGAGGACAAACTACAGTGCCACCTCAGCCAACCGTACCTTCAACCCCAAGCCCAGGCCCTGCCAATATGGGCCCGGGAGCTCCACCGCCCCCACCAGCCAGCAAGGCTAAGTCTGTAACACAAGACTGTTTCTACGAGGGTCGCTATTACCGACCCGGAAGTGATATTGTCCGGGGTCAGCATGACAGATGGTGCTACGTAACGTATTGTGATTCCAACGGTGCCATTCAGTACTGGGACGACTACAACTGTCCACCAAATTCAATGAAGCCAACTAGCAGTCATAGCTCAGGCAATGCTAGACCTAGTCGCAAAAATAATGCCGGTGGTCCACCAACGACGGCGTCTCCAGCGGGCGGATGTACTCACGAAGGGATGTATTACGAGCCAGGACAGGAAATATCCAATCACAGGGTGGGAGAGAGGTGTTACGGCACGTACTGTAGTCACGAGTCCCAGGTGGTGCAGTGGGAAGACTGGTGTGTTGCACCAACGACACAACCAACTACTGGAGGACCATCGCAACGAGGAGGTAGCAACAACCAAGGTCGCAAGCAGGGTGGTCGTAAAGGTGGCAAACGTGGCGGTGGAGGCGGCGGCGGTGGACGCGGAGGACGTGGTGGTGGCGGCGGTGGTGGTCGCGGTGGAGGTGGTGGTGGACGCGGCGGCGGCGGTGGTGGTGGAGGCGGTGGTGGACGTGGCGGCGGCGGTGGACGTGGTGGTGGAAACATGGGGGGTCGCAGAGGCCAAGCATCAACTGGCTGCTACCACAATGGACTTTACTATCAACCAAACGAAGACGTTATTGTCGGCAATGTCGGAGATATGTGTTACGGTTATTACTGTGAAGGACAAAACACTTTTGTGCACTGGGAGGACAGATGCGCACCAACACCACCAACCCCAGCTGCCCAGCCTGCTGGGCCGTCAGCTGGAGGAATGGGTTCGATGTTCTTCTAAAATACCATATCAATTATTTCAGCATCCTCATGAGTAGGTGTGACCAGATGTGAGACTCATTTATATGGCGTTCCAATGATAAGTAATTTATGAATGTCTCTCATGGTAGAAGAATTATTCTAAATCACATTTAGTATTAACAAAGTTTTCATACATTTGATAAAGAACAGCTAACATTTAGAACGCGAGCAGAAGTGTGGCGAGAACAAGATGAGAAGATGATGCATAATAGTGTATTTATGGATTAGATAAAATATCATTTGTATTAACAAATATATGCATACACTATTCTCATTTCAGGATTTCTTTCATTCTCCCAACCAGTATTGCTTATAAAAATGGTCAGAAAAAAATACATTAATAAATATATGAAAATAAAAAAAATATATATATTTACGATGCTGAATGGAGCTCATATTCAAGTTAACTATTACTCCGCACAAAGTAGCTAGCATCACTTTCAGTGTAAACTCAAACCTTCCTCAAGTATGTATATCCGATCTCGTCAATACAATACCGGATCATGAAAATGTTTGCAATTACCAGGTCACGTGTAAAACCAGGGTGATCTGGTTTTAATGATGATCTGGTTTTAATGGCTTCATGGGGAAATCTAAAATGCTCTATTTTGCTTGGAGAGAAGGATACATGTAGCATTCTCCCATGCGCACAATATTTACCTCCCCTTATAGTTGTTGTTGTTTTAATTAATGTGTCACACCTTTCCTTTTTTATGCCTTCAACACATATGTAGAAATATTAATAAAATATGATAATCAATCACAATTCCCGCTAATAAATTCTGGAAAAGGAAGGTTTTTTCCTTATAATCATTATATTAAATTAAGATTAAAAAATCATCACATTATCACATGGTATACAGGGCTGTAACGGAGGTCAGTGCGGAGAGGTTAGGGCAATAAGTAGGTCAATGACAATATAATGATGCGTTTAATAAATTATTAATCACTTAATTTCCTTCATCATTTTGATAACATGTAATTCACTAAAGAAATGACTGTAATTTGTTTAATCGGCACATTATTTTTTATTCATGTATTAAATTATTAAACATTTAATTTAAAAACTATTTACATTTTTTATTAAAGATTAGCAAATGACAATTTGATACAAAATAGCGATAGCCTCGGTCACATATCATTGGACTGTAATACATGCAGTTTTGAAGGAATTGTCTATTGAAACTTTTTGTAAAATTATTAATTTTGACGAAGATTAAATATTGGCAAGTCGATATGAAACACAGGTTTGTGGATACTTGATTCTATACTGATGAGACAATACTTCAAATCAAATAAACAAATTAGGTGAGGGAAACATTCGTGAACATGTAAATTACAAAAGTCGTTCCCATGAAAATAGTGATTGAAATATATCATATGCCAATATATATTTTTTTTACAGGAATATTTTACCCTTTTCAAATGTTAGCATTAAACCTTGTTCATATCATTTTGGGGAATTTGCATACATGAAAACTTGAGCTATTACGCCGTATACAAGTGGCATGATAGCACAAAGAGTCTAAATAACACTGGGTCAATGAGAGCTGGAACCAGTCTATATAATTATGCTGAGTACCAGCACAAGGGCGATACAACAGTGCCTTAATAACTTAGGTATCGAACCCACGATTTACCTGTTACGAGTCTAACGACCAAGCTCATAAGGACCTGTGTGACACGTTTGGTATATAAAATAAAGATCTATTGTTTACTAATACTTCACCTGTATATTTATCATGTGTGGTCTTATTTTTTATCTTGTAACCACCATTTGCAAACGCACGTGACTCACATCCTTAGTAAATATGTGAAACAGGAAATGTGCGGCGATTTATTCACAAAGACTTTCGTTGTTGTTGAAATGGACGTCATTAACCTACACCGACTGTTGAGACAAATTATTCCGGAGCTGGTCCATTAAGTTGTCAACTTGGGAAGACATACGCATTTAGTAATGTAACTAACTGTACACGAATTGTACATCGTTCTATCTACGGATTATAGGATTATTTTACATTTTAATTGTTTAAAAATAAACGCATGCCATAAAAGATCAAGTTATTCGAATACAGCGATAATCAAAAATGTACTCAAATTACTGTGTAGTCATCAATGTTAAGGGCGTGGGGGCGAATTTTCTTCTATGTCGAGGACGAATATTTTGTTCCCATGAAAACGGCTCATTTATTTTACCTGACAAATATATCTACAAACGATTTTTTTACGAATAATGCTTCATCAGTAACAAGGAAAGGGAATATTAACGATCAGGAAAACCAGAATTTTACAATTGATTATTATATTTTAGTACATAGCATATATATGTATAAGAGATTTAAGACTCTAGCCTCCGTTTATATTCACACAGGAGTGACGGAGGAACGAGATATCAAGATGGTCTGGTTTAAATGTCGCATTGAATCAATGAGTCTCGCGATTCATCGAGGTCGAAATGGATCTGTAAACATCTCGAAATACCGGAGACTCGGTTAGATGACTAATATAGATACTTGTTCAGATATCATCTCGCCAAAGTATCAAAACACGAAGGAATCGTTATATCACTAGTAGTATAAAAAAGTGTAACACAAACCTATGTTAGTACATGAAGTTGACGAAAAAAAAATAACTAAATGAAAATAACACATATATGTATGATAATGTGTGCGTGTGTGTGTGTGTGGAGAGAGAGAGAGAGAGAGAGAGAGAATATCAACAAACCCTTTATACAATGTATATAGATTAATCAGTAATAACAATAAGCATAATTCATAAAATGCAATTGTTGCAATCAGAAAAACAAGGAAGAAAGGAAGGGGATAAAGGAAATTGATGTCCGTGCGTATAATAATCCATTGTTATTTTCTGGGTTATATCCTTTCCTGTGTAGCTTAACAATTACTTATAAAAACAATGTGGAAACATCACACGCAGAAGATTAAAATAAGCGTTTATTGTCTCAAAGGTTATAAATTTTTCACGGGCCGTGTTGAAATAAAACATATAGTGCGAAGTTAACATGAACAGGATATGGTTTCTTGTGATTTCTCTCACATCAGGTATAAATATGTTTATTCTGTAAATAAATGCTAAGTTATTCGACATAAATGTGTTTGTATGAAGGTCAATGCACTAGAAAGCTGTACAATAATATGGTGATTAATGTAGATAAAAATACCCTTAACTTTATGTTTATAATTTAAATAATTTGAATACATATATGTGATTATATCAACATTAAATTAAAACAACAACAACAAACAAATGTTTCGTACCTTATAATAAGTTTCCAAGGCATGGCGAAATCTACTCGTTAATCTTTTGATGATGTTTTTTCTTATATTCGAACTTTTTTAGTAATTTGATACATGTATACATTTTTCAGCCAGAATACATCGATTCTTTTAAAGTATCGTGCATGTAAGAGTATTTCCGAATGACATTTTAAACCGTCAGTGTGAATCATCATCATTTTACAAACAAAAACAGTGGTACCGCCTAAATTAACCGAAAAATATAATAAAGTGAAAAATTGACGCGTCATAGAGAACGAAGCATAAATTATAATTATATTTTAAAATTAAAGTTTGTGGGTTCGAAGCCCATTTGGGACACGGATATTTCATGACCTTCCCAGGCACAAAATACTGGTCCAACCAAGAAACCGTCAAGAGGGATTTGTAAAAATTGTATAAACTTGTTTCCCGGTCGACGAAAAATAAATAAATAACTATAATAATTTAATTATGGAAACAAAAGAATAAACACACACATGCATTTTAATTATTAAATTATGGAAACAACAAAATTAACACACACGCGCGCGCGCGCACACACACACACACGCACACACACGCGTGCACTAAAAAGTACGCTTGTTTTTCAACGAAAATAAAGCACTGTCTGAGTCCTCCCCTGCGGGCTTTTTTCTTTCTTTTAAGAAATCATGTATTTATCTTGAACGCAGATAGTAGCTGAATGAATTAACCTGATCCTGACCTTCTATATTATGAATAAATTACAATTACTTATTTATTCTGAATAAATCGTATATGCCTTTGGGATAATCGTGTATTATCGAAATACTTCGGTGCAGCTCCTTTTGCAAAGTTTGGATAGGGAGCAAGTAAATAAATAAATAAATAAATAAATATAAAAGGTTTATATAAAGTGGTAAGTGTTTACCTTTCCATGTTGTTTATAACAACCACATAGGCAACTTAATGCATGCTTTTTTTTCTTTCTTTTTTGAAACGTGCTCATAATGTTTAAACTCTGTATGATTGTATTTTGTAACAGCAGTATAGAAACCCAAACGTAACACTTTACATTTTTTCGGCATACCTGTTTACTTTTGATCTATTTACAGATTATGACACAAGATAAGACTGAACGAATATTTTAACGTTTTTTTTTCCTATGTCGGAAATGCCTATAGGCAAGGGAGAAGTTACGCACCATTGTTTGTTGAGATGAGAACTAATTGAAATACATGTATATGCTTGGTTTTCACGAAATATTAATAAAGAATTACTTATTCAATAAATATATATAAAATCTGTTTTTATCAAAAGACTTGTCTAAGATGCACAGTCAGATCTCTATTTGCTCTGCCGATTTCGATGGAGAGGACATTTTTTTATCTATGCTTATTTTGACTTCCCAGAAAAAAAAATGAATCACAGATAATATTTTGAACATCTTATAACCGTCTTACATTCTCCATTACTATAACCCTAATGAACGCTCCATATCGTTTTAAACATTCTTGTTTGATATTCTTGTACGTGTGACACATGAATTTTATTTCAATTATCGAAACACCTAATTGTAAACTCGTGCTTATGAAATATATTATAGCATTATGATGGTAATAAGGCAATAATAAACCAAACCCAACAATAATATACAATGTATATATTAAACGAATTATGATGGGAAAAAAACACGGAAAAGTGTTTAATAATTTTGGCTGAACTTACGAAAAATGATTGTTCGTAATTACGAACTACGTTTAGAACTTTCGAAATAAAATGATCATTTTGTACAATAATAAATAGAACTATCTCTTAAGGTTATTAATACCTCCGTATTCCACCCTTTCTTCCTGTATATAATGTGAGCGTAGGACGCACCGTTACTAGACGTGAGTCACGTGACGGGATTGGACGTGACGTAACGGAATGTGACATAACGGGAGTGATTCCTACATGGCACTAACATCTATGAAAAGGGGGTTTAACTTTATCATTTTCTTACAAACGATATTATATCAGCACACTCGAACTTTCAGGGCATAGGGATAATGGCAAATATAAAGGCAGCAGATCAGCTTTAAATTTATTCTAATTAGAAGTCAGGATATTCGAGCGCATCTTTCATTTAGTGATATCACTTCCAACTTTAACACGTGAAATACTTCTTATTACGTCACAAGATCATTAGTTCAGCTTAACTTCATTCAATTTCGTCCAATTATTTTCATTGTTTTCAACAAATACTTCATTATTGATAAAACCAAAGTTTTTGTTTGTCTCAGGAGTGCGGTGTTAGTGTTTATAACTGACATACTGAATAATCATTAATTTTCTCCGGTCTTTAGGATGACGAAATTCATGAATATTAATCCCGTCGTAAATTGTTTATCAAGTGAATATCATATTTTTTAAATGATAAATCGACGATTAATGTACCGAGGAAATTAAATGATACATAATCAACGAAATATTAATGACTTCACAGCAGATTCGCATTTTAGATACTTTCGTTTTTTTCTAATCTATTTGTTTATTGATATATGTTTATACTTTTTATGAATTTTATCAAGTGTTCTCAGCTGTACATGTCTCATTTTTATATGCTCGACTATTATGGATTCACTTGCGGCGGCTGGGCGGGTGGTGTCCAGTGATGTTGTCCGCTCTCTAATTCGAACAAACGTGAACCGATCTTTACCAAACAATATATTTGGGCACAATATCTTGGATTCCTTCGATAACCAGCTAGATTAACCCAGACACTCGGGAGTTATGGCCCTTGAATTGATGAAAAAATGGTCAAATTATCAGCGTCGCTCTCTAACTGTAACAAACATTAATTAATATTAAAAAAAGCTCAGGGCTCAAACCCATGAATAACCAGAGGCTGTTGGCCAAGAACTTTATCCACCTTTCTATTAGCGACTATGGTCTACAGTTCAAGTTTATATTGATTCGGAAAACGAAACTGCAAAATTCAAAAATTTCAATATAGAATACATTATTTACATGAATATACCACTAATTTGTTAGGAGATGTCATCACTTGTGTTTACACTTGTCTATGTATATATATTATCCATTCAGCAACTGGGATTGAAGAAATAGTGTATACGCCTAGTGCGCATGCGTCAGTCTGGGCGGAAGCTGGGTGTGATGGGCCGCTTGTACCCGTGAGACTCAACTTCTCAGAGACAGCTGTACAAACTATTCCTTTAATTGAGCATGAACTCGAAAATGGCGTCTGGTTAGGAGTGGCACTAGCCTACCGGATTTTCGAATATGGAGGTAATTATGATACTCAGTCCGGGAACCAGTGAGGTCCACTATACACCCCCTTCGCCACAATACTTTCTCTTGTGGGTACCACTCTGTTCGCCAGGGTCAGCTTCATCAGAATCAGATACATGTTAATGAAACAAATTTCTTTTAATTTTTTACTGTTTCCATAGTAACCGTTCACTTTAGTACATGTTATAGTTACATAATAAGATAGATTCGGTACCAAAAAGGAGTTTAGACCTTGTATTTCCCTTCAAAATATCAACAATAATTAATAATAATAATGAATTATATCTGATTTACATGAAAATAGGGGGGGGGGACCTCAACCCCTCCGCCCCAGGAGTCTAACTAAAAACGTTTTCATGTTACTCTGTAGGGATTTTTCATATTCCCGTAAAGGCATTTGAAAATTGGGGAAGGTGGTGGTGGTGGGGGGGGGGGTCTTTCATGTTCAGTGAGGGACCTTGGATTTGGGTGCCACCTGAAATCGTTACACCAGGAAGATTATATCATCATTTACCTGGCATCAGAGTATATCTGCACCACTTGCACTCAGGCGAATGAGCATTCAAACATCTCGGACATTTTTCTTCGATTTTCCCTTTCTCCCATTACGATATTAATCTCAGTTCAAACTTGACTCCAAATCAGATATTCCCTCGCCCTCATTACTTCAAAATTTGACTACAGTTACGAATTCAATCTGATAAAAGTGTGTGAAATTCAAGATACAGATAAGATAATATAATCTTTTATCATAGTGACTTGTGTATACAAAATTACATAAAGTTAAATAATTTACAAAATCATTGAACACCCGGCCCAATGGGCCTATAAGTCACCTTATACATGTACAATAAATAATATTTATGACATTAAGATACATGTATAATATCAAATGCATTTCGGTGCCTGCATATGGGTTGGTGAGAGGCCCTGTCGAGTTATCACCCGTCAGCCGTTGCTCGGTGTTCATATGCTCCTAATGTTTTACCAAACATATTTATTTATATGAGATAATGTTAAGAACTTCTTTATAAAGAGCGTAGTATTTTACAATAAATCCCTTCTATTGGTTCAAAAAGCCATGTTTTCACAGTATATTTATTACCGGAAGCAGAGGATAGACTATATTCTCAGCATCCCTAAAACCGCGGGAAAAACAGTCCGATATGAAAGACACTTACGAAAGGGACTTCCGTATCTTGGGCATCAGTTTACAGTAACTCGGAAGAGCCTCATTAACTTATAATACAAGTGCTCTCGGTTTGGATAACACAAGATGAATCTCGGGGTGTGCACACACCAATTGTCAACGGTTTCCAAACATCCACTTCTAGGTTGCATGATGGTTACGAATGAGACTCAGGGTCAAACAGTCCAGTTAGATGGAAGTATAGGAAAGTGTCACCAGGCTTGTGGGGGCGGCAAATATAACGTCTTTGGAATCCAGGTACATGCACAGATTATATTGTAAAAGATAACACATACTTACATAAATACGATATGCGGCGTTATTAAATACTCAGTCAAAGCACCAATACACAGGATCAACCAGTCCTGGAGCTAGTCTTTGATTATGTTGAATGTCATCTAGAAGTCTTAATTTACCAGCTTGACATACCAGTACCCTCCGCTCTTTAAGCGGGCGTTGTAACAACTCGACCAATTGAAGTGGTCAATATGATATAAATATGGCATATTTTTAAGCTCATTAAGTTATTATACTATGATATTTTATGCTGAAATCCGTGAATACGGAGATAATCTGAGTTCGTATGTCAATCAGCAAACAAATTTTTTGTGCAGTACTTCCTCGCTTGGTCAATAGAATGTTTGAAGCTGACGATGATGTAATTGCGACTATATGTTTAGTAGAGGTATAAAATGACACTTTCACTACCTTTTTGTACCAACGTGGTATAGTGTCTGACTAACATACTGAAGGTCCCGAATTCGAATCCAGTTCGGAGCAATAGGCTTTTTATTTGGTTACATTTGGCGTTCAACGAAAATAAATTACTGTTATAGAGGTAATGACGATCCCAGAAGGTCCCTCAGACATTCATACTCTTGGAATCTGAGATCAGATATAATAAGATAATAAACCATTACCAATTGATCTTTTAAAAACAAAAATTAACGTGGATTAATTTAATGCTAAGGATCTTTCTTGAACAAGAAGACATCACTATATACATGTCTACTTTTACAGAACACGACTTGTTTCTGCCAGCTGAACATGACTTCAAGATCGAGACGTGAACCAGGCTGTGACGTGAACTGTGTCGACCCTGTGGGGGCGATGTGTGGCGGCAACGGGGATTATGTCTCTATATACAGGACAGGTAGTATCACGATCCTGTCCAAAATATAAGTCCCGTTTATTTTATATCACTTAAGAGTGATAAATTACATTATTCTGAATGCAAGTGTTGAGTGTTAGAAGGATACTCTGGTGATTTCAACTAGCGTAATTAATTTGATTTACAAATGAACTATCAAGGATAAACTTCAGCAATTAAACGCATGTATGATTGCGTTCATCCATTTCTACACTGACACGTAAATGAAAATCGTTTCCCGATGTTAATATAGGTGGTCCAAATACGATATATATTAAAAGTTTATTGAGCTTTAATGCTCATAATTGTTCCAAAAGCAGTATATATTATTCTGACAGAAAAGTATAATGTGTGTAACAGATTTGTTTAGAGATACAATCTGGACATATTCGTTGACGACAACATTACTACAATGCATAAATAAGAAAGAATCGTTTACTTAAGATCAATTTTTTTTTTACACAAATACCCGATTTTCATATCCTCGTCAATTTTCTGAGGTTTTTCATATACTTTCAACGAAACGCGAGTAAATGATAACGTGGCATATAAATAAGGTCTGATTGGGTGACAGTTTTACAAATACAAATTGTTTTGCTGATTTGCGTTTATCTGTTATTTTACAACTGTTACATAGTTTGCACATTATGACATATTCTGCGTTGGTCTAAAATATTTTGTTATTTCATCTTTTCTTTTTCTTGCAAATTTAATCATTTTGAAATATTATGGGCCTTTAATAATGCTACGTTTACACTGTTCCCGGCGGCCACGGCAAACACGTTTTCGTCGTGAGACTTTGGTTATTTTTTATCTCTCTATACTAGGTGTGTTGAGTTATGCCAAGTTTTCTCACCACGGTCTATCACGGTAAATCCGTTAGGGGGGGGGGGGGGGGGGGGGGGGGGCAGGGTGAGGACTACGCCCCGGTGTGGCTACATGGTGCACCCACGTTGCGGCCCGCGGTCTACTAAGGATGCAAGTGCGTCCCCTCTCGGTCTGCCACGTTCTGATTGGTTCCCTCACGTTTCTCTAGTTTTGATCATGGTCTGACACGTGTCCTACGTTCTGTCAAGGCTTTCTAGATGAAACGTGGACGCAGGACAACTTTGGAACACGTTCGTAATCACGGTATAAATCAAAGCGCCAATATCACTGACAGAACATGTTTTAAATGCATTAAAATGGCATTTATTCAAGTTTTCAAACGATGCCGTAATCACTATGTCATAAAGACGTTTGCTTTGTTTCAACAAGCACATTGTCCCACTTTCTCTCTTTCTTACAATTAATACGATTTATTAGGTATACATGTATGTATTAAAAAAGAGCACTATCATATATGACAATGTATAACAATATCTAGTACAAAAAAAGCCCAAGATTTTTTTTAGTAGAGCTCTTCAAAAATGAATGCAATACATGTATTTCATTACTGCAGTGTATCAAGGAAAACAAAAATATCAGTTATGCAATTATCAAATTGAATGAAAAAAGACTAGCGCGGTATTTGATACACTAAAATGCATGTGCATATTTATAGGCAATTACAAGTGATGGAATTGCAGTTGTCAATGTTTCAAATATCTCCTAATCATTTGCGACCTACTCGCTTGCACACTTACTTTTTATTTCCGTTTATTATTTCAGCATAAATTGTTTGCATATTTCAATTCGGTTTAGACTTACATAAACCGTGCTTAAATATACATAAAAATTAACATCACTAGGTGAAAAAAAAATCAGACCTATATCTTTGCGTAGTTAAAAGGAGGAAGGATAAGTTTATTATGGTGGCATATTTCTGCCAGCCACTTATCCACTTAGCTATGTTGAAACTTTTCTGAAAAATTGTCACATATCCAGTTAATATCTGGCAAGTAGCAAATTTTCAAGTTATCTACTTAGGTATGTTAACAGGACTAAACTGTCTGTTAGTGCCCACTACTGCCAATCACATATTCACTTATTTTAACTGGTTATCATGCCTTTTCCAGATAATTATGCGAAAAAATGCTTGTTATCCACATAATTTAACTGACTAACTTGAAAAAAGGCGAGATACCCAGTTATCTTAAGTGAATATATGGCTGGCAGTAGTGGGCACTAACAGGCAGTTTTATTCTGTTTAGATACCTAAGAGCATAACACGAAAGTTTTCTACTTGCCAGATACTAACTGACTATGTGACAATTTTTCAGAAAAGTTTCGACATAGCTAAGTGGATAAGTGGCTGGCAGAAATATGCCACCATAGTTTATCAATATACAACCCCGAAATGTTGTTCGATGCAGAATGCGTGCTACCATAGAACACAGTCTTTAGTTGTGTGTGAGCCAGTCACTCCAACTATGGGACCTACATTCTAAACATCCGTTTCTCTACTTTGAAAACCGAATTACCTCTAAATATTGTAAATACATCAACAATTGTATATAACTCTACAACATTGGTATGCTGATATTAAGCAAAAGTGTTGAATCAATTTTGTGTCACAAATAAATATAAACGAGGATCAAATTTTCAAGCGATGCCAATAAATCAGCTTTAACCTTGCGATAACGAGGTCGTTACAAGAAAAGATTAACACGTACATGTTTTTGTTTCAATGGGCCGCTAACAATTAGCACATCACCTCTGAGGCTCTTACTCGCCCTTTTTCTTGCCTACGATTTATGTCAATATGCAAATCTAAGTCAAGATGAAGCAAAGCTAAAAAAAAAAAAAAAAAAAAAAAATAATAAAAAAATATTGTTTTATTTAAGTTTGGTATCTGGCAAAAACTAAGTTACCCTGCAGAATGATTTTCACTTTCACTTCAGACACACGCACTTTCAGTTCCTTCAGCGCTTTGATTAAAAATGCCATCCAAAGAAAAAGCAATGCTCATTGTACGAGACAACATCACGAATGCTCCCCGTCCTACGACGGACCACCTCTAAGTTTTGTTACGGCCTTTAACGTTCTGTCATGTCTTGTTCCGTTCATACCATTTTACTACGGTCTACTAAGCTTCTTATCCACACCGTGACTGCCATAGCGATTTTTTTTGACACTGAAAATCTGGCCCGGCATCCACGGCTTCTCACGTTTGCCAATCCTTTACCCCCCATGTAATCTCACGACCATCTCGTTTTGTTCACGGTGGCCTGAAACGTTGCCGCCGGGAACATAGTGTAAATGTAGCATAAGTAAGCAATAGAAACAAACGCTAATTTTTGTGTCGAAATCCATGTAAAGAAAACAAACATAATTTATATAAAGGATTTAAATAAATATCTCATTGCAATATGTTTTTATCTAGAGCTCCTATAAAACATTATATATCAATACAAACATAATAATTAATGCTTTAGCTTTTGGACAATGCAACCCGGGTTCGATCTTGTAAAACAGTATTTGATCGGCCGTCCTTTTCGCAATGTTTCCTATAAATAGGACCAGGCACTCGCTAACATCAGTGCCAATCTGAAGCAAATTTTATCGTGTAAATAAATAAATAAATAAATAAATAAATAAATAAATAATGTATAATTAATACCTTTATTACATTGTAAAACAGTTTATTTGATGTTTTATGACATTTTATGATGTCTTTGTAACATGGTGAAATTACGCTTATCGCAATATATAAAAAAAATCAACTAATTAAATTGCAGGCATTGACCTCTATGATGCATTAACACGTAAAATTCCTGACTTGTATTCTATAACATTTTGTCAGACAATGGAGTCAATTACTCCAATGTAAGTGGGACACATGAGGAGGGGAATGACTGTATCTTCATGTCAGACGAAGGGAGGCTGTATTGGAAACCCTGCCAGTCTTCTCAGATGTCACATTGCTATCAAACACAAGGTAAATTAATTTTGGCCCCTCAATCGACATTTGATTTTTTTTAGCAAACTTTATGTGCCTACCACACAGAAGCAATTATGAACATATGTTATGTAGCAATGTCTACCATAAAGAAGATAAATCTAATGAAAACTGTCAATGTCTCAAAAATGTGTATGTATGTGGGAGGTGGGTGGGGGAGGTGAACATGATTATATATTGCATATCTGATTTGAGTGAGAATTTATTTGAGCCAGAAATACTTTTAGATACCCGCATATTAATTTATCTAGTACAAGTGTGTCCAGGAACAGGTTAGGTTAAGGAAGGGAAACCACTCTGAAATTACTTAAGACGTTGAATAACTGTTTTTAAACCTCACAACAGTGAATGAATCAATGAATAAACCAATGATAAACAAAAAATAAAATAAAATAAAAAAAATATACGTTACGTCTGCATTTTCCGCTTTTTTGACGTTACGTTTGTTATGGTGACGTCGTTGCTTAGAAGGCATTAGCCGAAACGATGATGTAATATCATGTCAACATTTTACAACGTGTTGTTGATTTCTCACATTACATTGAATAAACCAATGACATCATTCAATCAATCAATCAACCAATGAAAATGTTGTGGGGTAACACAGATATTTGTTCCGCAAAACTTACAACACTACTTGATTATTCCTACTTATTATAAGAGCTTTGAAATATTCAATGAAATATGCCGATATATTGGATTTTGGCGGAAATGTCCCACGCATAGAGAGTTTAAAGCCATCACAAGACTGATCATACAGTTTACAATAAAACCTTAAAAATAAGACCACTTTTTAAAGTCCGTCTAAAAGTGGTCTTAATATTAAGAAGTCTCATTATTTAATTTAGTATAAGGACAGACACACGCGCATGTAAATGTCATGAGAGAAAGAAAGAAAATCCACTTTGAATAAAAAGTAAAAACTCGTGTCGCAAATCTTCGCGATGAATTGATTCTCGAAGTTTAATATCTACGTTTAAGAGCTTAAAGACTGGAATTGCTTTATGCTTCAGTATGAAGCGCTATATTCACTTTATATAGGTTTTGTATTTTCTCTGCATTTCCTTTATTTTAAATACCCCTATCCGGGCCACATATATGTATACAGGCTTTTCAAGGTGAATGTCACGTGAGTCATGATCTCTGTACTCGATTTATACGATGAAAGTGTGTGCACGATTTTCAGTTAGAAATTATTGTATGTGTCCTTATATTTGTTTATCACTGGGTGTATTCGACTGGGGGTTTTGCTGACTAACTTTTTTTTCGTTACTTAAAATGTTTCCTTCGACTGATGGAGTGTTGAGATTGTGACATCAAAGCGTTTCTCCGTTAATAATCTCTAAATTATTTTCAAGAATAAAAACTAGTACACATAAGCGATATTTGAAAAGAATATGTACTTATTTAAAAACTCATCATATATTTTTGCTAAACAGAACTCATAAGGTTCTAAATTTATCAGTTTAGAATCCTCCTTTCAAGCAGAACGTTTTGTGTAGAGATTATTAGATATTACGTGTCTTGAAATAAGTGTCATGCATGGCCAGTTTTATCATTTAGTTTGATTGGTTGGGTGCCCTGTAACAGAAATTATCGCGATGGACATGGTGAAAGAAATCCTTATTCACATCTTTATGTTTTAAACTTCTTGTAAAAATGGTTATTGATGTAAGCGACATCAATGCAAATATCTATTCGACTGGGCAATTTCTTTCTTTGCGCAGCTAGCTCCGCCCACCTTTCAATCTCAAAGGAATAGAATAGACCCCCCCCCCTTTTTTTTTTTTTACTTTTAGCGGCAATATATCTTGTAAATTCCTTCCATGCTGTAAGCGGCGGGAAAACTGTCATTGCATATTCGTGCATATTTGATTAATGTTAGGAAAGTCATGATAATCAAGGTTTATATTTCGGTAAAGAGATAGTATATAAGGACGCCCGATTTTGAGCTGGGGTAGAAAAAAAGAAAACAGAATACGGACGGAGCAGTATTTAATTGTTAAAGTTTATTTGAGTAGAAATTAAAAGGAACGTGTTACGGAAACGTTGTCTTTGTCTTATTTCAATGTACCAGAGAACTTAATACAGTATCAAAAATAAAAAGAAATGGGTTCTTTGGCACAACTCGTACATATATAGGAAACGCATTTCGTTTTTTGAAATGAATACTGAATTAGACTTATAGAAACTTAAATTTTCGTCTTTGATAGACATAACCTCTCCGCTGTACGGCACATGGTCATATTCATCCATGGAGTGTCACAAACGAGGTCTCCGGCCATTTAGGACCCTGGCCAACTCGTTTGGTGGATGGACCAGTAATCTACAGGTCAAAACTGTGGTTGGAAAGGACGAATGTAAGTATGCTCCCGTAGTATACATCACGGAACCTATTTGTTCATTTATCTTCAATGTACGGTCGTAATGTGTATCAAGACTGACTAATGACAGCATGTTTTCAGGAGGGGTTAAGCCAATAAAAAATTAAATTGATTCACCCTATGTTATTACAGTAATGATAAGACCAAATCAAAATTACTTTCGCTGTGTATGTTTGCCTACAAAATAAATGTTTTACCCGCGATCTAGTAATGGATTCTAAGCAAGTTTGTTTGTTTACAGATAGTTAAATTTGACCACCGACCGTAATTAAAAAGAACAATCAAAATATGTTCTAGATGTTATTAATAATTTCAATAAAGGGGTTTGGGCAAATAAAGATGACAGTGAAGATATTAAAAGATTAATAGTCAGATACATCAAATCTTATAGAAATGCCTACCTACCGGGAGTTAGGGGCTGGAGTAAGGTGGCATGCCAATACACAAAGGACTTTTTTTTTCAATTAATGATGTTTTAATTTTAATTTGAACAAAACGTCCCCGTAGGCCGAGTGGTTGGAGCGTCCGCCTCGGGAGCGGGTGGTCGTGGGTTCGATCCCCGGCTGCGACATACCAGAGTAGTAAAAAATGGTACTGTTAAAGCTCCCTTGTTTGGCGATCAGCATATAAGGGTAGTTGCAGGACTGGTTGGCACCGTGTCCAAATAATGTGGCTGAGTGTGGTATCATGCCACATGTCTACGGCGTGATACTGCAGTGTAGCAGCATAATATATCTGTCTCAAGTAGACACCGTCTCCAAATGACTGAAATACTGCCGGTGGGACGTGAAACCCAACAAACAAACATAATATGAACAAGTTAGCCCTCGTCATGACAATCTTTACTGTACACACAGTGAGGAGTTCTAGGCCCTACAGTTATCCCTACCTTACTAAAAACAGCGAGGGGATACCCGAGATGCATTTTGACACGTCCAAGGACACAATTCGAAGGCTTTTGTGTCAACAAGGTACTAGTAATTCCTCTGTTATATTAATATTTAGTTTATTAAAACATCTCATGTTCCCGTTTGCAACACGCACATACGCTCATGTCAAACTTAAAATGTCTCCTCATTGTAGTTTTTGCATATGAGTTTCCCACATACATCTACTACGTATGTTTGCACATTCAGATGCATTACATGAGCCTGTCGTAATATTTACAAACATTACATGAGCCTATCGTATTTTTACAAATATTACATGAGCCTATCGTATTTTTACAAACATTACATGAGCCTATCGTATTTTTACAAACATTACATGAGCCTATCGTATTTTTACAAATATTACATGAGCCTATCGTTTTACATAGCATACATATTCATGTTTTTTTTTTTCCTTGTTCTTTTTTCACACTGATATAATTGTTTCTTCAAGTCATGTGTAAATATCGGTTTTTAGGATGAAAAGTAATTATTTAAAAATCAATGTAAATATTATTTAATTAGGTACTGACTGTTACGACACGTGAGCTGATTTGCCTTTTTCAAAGTTCGTTAAAGTCATCATCGAAATGACGGCTGTAAACACATAAAAAAAAACTCCGAAGAGTATAAGACCCAATTAGTAACATTTACATGAGTGCAAACAGTTAGTGAATAGAAAAACACGTTTTATAGTATATGCCTTTCGTGATATTTACTTCAAACTCGTCCAATATCTCTTTCCAATGGTTGCATAGTCAAGCACGCTTGAAGCCCCTATTCATTCGTGATATTTGCACACCGATGTATATTCTATGTTCCATACGTGCATTGTCAAACTTGCCCTATCTTCCCCTTCAAAATTTAAATTTGGTACCTCAGTATTCGACCCGGCATGGAAATGGGAATTTTGTAATGCCTAGTCTAACCCCCCGAGAGCAAACACTATCTGCTCGTCGTCTATATGAGCAATAATATTTTTTTATTAACTTTGGTTTTCTTATTTGGGAAAATTAAAATTAGCGTTAGAAATAAAACAAGGGAATTATACGATAATGAAATATTTAAATTACCAATGAAATTATCATATTACAGGTGATATTTCCAAGAAAGTTACAAATCAACATTTAATTATAAGAACATCACAAGTTTCATTGAAACTCCATGAACTATTTCTTTTGAGAGAAAAAAAGTCATATTGGGAAAGGAAAAAAACGACAGTTTTCGGCTAAGTGAAACTGTCTTAAAAACGTAGTAAATTCATAAAAATCACTGATGAGTATAAAGGGTTGAAATAATATCTATATACACACACACTAGAATTAAAAACTATATATGCTTTAATCGAAGAATAATACTAATGGAACATGATTCCGGACTTCATTTAAGTTTGTAAAACTGAGCTAAGACTATATCATATAAATATGTAAATATTTATGTAAATTAAAATTAAAAATTATTTAAAATTTTTAAAAAAAAAAATTAATTAAACCCCCCCCTTTGGGAAGAAATAGAACTTGATTAAATTTAACCCCATTTCTGTGTAGCATGGAGTTAAATAACATTAAATACGTATAGAAAATGGGGAAAATAATCCCAGTTCTGTAAATTTCCAAACGTAAATTTCCAAACAATAAAGAAAAGGAAACTTAGTCCAAAATAATGTTTTTGTTTTCATGTTCTTTTTCAGAACTACAGAACGGAAGAAACACGTGTAAGTTTAGTATAAAAACATTTCCAAACATGGCATCATGTTAGATTCCTTCGTAACTTAACTCCGTGTACACTTGAATGTAACCCCCTGAATAAAATCACCGTTTATGCGACTGAGAACTTTTAAACAGATGTTAAATATAATTTCCAAACACAATGGTTAAAACCTTTACATGTATTAAGGTGAAATATGATCACAGAAGTATATAATAATTTTGATAGAATGCCACACACATACACGGGATGTTACGAGTTCGCATCAATAGCCCCTAACCTCATAAATTTTAATATGATGAATGTTAATATACTGAATTTCATGTGTTATAGAAACAATTGACATTTCTTTGCCGAGCAGACTTTGTTGAATTGTACGAGCAAACAAGAATTCAGACTGATCAGACAGATTCGTAAAAGCTGTCTGATCTGCGACTGCTCTGTTTTCTCTGGCGTCAAATCACGTATATATGAAGTATAGGCATAGAGTAGAAAAAAAAATCTGAATTATACTTGCACTAGAACTCATTGTAGATTATATAGACAGAAATATTTTGTTTTTTCTTTTTAGTTCCATTCTATCTGATAGTTACAATCGCAGCCACATCATTCATTGTGACATGTACAGGAATAGCAGTTCTAAGGTGAACATTTTTTATCATTTCGAATGTAAATAGCAAAATAATCATTTAGTTTTATTCATCTTAAAAAATCGACCACTATGAATTGTAAAAAAGAGAACATACATGTTAAGGATTCCTCTAGATCTCGATATTGGCTTTAAAACAGCTGCATAACAATGTAATTAAGATATTTAAGCGAATTCTATAATAAATCGGATGCTCCGATCCTTCAAAAGTTTTAGCACATGTGAACACGTGGATATAATACAAATGCTGTATTTCCCATGCCATACCTATTTTTTTTTTTGTCGACCAGTATACATTTTATGACGTATGCACCTATAAATGTTACCAGGGGGAGAGCTGGCGGGAATGGACACGAGTCCTGGGAAATAGATATTGACCGAATGTTAGTCTCCCACACTCTGGTTATTCCGACGAATTGCCATGATTGTTCTTGGGTGGGGATTAGACTTCAATAAAGAAACATGTCAAATTGTCAAAAATCCCCTAGGTCAGCCCGCCGGGCCAAATATTGATAGGTGCATCACATGAATGTATAATATGAACCTTTTATACAGGAAATACGCATGCGCAATCCGACATAGAACTCGAGCACGCCCTTACCTTCCAAGCGTTTACACTCTACAGTTATCCAGTAACGTAAATCAACATGGCACTGCAAACAGTATACAGTACGTCAACTATACGAGGTACGAAACCTCTCCATCTGTTCAAACAAACCAAAAAGGACAAACGATGCGGCTACGTACCAACACGCAGGTGCCAGTCTTTCAGATCATCAATATGCTGATCCTGACCAGGATGTCATTGAGCAAACAAATGAAATCAACAGTGAAGATAAAGACCTGTATGAAGTACCTATATCAAAGCATAAAATGACTCAGTCTTAACCCTCATATAGACTCATTTTGACGCACTCAATAGGTACCACATAAAGCCTGATCTGCAGAAAACCACAGTTAAACCTTACAAATTTAATTACAAAATCCTTATTTCCAGACCACTGAGGAGCAGCGAACATAATAAAACCTGATCAGCCTGCGAGTTACTCGCAGGCTGATCTGGTTTTATGCTGTTCGCATAGGTCTTTTCATGGTTTCCTCTATGAGGGAAAGGGTTAATTAGAAAGAGAGAATATTTTGCAATACAGAATACAGAAATGATCAGACCCCATCTTCTAACTCAATCTCCTAACTCAAATTGTAACTGTCATGACTCTAAAATTGAAACATTTCCAAAGATTTTTTGCATGTTGTTTTAAGTTCTGTTTGAAATCAGGAAATTATGTTTGTTTGTATTAGACCTTTGTTTTTATATTATTCATTTATGATCGATCGAAACGGAAATTAAAAAATGAGGATGAAAAAACAACAAAAAAGATTAAGGTTCCGTATGAAATTCTGCCTTGACCTCGTTAATATAAAAGGAACGGAAACATAATAGAATGTGACAAATTATCAATTGTTTTGACAAGTTTGTTTAGACTTTACTTTTATTAAAAAACATGATAATTAATGCATTCTATTTTGGTTTCAATGGTTAAAGCAACATAATTCGTCCCTAAAAGCAGAACTAAAAGTTTGTTGGGTTTAAATAACGTCTCTGAGACAGTTATTTGAAAGATATATAGTTGTTGTTGTACTGGTGTTTACCGTCGCTGCGATAGTATTTCAATCATATAGCGACGTCCAGCTAATTACAGGTGGAGGAAGACCCCGAGTACACAGAGGTACCCAGGTAGAACCACCGACCTACCGCAAGCCAGAAAGATATATAGTACAGAACAGTATCACGCCGCAGACATGTTAACAAACAGAGGATTATCAGTATAATTTTATCGACTATAACGTCACACCGCTCTTTAGTCGGAAGTTGTAAATACTAGGCCACAGGGGAGAGTTGCAACTTACCAAGTGGGCTATGTATAAGCTTCCTTGATCTCAGACACTTGACGGAGCTTTGTGTTTTATAATTTTGACAGCATAAAGCATTATTCTCCAAATATTTTACAATAGTTTTAAGTATTCACTTTGTTAAAACATATATATTTTTCTTCTATACCACGTGGGGCCGCCGTGGCCGAGCAGTTACAGTCGTGAACTACAAATCTCTCAGCCCCTCACCACTGTAGGTTCGAATCCCGGTAGGGACTTCGGATTTTTCATGTGAGGAAGCCTTCCAGCTGGCTTGCGGTAGCTCGGTGGTTCTACCCGGGTACCTCTGTGTACTCGGAGTCTTCCTCCACCTTAGCTGGACGTCGATATATGATTGAAATACTATCGCAGCGACGGTAAACCCCAACACAACAACAAAACACCAACATCTATACCACAGTTGTATATGCCTCTTTACTGGTGCTCAATGCAATCATAATGGTAGTAAACGTAACATCTTTAGCAAATTGATTAGATGATAATTAAGTTGCATTAATAAAATACTACATTTACATATAACACTCTCAGATACTAAGTAAATGGCGGCAATACAGGATTCACGTTCTTCGGTCAGTCCGTCTGTAGACGAGATTTGTCCGCCCTGTTGGCAAGTCATGATCGGCTTGATTTTAAATGAGTTATGGCCCTTTATTATATTTATCAAATATGGTGTGTCCGCGATGTTTTTCTGTTACCTTTGTTCGGATTTTGACTTAACTTCCCAGTATTAATAAGTCCCATTGCTAGTTGCACACATCCTTGGCACGTCATGATCGGCTTTTTAACTGTCATTACTCTCTGTTATATTTATTGAATAATTTTTGTCTGCGATACATGTTTAAAGAGACTGTCTTTGACATGGTAGCCTTTTCTGTGACAAAGCACTATCTGTGGGTATCCATTATTCTGGTTTAGTCGCATTGTTTCCATTTAAAATACACTGCTTTAGCACTTTAGCAGTTTTAACATTGATATGCGACACTCTCCGATTAAGGGAACTTGATAAGAAATATCTGTATGAGTACCTTAATGACAAATATAATCAATATCTATATCGTCATGATATGTAATTAAAATGATTGATTGATTAATTTATTGAGTTTACCGTCGTTGAGACAGATTTTCAGTCATATAGCGACGTCCAGCTCATAACAGGTGGAGGAAGACCCCGAATACATTGAGGCATCCTGGTAAAACCACCGACCTACCGCAAGCCAGCTGGAAGGCTTCCTCACATGAAAATCCGAACGACCCTGCCGGTATTCGAACCCACGCGGTGAAGGGCTGAGTGAGTGTTAAAGTCAGCGACTTTACCCTCTCGGCCACGGAGGCCCCTAATTAAAATGAGTATGGATTAAACATCGTAATTACTTGAGAATCGAAATGGCTTTTTTAAGGTTCTGAAACTCTAATGCATTACCTCCATTTGAAAAGTATCCCTAAATACGCTTAAATTGCTGCAAACTGCTTTGAAACTTAGGGTTGTGGGTTCGAATCCCGGTAGGATCAACTTTTTTTTATCTATTGATCTCTTCTAACGTTACTTCTGTATCAGACTTAGATAGGAAAAATGTGTTTTGTTTAGCTATTTAAGTTGTTCAGGATCATGTACCTTTAAAACTTTAAGAACTTACTTCACTTACTGTTTTCTAAATTATAAACGCCGTGGTAAAAGTATATTTTTTTTTTAAAATATTTGCAATTAAATGCTGCAAATTTCGAAATACATGTGAAGTCCAATGATTTTACCATAATGTTCCATAACATACTCTTTAAAAATCAGTTTGTTTATAAACATTGATAAATAAACACTTTTTTTTTTAAAAAAGAATATAAAATTAAATTTGAAAAAAAAAGATACAGCAGGATTTCTCCTTCTCAGTTCTGTTTCTGTATAATATATAGAATTATTTAGCCGAATTTCGATAAATAATTTCAATAAACGGAATGTATTTTTGTTCTTTTAGTCATTTGCATTTCGGCGCTAAACTGGGCATAGAGGTTTGAAATAAATCATAACTGAAGTTACAGCTGGTTAAACTCGTTAAAACTTTACCATTGATTGTCTTGTATATATTACTTTGGTGTATATAATATTGTTTTTGCGATTCTCAATATCATGCATTGGAATCCCAAAACCTTAAATGACAGTTTTTGCTGAACAATGTTTATTTTGGATGGCAGCACATCGCTTAACCGACTGCGTCATGGGGTACTTGGTCTTTTAACTGATTAGGTAGCTCACTTATAATTTGCGACTAAGGGTCGAGTCCACTTTTAATGACATAAAAAACACGCCTTTTTCTTATTTGAATGATATTAGCGAAACAACATTCCTTTGTCGACCACAAATTATTACTTTTTCTACCAGATGGTTTTCTGCTAAGATAAGAAGAATGATTTGTTATTTGCCAAATGACAATCACGTAGAAAGATATACACCCCGAAACTTTCATTTCAAAATGGAATATCTAAAAATAATTTATGCCAACAAATGAAACATTTACTTTTCCACTGCCTTCAGTTTTTAACCAAGATTTGATAGCTTAACCAAGATTTGATTGGTTTAAGAATTAGGTTAAAATCAATATCATAAAGGTCACGTCGAATAATATCATATTAATGTTATTAAATCAATCGATCGAAACACTGATTCTCATATACCAGCCATAACCATCACCAGGATGATAAATATTATGTTCTCAAGTTTGTATTTCAAAACAACGACATTTACTATTTACATCGCCAGTGACTGAGAGGTTAGAACGTCCGCCCCAGGGCGATCCCAGACCGTGACATACCAATGGTACTGGTAGCTTTCTGCTTTTTGCTCAGCATATTTACAGGACTGGTTGGTCTGGTGTCAGGATAGATACAGAAACACAAGAACGGCCCAGGGACAGATCATTCTCAGGCAAGCTTTTCTTTTTCTGGAATACGCACCATAGTAAGCCGGTGAAGAATTTAACAAGTTTTGCTTGATTGTGTTAACGTCCCACCAATAGTTTTTTATTCTTTTGGAGACTATGTCTACTTGAGACAGATATAGTACTGCCACACTGCAATATCACGACTAAGACACGTGACATGATACCAATCCTAGTAATATTATCCTAACATCGGGCCAACCAATTCTGGAACTACATTACAGATTGATAGATAAATATTCTATTTGCAAATCCAATAGGTCTATGGGCCCATTAGGTAAAATGTTTTTAATATAACATGGAAGAACAGTGCATTATTACTTGTACATATATTATTAACAAGGCAATGCGAGATAAATAAACAAACACCGTATCATCATCTTTCTCTGTTACCGAAATTAAACGTTATTAATTGGGAGAGGAAAAAATGAAGAACATCAATTTCACATTTTCATCAACCATTTCTAATTCATAATAATAAGAATAGATTTCCCGCTTTGGAACAACAAGAAATGGTATGATTAAATTAACGTAGCAATAGGTTTTCATTCTAAGCAATCGAAAACATATCATTACAAATTATACGCATTTACAAGAGTAGGGAGGGTAGATTTTTTTTAATGTATTCCGATCATCCGTGAGTGAGTTGCTTTAAAATCCTAGTCGACTAAGTGTATTGTCTATTTATAATGAAATTGAAAAGCATTTTCCATGTGATCACTACCTAGATGTTTAAGCTTATATATGTGTAGATTTCTATGTTCATCCACTTGAAATACAAGTTGGTAAGTTCGATGTATTAATAACGGCATTTATGATGAGTAGCGCCTTTTATTTGTATAAGAAGAAAATTAATCTGTCTACAACTTCTTGCTACCGATAAACCCTCA
Organism: Solen grandis; assembly: GCA_021229015.1. Taxonomy (NCBI): domain Eukaryota; kingdom Metazoa; phylum Mollusca; class Bivalvia; order Adapedonta; family Solenidae; genus Solen; species Solen grandis. Next base: position 80,495,717 of record CM037777.1, read on the forward strand.
AGATAAGCATATGTATATAATCAAAAAGCTCTTGCCATTAACAATTATATCGTAACCTCGGCGCAAAAGGGTCGACACTTATATGTATTAAAGGAGAAATTGGGGCCCTTTTGCGCTGAGCCCTCGATATATTTAATACTGCTATTGTTAATGCTGTCCAACCTCCTATCTAAATATAAATATGTAGATCATTATTTTAATTTGCAA